>OU896714.1:45828330-46213295 GCA_918026855.4 Phaedon cochleariae | reverse complement strand
GTTTTGCACCAGTTTTGCACTCGCACTACGTTGGTTCACTCCGAAATGTGCAATGGTGCATTCCCGAAATAATATGATAATAAAATCATTTTTATAGGTTGTTAGATCGGTTGGTTGGTTTGTTTCGGTTCATAACTTATTGAATTTCTATCGAATTCGTCTTTCTGAAAGTTAAAAATCATGGATAGAACTCATGTAATAGCATTATTTTCACTAGAGAAGAGTGACAGCGAACATTGAATCAACAAGTAAGCAGTATTTTTGAATTTGACAAATTGATATTCATCAAACAGGACGTAGAAAGGAATTCTGAATTGAGAAAACCAAATCACGAATCTGCATGCGATTGAAGGTCCATAAAAATAACAAGTTTCCATCGTTCACGTTTGAACTCTTGGATTGGGTGAAAGTATTGAAAAAGAATATTCTCAGAGAAATTATGAACATGAAAAAATATATTTAGGTATAAAGACATGAATAGAGAATTCGCATTCTCTATGAGATCAAAATATCAATTTTTTCTCGGTTTATTCAACAGAAAACTACCAATTTCCTGGCTATGTGCCATGACGAACATCGAATTATATTGAACACACACGATAAGAATTTGAAAACAAAATCTTCTGGAGTTGAGAATTTGCCGAGGAATTTGCATTCTCCTTCAGATAAAAATATGCATATGCACATAATATCATCCTGAATATTCAACAGAAAACAACTATTTTCCTGGTTATTTTCCACGTCGAACATTGAATTAAATCTGTTGAACATCCAAAAGGAGAGCATGAAAAATAAAAATCCTCTTACGTAATTGACTTTATCTTTGGACTTCCCCTTCCTCCTGCAAATTTCAGAACCCTACCTCAATAATTAAATGAGATATGGGGGTGCTCTCATGAGAAGTGAGACAAAATTCAATTTTTTAGGAAAACTATTAGTAGTTAGTGAATTCCGAAGTGATTTTCAACCTATTTTGACTCCTAATATCATTTTCCGGAAATTGGGGTGTTTCCATGGCTGTTGGCGAGCAGTGTATATCACTGAAGATGACCCCACTTGGTCATAGAATGCATTTTTGGTATATCTCTGGCTCCAGCAAATTTCAGGATCCTTAACCAACGATTACGTGAGATACCATTAGAAGTGGGTCACACTGTATATATACCGGGTGTCCCAGTATACCTGTTCCAATAGATTATCTCAGCCATTTCGAAAGATGAAAATTTGAAAATTACATGATCTACTATTACTATAATAATTTGAAATTATTATTGAAATCAAAATCAAGATTACAAAAATATCGTAGCCTACTGCAAATCGTTCAATTTGAAATTTCAATTGTCGTTTTCTCCATCAAATCAAATTTAAAATACGAAGTGTGATATTTCGTTGGAACGGTAATTTTGAGTGGGAATCAAATATTGCAAAAAATATACAGGGTGCTATTCGATATAAAAAAGTTAGAGTCACTTCCGGTCAAACCGGAAGTGACTTTCAATTTTCGTTTTCCTCAGTTGAAGCTTCCTTGTACCAATTAGAGATCATGAAATTTTCGAATTATTATTTTTCGAAATGGCTGAGATAATTCCTTGGAACAGGTAAGTATACTGCGACACCCGGTATATATAAATTTCTTCATGTTCAGTGGTATTTATTCATCACTATTTGATGATGATGATAAGATTGCCACTAGAATTTGCCTTTCACTATTCATTTTCTAATACATAATTCTGCCAATTTCAAAACTGCACTGACTTCGCAGGATCTGTATAATGCTCGTGCCTGAGCACTAGTGCACCAGTTTTCCAATGGAATCCAAAACCTGCCACCAAATTTACCACTGGAATACAAAATATGCACTCAGTGCGAGTGTATAATACACTATTTTTTTTCTGTGACAGGAAAAAGGACGATTCAAAATTGAAATAGTTATTTATTATACAAGGGAAAAAAGTAGTAGATTTTAGCTCCAGGTAGCGTAGCGGAGGTAGACAAAAAACCGTGAGCTAAAATCTAATATTTTTCCCGTGTATAATGCACTATTTTTTTCTGTGACAGAAAGAAGGACTAATCAATATTGAGAAGATATTACATTATTTTGAAATCTGAAAATTATCGACGTGAAATTTCAAGTTTTTAACAGTAGGGACACCTGCGTTGTAGGCATCTTTATCATCCTTCTGAAGTAATCAAATATCTTATGTCACTTCTGTCAGTCTAATTCTGTGTTTTCATTTCAAAAAATTGCGAATTTAGTGGTTGTTTAGTAATATATACGTAACCGCAAGGTCGAATGGAAGATAAAAGGACTTGCAGTTCTTTCTCGGAGCCGGTATTATTGACTCATTTTTCGGAACTATAGCACAACAAAAGCCATCAACAGTGTTTATATTTGTGATATATATCCGGGAAAAAAAGTACTCACTTTTTTCCACGTAAAAAGTAAAAGTAAAAATAATTTATGAAAAGTGACATTTTATAACCTGCCAACAGAGATGAAATGCCAAACTTTTTTCCCGACAAAATATTGTGAGATATACATATTATCGAGTACCATCAGAGGAATAGATTCATAGAAAAAAAACTCCCATCCACGTGTATTTTGAAATAGTTATGAATTTTTTTCGAATTTCCGAAAAAGGGGGCCTGTGGGGTTAATTCTTGCCCGAGTTCTTGCCCGACAAAATATTGTGAGATATACATAATTATTATCAACTACTACCAGAGGAACACATTCATACGAAAAAACTCCCATCCACGTGTATTTTGAAAAAGTTATGATTTTTTTTCGAAATTCCGAAAAAGGGGGCCTGTGGGGTTAATTCTTGCCCGACAAAATATTGTGAGATATACAGATTATCATAGACCCTCAGAGAAATTCATTGATGTAAAATAGTTTCATCCATGGACATATTTTGGAGGTTGAAGTAATTTCATGGCCAGCCATGAATATAAATTGATAATGAACGACCATTGGTGGTATGGCGCGCGCCTTGAATATTAGGCGAAGTCGTGGCTGGAACTCGTGGCTGGTTTCACACTGATTCATCGAAAAGAGCGAGGAAAAGAGATATTAAATCAGAACATTATCGATGTGAAATTTGAAGTTTTTAACTGGTAGGCTACGACAATTACTTGTATCTTGCATCTTTGTTGCTATGGAAACCTTCTGAAATAATCAAATATTTGCCAATTTAAATGCAATCTCGATTGTAATTTGATTTTGAAAAATTGCGAACTTATGGTTGTTTAGTTATTTACGTAACCGCGAAGTGTAATCTATAATAATATTTTAAAGAGGAAAGATTTGATTGTTTGTTTGTTCACCTATATGGCGGACGAGTTTTGTAATTATGATTCGTGTCGATTAAAAATTTGTATCCGAGGATTTTCTGGGTAGATTATGATTTTATTCTTTAAAATTGGGAAATTCAAAATGGCGGATCCAATATAGCAAGAGAGCTTTGTAATAAATAGAAGTTTGAAAAACTATAATGGAACACGCTTCTATGGATAGCCAAACTCAAGGCAAAACTGAATAGAAGTAGGAAATTGATGGTATTATTTTTTATTTTATGTTCTGGTTCCCACGAAAAGTGATATCCTGTAATGTTCAGGGAACATCGTGAGAACCAAGGGAAACAAGGTAGGAATTGGTGTTCCTCTCAAATTTCTGGAGGTTATATGCCTCGGGGAACACCTCCCTTGGCAATGTGTTCCAGAGCCTCGCTGTTCGTTGGATGAACGAGTCTTTGGAAAGAGATGTTCTGCAGGTCTCCGAATTGACCACGAAGGGGTGCGAAGCCTCGACTCGATTAATCTCGCGGGGACTGCCAAGGGAGGAACAATTATTGATATTTCAGAAGAGCATCGTCCATGAAAATATCTATTAAATGGAGCCAGATCGCCAACTTTTCTACGGTGTTCCAGAGAGGTGAACGAGTTTGTGAGCGAGGCATCACCACTAGTTCAGTGGGCATCACCCACGAGACGAATTGCCCTTTTTCGGACAGAATCCAACAGTTTCAGGGTATGTTTGGGAGCTGCACCCCAAATATGGGAACAGTATTCCAGGACAGGTCGGATCTGTGCTTTATAGCCATAAGCAGCTGAATGGAAGTGGAATAGCTCCTGGCTCGAGAAGAATGAGGATTACTCTGGCATAATACAAGATCAAAATGTGATATTCAATTCATCAAACTTACTTACATCTACAAATATTTCAAAATTCACCAAATCACACAGGACTTAAATTATATAATAAGTTGACTCATATACAAAAATTATGAAAACTGTAACATATCATTTGAAACTAAACTTGAAAGGTTTCTACTTGAAAATGTATTCTATTCCATAGGGGATTTTCTTCAGTTTTGAAATGATCTCGGAAATGATACTCATTTCAATTTGGTTTGCGAATATATTTATAATGATTACTTCTCGGATTACTTTGAAATGATTTTAACTTTCCAACATATATTTTGATCTGTTTGTAAATGTATTCATATTGATTATTTGTTATCATTATGTTTGATTTCACAACTACTATCTACTTGTATCTTGACTAGGCTGATAAGTTTTATGCATTTTACTAATGTACAACCTTTAATGCCGCAATAAATCATATATCATAGTCATATGAACAGACAATTTTTGCAAAAACATCATTGGTAGTCCCTCTTCATACTTATCAAAAATGCTCATTTTCGAAAAACAACTTGTAACTCTGAAACGAAGATATACAGATTTTTTGCCGAATTGTTACATATAGGGCATGTGAATGGCAACATGGGCTATATCGTTCGTACGTTTTCGCTGTAACGATTCGATAAACAATCGGATATCGATATACACGGTTTCCACGAGGATTTGCACCATTGGGTTCAATTTTCTTCTATTTAGTTCGGTGATAGGACATTCCTTTCAAGGGTCCAATTTGGCCTTCGGATTCTTACCTAACCAAAATCTCGAAAACTATACATTTTAGCATTTTTAGCCTCGATTTTAGCTCAATTGGAGGTTTTACTTTTATTCAACAAAAATGAGCAGGGAATCAGAGAAATCAAATTTTCATCAGTGGCGTAGATATTATGTGAGAAAAAGTTACCCCAATCCCCCGTAGCACAACACTGGATGAAATGTCGATCTGAAGATTAAATCCCATTAAATCATATACCGAATAGTAGTACAAAAAATTTAGCACCATGAGAGTGGAAAATATAGAAATATAATCTGCTGACCAAAATTATTAAAGAATGCCGACCAAGTATTTCTGGTTCGAATATTTTCTTCAAATTGCATATTTGAATATTCTATATGAATATATAGATATATAGATGCTACCAGTGAAATAATTCCGATTCATTCCTTCGGAGGGATAGTTTATTCTTGCAGTTTTTCAAAAATTCTTGCTGACCGAGAATTTCTGGTTCGTATTTTACCGAGTATTTTACCATCAAATTACATATTTGGATATCTCATATAGATTTATAGATGCCACCAGTGGAATTATTTCGATCCACTCCTTCAGAGGGGTAGTTTATTCTTGCAGTTTTTCAAAAATCCTTGCTGACCGAGAATTTCTGGTTCGTATTTTACCATCAAATTACATATTTGGATATCTCATATAGATTTATAGATGCCACCAGTGGAATTATTTCGATCCACCCCTTTAGAGGGATAGTTTATTCTCGCAGTTTTTCAAAAATCCTTGCTGACCGAGCATTTCTGATTCGAATTTTCAAGTCAATGTCGAAGTCAGTGTTAATGAAGCCTGATACCTATATTTATGTATATTTATTAAAAGGAAATATTAATCTGTTTAAATTTTTTTTTCGTGAGGTTCAAGCTACCCGAGAAGCTACCTGTCTACCAGAAACCAAATTTGTGTAGGCCTTCAGGCCTCGGCCCTCATCATAAAGAATACAGAGGGTTGAAACTTTATAAGAATTAAAGATAAAACTCATTCCACCCCTGATGTGGTCTTTACTCGGGTCCGATATCATCAATCCAACAGAATACCACCTGTAATAACTATTTTTTAATGCTTGGCAAGAGATTTATGACCTACTTTCGCCAAAAACTGACTACACTCGACAATAATTGATGCTTACGTTTACAATTATGATGAACATATATAATTCCTGTCTATGACACTTACCACTGAAGATGAGTATTAGAGTATTATGAATCGACGAAAATACAATTATTGTTTATACACTCTTTACACCCCCGCACGGTTTTGGGGTCCTTAACCAATGGATTCGACCACCAAGAAATCGGAATGTTAATTAACGCCAAATTACTTCTGAATCAATAATATTACTCATGTTTCCGAATTGATTGAAGCGAAAATGTGCATTAATTTCTAGCGAATTTCCTCGCGAATTTCAACTTTACACAAAATCCATACGTGTCCGACCGTACACAAACTCCACCAACACAAATATGAAAAAATCGAAATACAAATATTTGACAACAACGAAGGCCAAACATACTGTCACTGTCAACTCGCTGAGCTTGCTGTCATCAACAGCTGATTTACTGCTTGTGTTCACTTGGGATTATTTTCTAATAGATTATATTTCCAAGAATATTTTCTCCTTGGATACGATTCATGGAAGGAGTGTTGATTCGTCAGTTTGAATTTGATTTCAATCAATCAATTATCGAAATAGAAACAACAGTGAAATATATATAATCATCGCTATTAAGTATTATAAAGGCAATGTTCTTACAAGTAACGAACATAATAAAAAGAAAATGACAGATGACGTATACAATGTTGCCAACCTATTACATTACGCTGTTGTCAATTTTACACTGTGAACTAGTGTGAATAAAAAATGGCGGACGAACAGTTACCTGCCGGTTGGGAAAAACGCCTCAGTAGATCGACCGGTGAGTTCTTTTTTCCTTTTTTGTCATGCATTCGAAAAAAACATTGCCTCTTACAGGATAGGGGATACAAAATTTGAAGTTCAGCATCAGTCATTACCTGTAAATTGGTTGGTTGGTACACACTTCACATTTTTGTTGTTTGTTTCAGGTCAGCATTATTATTTGAACATATATACAAAAGAATCTCAATGGGATGCACCAGACAAGCCCGCAGAGCCTGTTTCTTCCAGTGGACCTGAGCAAGTGCAATGCTCCCATCTACTAGTAAAACATAAAGATTCCAGGAGACCCTCTTCTTGGAGGGAAGAAAATATCACAAGATCAAAAGATGAAGCTTTGGATTTAGTAAAATGTACGTACCCAATAATGAATTTCAGTGCATTTTGAGCTGTTGACCTAAGAGTATTATTGATTTTTACTTCTAGATTGGTACTCCATTTGGGGTTCCCATTTGATTTAGGCTCTGGTTAGAGTTCCACACAGTTGCAGAACCTTAATAGTTTTTACTAGAGGTCGGCATCTGGGGAACAATATTTAATTCACTAAAGGTCCCTGCTACTTATGCAACAGAAAAGAAACTTGGGAATGAGAAACAGAAAAGTTCATGTGTGTATCATAATAATAGTATGTGATGATTAAAGTATAAGTAAATAATAATGTTCAGAAAGAAAAAGAAATTGGAGAAACTGATAGGTATAGGAAACTATTGTTATGATTATGAACATTGATATTGAGTGCATATTTGTTATATTTTTTCTTTAGGCACATACAATAAACCTAATCAACATTCTATATTCTACAGTGTTTCAAATTTTAATGGGGAATATTCCATAGTCCATAGAACATGGAAATTAAAAGAAAAGTATATATCAATAAACCACATTTCCATATCTTGAAAATAATGAAGCTCCATAACATAATACAAGTTTATGTGAGCTTCATTTTATATTTATGAGTTCTATAGTGCCTAAAATTACCATTAAAATCTGAAACACCATATATAGGTTCAAGGTTGTACTAAGGTCTTCTGGCACAGAACTGAGTTGAAAATGTCATTAATTTTCATTACAAAGTGATAAAATTCCACTGATGCTGATCTTTAGTGAATTATATTGAAGTTCCACAGGTGTGGACCTTTCAAAACCTTCAGTAAATTGTACTATAGTTCAGCAAGGTTTAGAACTTCTTGTTCATGTAGTTCAAGCTTTTGGTAAAAGTAAATTTCAATTTCAGCCCATCGAGATCAGATTGCATCTGGAAAAGCATCCTTTGCTGAACTGGCTGCTAAATATTCAGATTGTTCCTCAGCAAAACGAGGTGGGGACCTTGGGCCTTTTGGAAAAGGGGCAATGCAAAAACCATTTGAAGAAGCTGCTTTTGCATTAAAAGTAGGAGAACTATCAGATCCTGTCTTTACAGACTCAGGAGTTCATATCATCTTAAGGACAGTTTAATTATTGAACAATTGTTTCTTAAATAACATTAGATCCATATCCTCTCATGTTTCAGTCTACAACACTTTCAAAATTTATGTCTGTGCTTCACTATGAAAAATTGTGAGAAATCCATCAATTATTTTCAAATATTTTGAAGCCATTATAGTAAACTTTATTGGTGATTATTGTTTCTGGTATATTATATTGTGAATATTTTGTTCTTCTATCTATGCTCAGCAAAACATTATTGCCGAAGCTACCTAGTCCATAATTTTTTCATGGAGATTTTACAAATAAATTTGAAGATTGTTTATTCAAAACAAGTTTATATTCTATGATGTTTAATTCTGGTCATCATTGGGATTTTTTAAATTATGTCCCATGACCACCCTTGAAATCATTCTAGTTGAATTAAAAATAATTTAGTGGAATTTGGGAATTTGTATTATCAATTTTTGTTGTTCATGAAGATTTTCAATGTAATTTCTGCTTAAAGCAGTAATGGAAGGATATGAATCATGCTTTAATATTCCTAGAGCTATGAGAATTTTTACTTATTCTACAAGTGATAAAATATTGCATTACTTTGTTATAGAACAAAAGGCAAATATGACTGGCATTTATTGATTGTGAGATATAAGATAAAATAGTTGATTTTTCAGTTTCAATTTGAGCTTGAAAATCATAGTGCTCTTATTTCATTAACTTTTTATTATAAGAATCTTGTACATTTTGATTGATTGAAAATAAACTTTCAAAAATTTACAGTTATTTTTCAATCCATAAAATAATGTAATATTTAATATTTTTATGTAACCTATTTATTAGGATGGTAATCAAATGATAGATAGAATTGAGATTCATGTATGAGTTTGATATATATATATATTTGAAAGATCCCATAAGAATATATGACATTTTAAAGTTACTATATAGGGTGACATTTAAGAATGTGGCCATCAACCTTTAAGAGTTGATTTTTTGAGTGGTTTCGAACCGAAAAGTTCATGTAAACATGGGTCCGGAAATACACCATTATCAAGATACAGCCACAGGGCGTTAAAGATTTGAAAACAATCGCGGCACGTTTCCTCTTTTATTTACTTCTTGTTTCAACTCGTGATCACATGACGGAAGTATAATATGTCCGGAATTATAGCAGAAACAGACAGAAACTAAATCGCTGTGCCCTGGATTTGGCTCAGACTGAAGGGTGGCACAGCTAGGTTTTTGGAATCTACCATTCAATTGGTATATATGGTGTATGGTTTGGTATTGCACAGTAAAGTGCAACTTCTCAATCATTTTGCTCAGGATAGTGAATGGCACAGGTGCCGTTCGGTAAAGTACAATTTTTATACATGCCATTGGGGCATATATCATTTCGTTATCAGATGACGATCGAATTTTGCATCCGGCTCTTGGACTATATGGAAATAATAAGGAGTATATAAGTGTATGAGTTAATTTATTGGTTGCCCGAATATAATTTATTCCATGGCAACGCGGAAGTCGTGCGATAGACATTTTTTTTATATGAAGTACCAAGTACTAACATTTTGGCTCACTCTATCAGCCCTATCACTCACGACATGAACTTTCCGGATACCCTGTATACAAAAACGTCAAAACTGCAGCGGCAAACACATCAAGTTCCAGTACAAACCTAAAGAGAAGAAGATTATTTAGGCCAGCGACCGTCAAGGTCTATACAATGAACTCAATACTGAGTTCATTGGGTCTATAGCGACAGGCAGTGGGACTCTGTAACTCAAAGCGAAAGCGAAAGCATGCGTAATCGACTGCTTTTGCCGTTTCGGTACTCTGTATCAATATTCGGATGAGGTCGGAGACGCCGAACGTGAGTTCGTAAGCGAAGCAGAAGCGAAGGATTTTGGTTGTCGCTTTCTGCGATTCTCAACATTTGAGGTTATAGGTATTGGTTTTTGTTGTTGTTCCTAGTTCGAACTTTGTGTTGATTTGAGAAAAATAATAGATTAATAAATGAGGAATGAGCCCAAACATGGATAACAAAGCGAGCAAAAACACAACTCAGTCAGTGGGACAGATTCCTCAGTCTTATGAACAAAATCCTAAAGATATTCCAGAGAGATGGAAGTTCCCTTTGGTAGGATTAAGGTAGGGGATGAAAGAACGTGAGACGTGAGATAAAAAATATGATGGACAGTGTGATGAAAACATACAGCTCATTTGGTAGTTGAAAAATAAACTGAAAACTGTCATTAGTGCTGTTGAATAGGGTCTGGAATAATTCATATTCATTCGAATTATCCTTCTCTTTTAGATTCTTGATACATCAAAACAGGCAGATATAAGTAGCTTCTCCAAAAAATGAAATGTGCCATTACTGAATGTTGTCTCACTGAATCCTTGTTAAGAAAAATATGTCTTTGGTGTGAGTCCATTGAAGAAGACAGTGATAGGTAATTAAAGAATCCTACTAATATAATATGCCCATATGATTATTAATACGTATATGGCCGATACCTACAACAGTGAAACATAACAGAAAGCCTGGAACGTTCAAATTTGAAAAATTTGCATAATAAGTGCATTGGAAGGGAAAATAATTTGGATAGCAAAAACCTTGGAGACACCCAAGAAGAACTGTGTAATATTACTGTGTAGGTACCAATAAGGGAGAATCAAGAGTAAATTCCATGAAACAGGATTAACTGAACATTATTTACTATGTTGAACAAGAACAAGAACGGATTCTACTTTCACTACATTAATAATTCCATCCAAGATTCTAAAGTGAACTGTAAGAAAAAGTGCATCTGTATAAATGCACTGTCAACATATAGCTGCCTTGCAGAAGGCGATTCAAGGAATTATATGTGCTTATCATCTTGTTTGATATGCAACATAGAGAAGCAAGTTCTTATAGGTATTACATTATAGTATGTAAATAATAATATACTGAGTGTTAGATTATAGAATGATATGTCCATTATAAATATAAGCAGTTACATATCTTACAATATTATTGTTATTCTCAGATCATTTGCCTTTACTAGTTGCATTTAAATAGAAAGCTATACCTGAGATATACCTAGTGAGAATATAAATACCAATTTTTTATATGAACAAATTAGGTACATATTTTCCAATGAGCTGCTCTGTGCAGAATAAGTTCTTGTTTGGCTGATTACTATTTTTGTTGGCGTTGATGTCAATATCTGTTTGTAGTCAATACATTCATTCCAATTCATAGAAATAAATCATCTTCATATGTGTTTTTGATGTTTTATTGAATTTCTTTTCTCTCGGAAACTTCTCCAAGTGCTTTATTTCTGATTGAAACCAAAAATTAAAAATACAATAATTCGTAAATGCCGCTTTTTTGATCCAATGGGATGTTTCCTTTGAATAAATGGGATCCGCAACACTGTTGCCAAATTTGACTCCACCAACTTCGTTCTATTTCGTATGAAATCGTATGACGATAGCGAAAGCATAACGAACTACATATAGAGTACCGGAAAGCGAAGTCGTATACTTCGCTTCGTTTCGCTTTCGCTACGCTTTCGCTATGCGACACAAGTTACAGAGTCCCACTGACTCTCTTTGCCGGATAGCCGTGAAAACTAGCATCCATACTCCATAGTCAGACGCGACCAGATCCTTTGTGTCTAGATTATAGAAAATGATGGAAAGAAGTTTTAGAACCTAGACAAATATTGGATAATAAGAGATGAGTAAAAATTATAAAGAAGAAGAATTTTTGAGGTAGGATAGATCAATTATTTGAGGTTAGAGTGAAATCAAAACATTACATTCTCATAAAATCACTGTTCAGCTCGGGCCTCCAGCTGGTATATCAAATTCCAATATTGGTATATTGCTTGAAAAAATAGGTACAAAATGCTGAAGAGTACTAGTGAAATCCTATCAAGGAAACTGACATCCCTTAGTAAATTCCAGCTAACATGTTATTCTATTGCTGCACAGCCTATTACCCAAGAAAGGCTACAAAAGTTCCGTACTAGTGAGACAGTTTGTTCCAAACATTCAATTGAACATCTATCACAGTTCTACAAAGTCCCTGCCAATGACAAGAAACAAATTTTTGCACATGGAGGATTGACAAAATCTTTTGAGGAACAATCAAAATCATTCAATGAAACTTGTTTGATGATTCGACAGCCTGCTTTGGATGTAATCAGTCTTCTGAAAACCTTAGATTACTCCCAGCCTGTGGTCAGATTTGTTTTGTATGGAAGAAAAGGTAGTGGAAAGACAGTATCTTTAGCTCACATTTTGCATTATGCCTTCCAAGAGGGATTTCTTATTGTTCACATCCCATGGCTGGGCAACTGGATGCGTAGATGTAGGGAGAACAGCAACTCTGAAGATAAAGAAGGTTATGTTGACATAAACTTTGATGCAGCAGCATGGCTTCTACACTTCAAGACACAAAATGCTCATCTGTTGTCCAAACCTGAGGCAAAAACAAGTCAAGACCATGTATGGAGCAAACGTGAAATCACACCAGCAGGTTCTCCACTTTTGTCTATCATTGAACATGGCATAAACAGATTAAAATATGCTTCTAAGGCTGTAGTTGTCATATGTAATGAAGTTAAAGAGCTATCAAATCAAGGAGTTTTCAAAACTTTAGTTGCTGTGGATGGTTTCAATGCTTTTTTCTATCCTAGCACAAGGGTTTACACAGAGAAAAAAGAAGCTGTGCCTCCACATAAAGTAACTGTGACAGAAGGTTTCATAAATTTGAGCAAGTTTGACTGGAAGAATGGTGCAGTTGTGGTCACTGTTGATCAGATTGCTGCAGGTCAAAATGATCAACTCTCATATTTGCCCAGGTAAGGATATTTTCCTCATGTGAAACAAATTCAGCACATTTATAATAGTCATAAGTCTTCACTATTTTCAAAAATTCATATTCATGATTGCAACAGGAACCATGAGAAAAGAAGGAACAAGTGAAAATTCTCCAATCAAAAATGAATTGATAAATAAGTAATTGCAAAAAATAGAAAGGAAAATAACTCTTGAAAATGTCAAACTATTAATTTGATACTGAATTAAAGATGATAAGTGCTATTTCAGTTTTTCCTTTTCCACTTTTGTAATGCTTTTATTTTATCTCTTCAGTCCAGCAGGCACATTCTTTCATTTCATTTCTAGCTGTACCATTGCTATGCTACTTACTAAAATGAATTACAAATATTGCATTTTTTTTTCAACTAATTTTATTGATTATAGCTGACCCTGCAAATGTTGTTTTGCTTTGCACATTATTTATAGAAAATATTTTTTCAGTTGAATAATTAACAAAACACTTTTTTTTTCTCTATTTCTCTTCAGTTGACTAACAATGAAAGCATGTTTTCCTAGTTTTTCAAACTATATTTATTTTTTACTTCTTTCAGTTTGGTAGTCATTTTTTTGTTTTCTAAACTACTATTTATTTTCAATTTCTTTTTAGTTTGGCTATCTATGAAAGACTGTTATTTTGGTTCTTTGAAACCTTATATTATTACAAAGCTCTGTTGACATATTGAATCCGCCAACTTGAATTTTCTCATAATCTCTGACCCGAAAAACCTCAGATACCAATTTTGAATAGAATCGGATCGTAATTGATGAACTTGTATGCCGTATTGGATTTCCAAAATTTGACGAGAATAATAATATCTGAACCTGAAAACCCCCAGATACCAATCTTGAACAGAATCGGATCTTAATTACAAAAGTCGTCCGCGATATTGGAACCATATTTCTTGAACTTTGGCATTTTAATTTTTATTTAATCTTTATTTGAAATAGGAACATCCTAATTTACATACATTATTTCTGATATTTGTAATTAGTAATATAAATACTTAATGCTAAACAAAGAATGCTAATATATATTTAACAAAAATAAAAAATAAAAAAAAAATACAGATATAGTGTCACAATCCTTAGAGATTGAAATATATATACACACATCTCATACTCATTTACACTCAGTATACATGAGCAACACAACCCACACACACTTACACACATGCCTTCCATAATAATTCATCTTTTTACATGTACAGTGGTGAAATGATTTCATTTAGACGAATTTTGAATGTGTTTAGAGACGGTGAATTTTTTACTTCATTCGAGAGGTTATTAAAATCATTTAAGCCCTTGAAGAATAATGTTTTCATTGAGCTTACATTTCGAGTTCGAGCTATATGGAAATTGTTAACGTTTCTTGTAGGATAAGTGTGGATCTCATTATTATACGTAATCAATGAACTAAGATAACTTGGGACTAACTTTTTTGTTATTTTATAAATGAACACCATTGTCATGAAAAACAGACGTTTGTTCACGTTATGCCAGTTCAAAGTACTTAACATCAGATCAATTGGAACATATTTATTGCATTGCAGAATGATTCTCATACCCCTATTTTGAAGTTTTTGTAACGTCATTAAACAATTTTTGTCCAACAGGTACAGTAAGCTAGCACAATAGTCAAAGTGGGGTTGAATTATCGTCCTATAAATGGTTATTTTGGAAAAGAGAGACATGTTTTGGGATACTCTAGATAGAAAGAATAGCTTCTTTGATATTTTTTTACAGATGTAATCGCTGTGACTTTTGAAACTTAGTCTATCATCTATCATAAAACCTAGATATTTGAATTCCTTAACCCATTCCAGATTTTCACCTTCTATTTCAATATGTAAATGTTGGTAGTTTACTTTTTTTAATTTATATTTTGTACTCAGTATCATTGCCTTTGTTTTCTTTGAATTTAATTTCATCTTATTACTTTTCAAAAATGATTCGAATGATTTTAAAACATGATTTAGTCTCGTTACCGTTTCACCTAAGTTACTACCATAACATGCTACTAAAGTATCGTCCGCAAAAAGGTTAAGAAAATCATAGCCCCTTACAAAATTGATATCATTCAGGTAAATAATGAATAGGAGAGGCCCCAATACACTGCCCTGGGGCACCCCCAAATCAATAGCCAGTTCACTAGAAAACGCTTTTTCTATTTTACATTTCTGAGACCTTTTGCTTAGATATTGTTCAAACCATTTCAACACATTACCTTCAATGCCATAATATTTTAGTTTTGTTATTAAGATTATTCTGTCAATGGTTTCAAAGGCTCTTTTGAAATCAAGAAAAACTGCAATTATATAGTTACCCTTATCTATTTCTTGCTTCCAGTTTGATATCGTTAATTGTAAGGCGGTTTCGCACGAATGCTGGTGTCTAAAACCTGACTGATTACCAATAAGAAGTTGATTTGCTTCAAAGTATTTTGACAGCTGTTGATGTACAATGATTTCTAAGATTTTTTCGATACTTGGCAGCGTGTTTATTCCTCTGAAATCTGTTGCTTCAGTTGCATTGTTAATTTTAGGGATAGGAATCACAGTGCTCATTTTTAGATTCTCAGGAAAGTTACCTGATGTAAGTGAAGCATTGATGAGATTGAGAAATGCATATCCTATTGTATAAAATGTTTCTTTCAAAAATTTCATATTGACGACTTCTTCGACACTTCCTTTGTTTGGAAGAGAGAAAATAATATTTTTCAGTTCTTTAAGACTAATATTCTCAAAGTTTACAAAGTTACTTGTTATTAACGGCAAATGTTCATGATTCCATTCAGATTCTGGTGTAATCAGATCGGAAATATGTTTTATACTTTCAATAAAAAACTCATTGAACATATTAGCTGCTTCAAGTTCATTTTGAGCTACTGTGCCTGTGCCAAAATTGATACATTTGTAATTTAACTCATTTTTTTCACCTTTTATCAATTTTTTCAATGTTTTCCACATTTCTTCTGCATTACCCCTATTTTTATCAATGTGATTTTCATAATATTGTGATTTCTTAGTTTTTAGTATATTAACCACTGTATTTCTCTTCAGTTTGTATTGGTTCCATAAGTCATTTTTGTCAGGACCAGAACTTTTTTTGAATTGTTTATATGCTGTGTCTCTTTCTCTAGAAGCTGACTTTGTTTCTTCATCATACCAAGGTACCTGCCTATTTTTAGAAACAATTTCCACTAGCGGTGCAAAACGGTCTGTAATTGTTCTACATTGTGTTTCAAAATTTTTGTAGATTTCATTAACGTCAATAGAATTATTCAACCAATCGCACGATAATAAGTTCAAATTGATATTATGAAAGGCATTTGTATCAAGTTTTCTTGTGAGGAAGGAGCTTTCTATATAGTTATTATTTTTTGTGGGTAAGTTAATTGTAATGATAGAATGGTCAGTAATTTTAGGACAGTCGTGCACATTGACAGATATATTTTGATTCGATAGTACGTAATCAATAAGTGTAGCACTAATGTTCGTAATCCTGGTACATTTATTTACAAATTGTTCAATACCATATGATTGAATAATACTCTTGATTTGGCGTGTGTAATGATTATTCTTATCCAAAAAATTTATATTTATATCTCCTACCAGAATGCATTTATTTTTAGTACAAAAACAAGCATCGCACCATTCCTCAAAATCTTCTAAAAAGGCTTGATGACTCGCATTTGGTGAATGGTAAACACCACCAATGAGCCATTTGGTACCACTTAGAGTTACATTTACAAATTGACACCAGTAATTCATATGTAATGAGAATTTTCGACTTATCTTATATTCAATATTATGCCTGATGTAAATAATTACTCCCCCTGTGTGGCGTGAGCTAGAATTGCATCTTACTAGGGAGTATCCTGCAATGTTAATTTCGCTATCTTCTATGTCTTCTGTACATCTTGCTTCACTCAGTATCACTAGTGAAGGGTTGTAACAAAACAATTTAGCAACTATTTCGTCTTTGTGAGATGGAAGACTTTCTGCATTCATATAAATTATATCACTTTTGAATGGTAAATTAGGACTTTCTACCGGTTTTGAGGAAAGAATCATAATCTTCGACCACAAAATCCCGCAGATACCAATTTTGAATAGAATCGGATTATAATTACAAAACACTTTCGCCATATTGGATCCGCCATCTTGAATTTTCAAATGTTGAGAAGAGAATCATGACTTCCCACCCCCAAAAAAAAAACAGATACCAACTTTATATAGAATCGGATCATAATTACAAAACTGATCCGCCATTTTGCAGCAGCCATCTTTCGCTTCTCCATAGTGCATGATAAATTTGGAGAAAACTGGCATAAAGCCACTGTTTATACCTAACTCTTGAAGGCGACACCCTTCCTTTGTAGAGAGGCATTACGAACGCCAAAGTTGATACTCTCCCCTCGTAAGGGTACCTGACGTGATTCCATACACTCACATAATTTAATGTCGACTAATTATTCGACTGATGAAATTAATTTAGTGAATCAAAAAAACCTTTTTTTCACGAAGGAATGTTCGTAGAAGAATAGAACTATGATTTATATTTATGGAATGACAAACTCAACGTTGAAGAAAACTTATCTTTAGAATCGCCTTATTCAATTTAACTCTCTGGTATATAAACTGGTATAGAACCACTGTTTATACCTAACTCTTGAAGGCGACACCCTCCTTTGTAGAGAGGCATTACGAACGCCAAAGTTAATATACTCCCCTCGTAAGGGTACCTGACGTGATTCCATAAACTCACATAATTGAATGTCGATTAATTATTCGACTGATGAAATGAATAATTTAGTGAATGGATAAAAGCCGCTGTTTTACGAATGAATGTTCGAAGAAAACTTATCTTAAAAATCTCATTTCATTCATCTATCTGGTATGACATGAACAGATCTAGAGTTTCGAACTGTACTGTCGTACAAACGAAAAGGAATTTTTTGCAAATCCAGGATTTTAAATTCTGAGACATCAGAGATAGTTTGCATCGTTCCAGGAATATCCTAAAAACAAACTTGATAAGTATTACGTTTTGTAGATTGCTTCATATATTACTTACTTCATCTATCTGTTCCAAAGTGAATGGTCCTGCAAACGAATATGAAATTTTCCCAAGATTCTGAGAAATCTGCATGATTTTTCATTGTTCATGGAATATCCTGAAAAAAAAAAACTTGGATTAGTATTATTTGTTTCTAATTGGCCCATATAATACATTGTATCACATATGGAAGAAAACATGGTTCCACTCTTCTGAGAGCACTGCTCCATCAAAACAACAACTTTTGCTTCTCCATAGTGCATGATAAATTTGGAAAAAACTGGTATAAAGCCACTGTTTATACCTAACTCTTGAAGGCGACACCCTCCTTTGTAGAGAGGCATTACGAACGCCAAAGTTGATACTCTCCCCTCGTAAGGGTACCTGACGTGATTCCATACACTCACATAATTGATTGTCGACTAAATATTCGACTGATGAAATGAATAATTTAGTGAATCGATTAAAGCCGCTGTTTTACGAAGGAATGTTCGAAGAAAAATAGAAATATGATTTGTATTTATGGAAAGACAAATTTAACGTTTATGTAAACGTATCTTAAAAGCTCCTCATTTCATTTATCTATTTGGTATGACATTCGCAGATCTAGAGTTTCGGAATGTACTGTCGTATAAACGAATAGGGATTTTTTGCAGATCCAGGACTTCAAATTCTGAGACATCAGAGATAGTTTGCATCGTTCCAGGAATATCCGAAAAAAAACTTGATTAGTATTACGTTTTGTTGCAGTTTGCATCGTTTCAGAAATATCCTAAAAACAAACTCGATTAGTATGACGTTTTGTTGATTGCTCCATATCTTATTTACTTTATCTATCTGTTCCAAAGTGAATGGCCCTGCAAACGAATATGAAATTTCCCCTTAAAATTCTGAGAAATCCAATTCTTCCTGGAATATCCTGAAAAAAAACTAGGATTAGTATAATTTTTTTCTAATTGGACCAAATATTACATTGTATCACATATGGAAGGAAACATGATTCTACTCTTCTGAGAGCACTGCTCCATTAAAACAACGACTGTTGCTTTTCCATAGTTCATGATAAATTTGGAAAAAACTGGTATGAAACCACTGTTCATACCTAACTCTTAAAGGCGACACCCTCCTTTGTAGAGAGGCATTACGAACGCCAAAGTTGATACTCTCCCCTTGTAAGGGTACCTGACGTGATTCCATACACTGACATAATTGAGTGTCGACTAATTATTCGACTGATGAAATGAATAATTTAGTGAATCGATAAAAGCCGCTTTTTACGAAGGAATGTTCGGAGAAGGATAGAACCAAGATTTGTATTTATGGAAGGACGAATGTAACGTTTATGAAAACTTATCTTGAAAATCTCCTCATTTCATTTATCTATTTGGTATGACATTCACAGATCTAGAGTTTCGGAATGTACTGTCGTACAAACGAATAGGGATTTTTTGCGAATCCAGGATTTTGAATTCTGAGTCATCAGAGATAGTTTGCATCGTTCCACGACTATCCGAAAAAAAAAACTTGATTAGTATTACGTTCTGTTGATTGCTCCATATATTATTTACTTCATCTATCTGTTCCAAAGTGAATGGTCCTGCAAACGAATATAAAATTTTTCCAAGATTCTGATAAATCTGCAATAATTACCATTGTTCCTGGAATATCCTAAAAAAACCTTGGATTGGTATTATTTGTTTCTGATTGGGCCATATATTAGATAGATAGATAGATAGATAAATTTATTTCAACAGAGTATTCTATAATCATTCACAAAAGTGGCAGAATATTTTTGTCTGAGAAATACGTCAAGAAGAACTTTTAGAATTATCAATAGGTTAATACATGAATTTAAAAATGATATGAAACATTCACATGAGTTTATGGATATAAGTTTCAAACACTATTAAAACAATTTAAAATAAGTGACAAATTTCACATGTAGATTTAAACAGACATAAGTACATAACTTTTCAATAAATACATATATACACATAGATAGCATGGTTTCGAATAAAAATTTCATTCATGGGTTCCTACAGGCCAGAAAATATTCCTCGATACTGTAGGGCTCTAAGTTGCATAGAAATTCCTTAACAGACCTCAGAAATCTGTCAGCAACCACAATATCTTTTACATCTTGTGGGAGGTTATTATAAAATTTCATTGCACTATAGATAGTACTGCGTTCATAAATGCATTTTGCATGGATGGGATATGAGAAGCCTTTCTTTTGTCTTGTATCATAGATATGTGTTTTCCGATGTGTGTCGAAATGTTCTGGATGATTGATAATGAATTTAATAAGCTCAAAGATATAAATTGCTGATACAGTCAGGAGTTTTTTTGACTTGAAAATTCCTCTACAGGAATCTCTTCTATCTATATTGTAAAGTATCCTGATAATTTTTTTCTGACATAGAAACACTCTGTTCAGCCCATGACTTGAGCCCCAGATGATTATTCCTAGTCTCATAGCAGAGAAAAAATTTGCATAATATACTGTTATCAGTGCTTCATGGTCAACATTTTTTTTCAGAACTCTCATGGCATATGTTATCGAGGATAGTTTATTACATAGATTGTCTATTTGACTAGTCCAACTTAAAGTGTCGTCAATGTATATACCTAGAAACTTGACTGAAGTGTTACAAATAATCTTTTGATTGTCTATAATTATGTTTTTTGGTGTTTCTATATTGTTGTTCATTTTGAACATGATACAATCTGTTTTTCCATCGTTCAAAACTAACTTATTCTCTTGAAAATATTTTTTGGATTGTTCTATTATTTTGCTACCATTTTTTATGATATCTGGTAAGTTTGTACCTGTCACTAGAAGATTAGTATCATCAGCAAAGTTAATCATGTGGGCAGTGTTTATGTCTGCTATAACCTTATTGATATCATTGATAAATATAATAAACAATATTGGACCGAGGATACTACCCTGAGGGACCCCCATAGACACACCAAAAGCCTCTGATCTAACCGTGTTATCTTTTTGATTTAGTTCTACTATTTGTTTCCTATTTTTCAGATATGAATTGAACCAGTTGTACGAGTTTCCTCGAATTCCATATTTATAAAGTTTCCGTAATAAAATGTCATGATCTATACAATCAAAGGCCTTTGACAAGTCCATGAAGATCCCACAGGAAAGATCTCCCCTGTCCATTGCTTCCAAGACTTCGTTGCTGAAATATACCAGAGCAGTTTCAATAGACTTATTTTTCAGATAGCCATGCTGGTTATTAGAAAAGATTTTGTAGTTGACACAGAATTTCAATAATCGGTTAGCCATTGCTATTTCGATAATTTTTGATATGCATGTCAATAGGCTAATTGGCCTGAAGTTAGACATGTCCGTCTTATTTCCTTTTTTGTGGAGTGGTTTCACTATCGCTATCTTCAGTTCATCTGGAAAAACTCCTTCCTCGAATGATTTATTGATAATGAAAGTCAGAATACATACAATCTCTTGGGCACAACTCTTCAATATGTGTATGGGTACTTCATCAATACCTGTGCTTTTCTTGTTCTTCATATTGTTTATAATTGAGAGTAACTCATATTCCGTGACAGGGTACAAGAACAGAGTGTGATTGTGAAAGGCTATATCTCTTCCAAAACCACTTTCTTTACCCATATCTTTATGTGTTGACAAGAGTTCAGGAGCGGAGTTTATGAAGTATTCATTGAAGCTGTTGGCTACCTCTATGGGCTTATCGAATTGAAATTGCTCGGATTGAGATGTACCTGTGAGTTCTTTAATTATCTGCCACATTGTTTTGGATTTATTATCCGACTCAACGATTCTATTTCTGTAGTAGGATTTTTTAGTTGATTCCAAGAGATTGTTATAGTCCTTTTTCAACTGTTTATATGCGATTCTATAGTCTGGATCGATTTTAGAAATTGACTGATAAAAAATCAGTTGATTCTTCATTTGTGTAATCTCAGGTGAATTGAAAATCTTTTTCCCTGAAGGTTTCCGGTTTTTACATGTTTTCGGAAAGTGCAAGTCGAAGTGGAATTTAAAGGTTTCACTGAAGTTTGAGAAAGCTTCATTCAAATCATTCGCGCTGTATACATTCATCCAGTTCTCGGACTTTAGTTTAGTGCAAAATTCATCTATTGATTTGGAGTTATAATTGCGTCTCTCTATTTTCTTTATTGATTCGCATTTTTGTAGGTTACAAAGTAGCACTTGCCCCAAGTGATCAGATATTCCAGTTTCAAAAACTATACCTTTTTTATTACCTTCAAAATTTGTAATTATGTTATCTAGACAGGAACTGGAGTGGATAGTAACCCTCGTTGGTTCGTAAATGGTTAAGACAGAATTATAAGTTGCTAACAGATTTTTGAAGTCTTTACAGGTATTACTTTCGGGACAAGAAGTGTCTATGTTAAAATCACCTGCTATAAAATATATACAGTTTTTTTCATATAAGATATCTAACATGCTCTGAAATTTAGTTAAAAACGATTTTACTTCACTTGATGGAGACCTATAGATGCAGACTACGTTGAACTTTGTACATTGTATCACATATGGAAGTAAACATGATTCTACTCTTCTGAGAGCACTCCTCCATTAAAACAATGACTTTTGCTTTTCCATAGTGCATGATAAATTTGGAAAAAACTGGTATTAAACCACTGTTTATACCTTACTCTTGAAGGCTACACCCTCCTTTGTAGGGAAGCATTACGAACGCCAAAGTTGATACGGGTCGATTTTATTTTCAACGATGACACTTAAATGATTAGTTCCAACCCTTTTTGTTCCCTAGGAGGGGTAGATATTACCCGTAGACAAGGGGTACGCGGTCAAAATTGTGTACACCAAACTTCAATTTCAAAAGGAATTCCAAGGAATTCCAGTTGTTTGTACACCAGAATTATACCGCACTTCACACAAGGAATTCCAAGAAACTCCAAGGAATTTTAGGGAATTCCAAGGAAATCCAAGGAATTCCCAGAAAATCCAAGGAATTCCAAAGAAATCCAAGGAATTACAAGAAAATCCAAGGAAATACAAGAAATTCCTAGGAATTCCAAGGAAATCCAGTTGCTTGTACATTAGTATTATACCGCACTTCACACAAGAAATTCCAAAAAATTCCAAGGAATTTTAGGGAATTCCAAGGAAATTCAAGGAAATTTAGGGAATTCCAAGGAGATTCAAGGAATTTCCAGGAAATTCAAGGAATTCCCAGGAAATCAAAGGAATTCCCAGGAAATCCAAGAAATTCCAATGAAATCCAAGGAATTCCAAGAAAGTCCAAGGAAATCCAAGAAATTCTAAGGAATTCCAGTTGTTTGTACACCAGAATTATACCGCACTTCACACAAGGAATTCCGAGAAACTCCAAGGAATTTTTTGGGAATTCTAAGGAAATCCAAGGAATTCCAAGGAAATCCAAGGAATTCCAAGGAAGTCCCAGGAAATCCAAGGAATTCCCAGGAAATCCAAGGAATTCCCAGGAAATCCAAGGAATTCCAAAGATATCCAAGGAATTCCAAGGAAATCCAAGGAAATCCATGGAAATCCAAGAAAATCCTAGGAATTCCAAAGAATTCCAGTTGTTTGTACACCAGAATTATACCGCACTTCATTCAAAGAGTTCCACGAAAATCCAAAGAATTTCAAGGAAATCCAAGGAATTTCAAGAAAGTCTAAGAAAATCCAAGGGATTTCAAGGAATTCCAGTTGTTTGTAGCCCAGGAAAATACCGCATTTCACCCAAGAAATTCCAGAAAATTCTAAGGAAATCCAAGGAATTCGAAGGAAATCCCAGGAATTTCAAGGAAATCCAAGAAATTCCAAGGAAATCCAAGGAATTCCAATGAAATCCAAGGAATTCCAAGAAAATCCGAAGAAATTCAAGAAATTCCAGTTGTTTGTACACCAGAATTATACCGCACCTCACTCAGAGTTTCAAGAAAATCCAAAGAATTCCAAGGAAATCCAAGGAATTTCAAGAAATTCTAAGAACATCCCAGGAATTCCAAGTAATTCCAGTTTTCTGTAGCCCAGGAATATACCGCATTTCACCCAAGGAATTCCAGATAATTCCAAGGAAATCCAAGAAATTCCAAGGTTCGCCAACTGGTTGCCCAAAGATCTTTTTTCTTCTGCGGTCCAATGCCTCACATCGGCACAGTATATTATGTGCTACTGTTTCTGGTTCCTTGCCACATAGTCTGCAGCTTGGGTCGCGATTGTACACTCCCATTCTGGCGAGATGCTCCTTTACTGGCGCATGGCCAGTCATGAGTCCATAAACAGTTTTTATCTGTGCTCTGTTCAAGTTGAGCAGGTCTACAGTTCGTTTATGACTTGGTTCCTTAATGTATTGTTTCCCATGTATGTTTCTTGGGATGTTTTCCCAGTAGCTCTTATTTTTTGCCTGAATCCAGTCTTTAACTGACACTCGTGCTGTACGTTTTGGTACTCCAAGAGTCAGTTTTCAATATTAGAAAAACATTTTTTTTTCTATTGGAACCAAAATGTAGTACCTACTTGAAAA
This sequence comes from Phaedon cochleariae, assembly GCA_918026855.4. Taxonomy (NCBI): domain Eukaryota; kingdom Metazoa; phylum Arthropoda; class Insecta; order Coleoptera; family Chrysomelidae; genus Phaedon; species Phaedon cochleariae. Next base: position 46,188,496 of record OU896714.1, on the reverse strand, counting down.
TAATTCGAATGAATGACGCAGTATTGGCTGAAAACACGTATTTTCACTTTGCGATGTTTATGAGAAATAGACACACTGTATAGAGTTTTCTAGAAATAGTTTCTTGAAATACACAGCATGTTATATGCTTGATAAGAACTACGTAAAAAACATGCGACTCACCCACATCATTCTAGTTGACTGGAATTCATTTGGAGAGTCCTGTATAGAAACAAAAGTAATTACTGTGTACCTTTAAAACTCATACAGTATATGAAATAATAAGGGTGTTTTTTTATAAACTTCAATATTTTCTATGTGGTCCGCATTTGTGCAACAGATTAAATTATTTTTGAGTTTTTCCATGGGCATTCTATGAGTTTTATATCTCAAAATCGAGCTGAATATTTCGAAAAATAATAATAACAAATTCGTGAAATTGGATGCGCGCTCGTAAAGAGTACTTCATTTATTTTCTTTCGCTCTCTCAAGATATCAAAACAGATCTACAGAATTTTGCCATACAGAGTGTTGTTTATGCTATAAAAGAAATTTTCTGTTTTTCCTAGACGGACCTGGATTCTGATCTCGATTTCTATTTAGTTTTCATGGGTAATATAAGTGAAATATATCTACCAAGTATGAATAGATTATACATATTGGTTCATAAATTATTAGATACAAATTTTGCCAAAATCGTGATAACGTTCTGTATCTCAGTATTAAAAGACGGTTGACACATCAATAAGGGGTGATTTGGAAACATCAAAGTGTCCTCTATCTACAGGTTTCGTATGTACCGGGTGTACCACTAAGAAAGGACGCCGGCTGTATCTCGGAAACTATTTGCCGCGCAGGTTTCGGAAGAAAATATTCATAATAAAAGTGGCGGAGAAAAATCTCTGGAAATTATTTTCAAGTTTCCAGGACAGCCGCTAGAGGGCATAATTGCATTGGCCAATTCAAAAAACGGGTTATTATGGAAATTTGATATATCAAGACATATCAAAAACACTTTTTTCATGTTCTTGAGTTGATTTCCAATCATTTCGATGAAAAAAATTGAGCTAGCTCTTTAAATAAAAGAGGGAGGAATAGTACTTTGGAAAAACTCTTATTACTACATTTTGGTGTAACGGAATTCAATGATGTTGGTCTCATTATGAAGGGTTTTTCCAGATCTTCCAGATAAATCACGAATCTAGTCGATTTAAATCTCGTGGTGTGCACTAGAATGGCATCGTTTGAAAAAATCAGCCGATCTGCTATTTTTTTTTCAAGAATTTCAAATGTAACCATATATTTTTCCTGCTATAATATGAAAGTAAAGTAAACAAGAAGAAAAATGGTGAAAACCGCGAGTTGATACTTCTTGAAGAACCGGAGAAATATTCGGAATAATATCATTAAAATTCAAACTGCTAGCATGTCAAATGCCTCCTCATTCGATATAGGCATTTTGACAAAAAAGCAATCCACAATGAACAGTGAAAACTCCCAATGGACCTTCAATTATATTTTGACGTTTCTTTCATTCAAAGCCAACTTGCCTTTTCTCATTCCTGAGCCTACTCACTACTTACATTTCAATTAGCTATGTCATTACTAAGAGTCTCCTTCACTATTGTGAGATATAAGAGCAATTTGTGAAACCAAAATAAATGAATTATTGAAATCATAATTTCATAGATATTTCTGATTACGATTATTGAAATTAGATTCCTGTGGTGAATATTTTCATAATATTATTTCGAGTATTTCACCGGTTCCTCAAGAGGTATCAATTCGTGATTTTCACCATTTTTCTTCTCGTTTGCTCTATTTTCATATTAGAGTAGGATAATACGGATAAATATATGGTTCCATTTGAAATTCTCTAAAAAAATGGAAAATTGTCTGATTTTTCAAACGATGCCATCTAGCGGCCACCACAGGATTTAAATCGACTTGATTCGTGATTCATCTGGAAGAACTAAAAAAATCCTTCATAATGAGACCAAGATCGTTGAATTCCGTTACACCAAACTGTAGTAATGAGAGTTTTTTCAAAGTACTATTCATCCTTCCCTTCCTCTTTTATTTAAAGAGCAAGCGCATTTTTTTATCGAAATGATTGGAAATCAACTTGAGAACATGAAAAAAGTGTTTTTGATATGTCTTGATGTATAAAATTTTCATAAAAACCCGTTTATTGAACTCGCCAATGCAATTACGCCCTCTGGCGGCTGTCCTGGAAACTTGAAAATAATTTCCAGAGATTTCTCTTGGCCACTTTCATCATTCATATTTGTTTTCGAAACCTGTGCGGCAAATAGTTTCCGAGATACAGCCGGCGTCATTTCTTAGTAGTGTACACCCAGTACATTCAAGTCTGAATGTACCGGGTGTACGTACGAATGAATGTAATCAAAATAACCCTCACGTGATAAATACCTCACAAGTTCTTATAAAAAACACACTTACCATCTTGAAAAAGACGACAACGTGTATGTCCAATTGGAACACACATATAATCCTAACGTTACACACACACAAACAATTGCATTATAATCACCAAACTGGAAGATAAATTCCGATTTCTCACTTATTTTGAATACTAGTTATTTTTTAAACCACTTGAATCGACCGTTCACGACGAAATCTGGTATGTGACTGATATATTGCTTGATTCACCCGATTCACCCTAATGACTAATCAGTTATGTCTTCGTTTAACGATACATTCTCGAGCAAGTTTTTTATCTATGACTAATATGTGACGATATCGAAAGTGAGTGTACTGGGGAAGGTGAAAAAGAATTGGGTATAGCGGGTGACACGTTATAAAGTAACACCACTCGTAACACCCCCTCTGTAACTGTTTTATTGCTGACAGAAGAAAAAAATTAAAAAAACACATTCCTTCTACACCTTTTCCAGATGTATTTCAGAAAGCGTCAATTCAATTTCAGAAAGCATCACTTGTATTTCAGAATAGTCAATTGTATTTCAGAAAGCGTCAATTGTATATCAGAATAGTCAATTTAATTTCAGAAAGCGTCAATTGCATTTCAGAATAGTCAATTCAATTTCAGAAAGCATCAATTGTATTTCAGAATGGCCAATTTAATTTAAGAAAAGGTCAATTATATTTCAGAATAGTCACTTGTATTTCAGAAAGCGTCAATTGTATTTCAGAAAATATTATTCGAATTTCAGAAAGCGTCAATTGAATTTCAGAAAGCGTCAATTGAATTTCAGAATGCATCAATTTCGATTAGTGCACTCCATGTAAGAATGCATAGGATGTTCTGTGCTCTCTGTTGTGATGTTTTCAATTTATCCACCCCAATTTTTTTTATGTACCTTTTAGGTACCTATATACTATTTGATGAACAGATTACAGAATTTCAGGTATAGAGGGGACAATCAGAGATAATAGTAGATTGTTTTATAAGGATCAAAAGTGACACTTTGTTTGACAAGCGAATTTTGCATTTGCGAGGCGGAGCGTTTAGCGAAGCCGAGCGAAAGCAAAATTTGCGAGTTGAACAAAGTCACTTGATCCGAATGAAACATGCTATTTTTTCTGCAACCGAAACAATTAACTCAAATGAACATGTGAAGTAACCACCAATGCCGTGCCATATGTATGCAATGCAACAAATATCGACAAATAATCCATGTAGTGAGAATATTCTACCTGCATTAACAGCAGGTTAGGTTTTCTAGGATGTTCGAATTGTAGTTTCAATATAAATACAACCACAGAGTGACATATTTGTGTATGGACCAGGTCCAGGTGCTCTAATGGCAAATACCGCGCCAGTGCCAGCTATAGGAACAAGACGTGGAAAATGTTAGGTTAGTGAACATATCAACAATGATAATAGTGATTATTTATTCCTCTCCATACTACACTGTGTTTGACTTGATAATCAAATGGAGCTAAACAACATCGTTTTTTGAGACAAAAAACCGATTGCTTGCCGTGATTATTCAAAAACATGTTATCCATCCCGAGAATAACGAATGAAATACAGATCAAGCAAGTATTTGAATCTTGAAGGCTTCCCTGATCAAAACAAAAATACTTAACTGAGATGTTTATAATTCCAATACCAAACTATTATAATGAGGTGTATTTATATCTCCAGCATGGGTATGAAATGCCAAATCTGCTGAAATCGGAAACAAATCAGGTATGCGTCTCAACCCAAATAACCAACCGTCACAATGTTGTTCATTCTCGATGACGTCCAGTACATCCTTTTTAGTTCCTAGGAGCTAAAGTTCAACTTCAGCTCCTAGGAACTAAAATTCAATTTTAGCTCCTAGGAACTAAATATGTTGTCTAGCAACATACCTATTTTTGTGTCAGTAATAGAAACGTCAATTTAAGAGCTTATTTTGGTATCAAAATGGACGACTTTTGTGTCGGTTGCAGAAAAACTTATTTCTATTGCTATGAAAAAGTTCTGATTTTTTCATGTTTGTCCAATCGGAAGTGACTGGCTGTTTGAATGATACTGTAGAATAGGCTCCTTAATAACATTTACAAAATCAAGCTCTGTTGCTATAACGTAAATGTCATAAAATTTTCTAGACTTATGAAGTTGCCTGGCAGGAGAACACCCCATGGAAAGTGTCTGGCAATTGTATATTCTCTATCATGATAGGATCCGATTGAACATAAAAAGATCAGCTTTTGTTGGAATGATGTTTATGCCAGTTTTTTTTTGTACTTTCAACAGCCGGTATCTCTTGAAAGCTCATCCAGTACTGAAGATTTCCAACCCAAAAAACGATTCCACCGAATAAGGTATACCACACATAGAAAATATCAACCTTGTTGAAATGGCATCTGGCGGTCGCTGGCTCTGTCTATAGAGAAAGATTTCTGAAATTCAATTGACTATTCTGAAATACAATTAATGCTTTCTGAAATTCAATTGACGCTTTCTGAAATTGGAATGATACTTTCTGAAATACAATTGACACTTTCTGAAATTCAATTGACTATTCTGAAATATAATTGATGCTTTCTGAAATACAATTGACACTTTCTGAAATTCAATTGACTATTCTGAAATACAATTGATGCTTTCTGAAATTGAATTGACTATTCTGAAATACAAGTGACTATTCTGAAATTGAATTGACGCATTCTGAAATACATCTGGAAAAGGTGTAGAAACACATGATACGTTTCCACTATCTGGGAAAATATACAGTAACCAGCAAAAAGTGTATGAATTTTAAATAGAACGCCCTCTATGTATATTTCTTCACCATTTGAAAGAATTTTCGAAGGGATTTCCAAAAATACCGTACAAATACAGGTTGTTAGTGAAGAAGTGCGACAAACTTCAAGGGGTGAATAAATTTCATATAATTCAGTATGGTTGGAGACTGAAAAAGTCCCAAGAATTGGGTATACCGGGTGACACGTTATAAAGTAACACCACTCGTAACACCCCCTCTGTAACTGTTTTATTGTTGACAGTAGAAAAAAATGAAAAAAACACATTCACAGTTTTTTTTCCTTCTAGAAACACATGATACGTTTCCACTATCTGGGAAAATATACAGGAAGCAGCAAAAAGTGTATGAATTTTGAATAGAACGCCCTATATGTATATTTCTTCACCATTGGAAAGAACTTTCGAAGGGATTTCCAAAAATACCTACAAATACAGGTTGTTAGTGAAGAAGTGCAACAAACTTCAAGGGGTGATTAATTGTGATATTTTAAGATTAAAGTTCATATAATTCAGTATGGTTGGAGACTGAAAAAGTCCCAAGAATGAAACACAGAGGATAGGAAAGTTGATATTTCAATTGTTCAATCTAATTGAAATATGGAAGTCAGAAAAACCAGTGGCGTACAATGATGTTAACCTTAAATATCGATAAATTAACCCACTGTGACGCCACTGAAAATAGTATTTTGAATTCAATCACATCAAAAGATGCTCCATGTTACATTCAACAAAACCACCAAGTTTCATTGAAATTGGTAGAAAGACATTTGAGTAATGATTAAAAACACGATTTTTCATGGAAATATTAATACCCTGTACCTCGAAAACGAAGCAAGTTAGGACACATGTTTATATAAACTTTATTTTCTAAAATATCACAAGGAATGACCCCCTGAAGTTTGTCGCACTTATTCACTAACACCCTGTATTAATCTTCTGTGTTTCTCAATTTATGGGCAATCAAAGCTATCAGAGTTTGATCGATTTTAGAAAAAATGTCATGACAATTATTGCAAATCCAGGTATATTCGCTATATCGCTACCTATGACATTAACTTTTTTTGGCAGTGGTCACTGAAACTCAATATTGTACCTCCTCTCCCTATCCTCTCTAGATAGGCACGATATTCCACGAACATTATAGGAATTTCCTCTCGTGCGCTCCAAGAGATAAAAAAAATTGACAAGGTCTACTTCCGAAAGTCATTCGTAAAATTGATCAAACTTTGTTAGTTTTAAAAGCCTATATTTTGAGAAATACAGGAGATGAATATTTTGGGTGCTGTATTTTTGGAGAAGCTCTCCGAAAGGTCTTTCCAAATGTGTGTAAATATACAGTATGATGCAAATGTATGGAATAAATTCATTTCACAAGACGACTTTCGAAGAGAAACCAAAAACTAGAGTTCAGAACTTTTTTTTCGACGTATTTTTTTAACTAGACGACCCTTCGATGATCAATTCTCAGTAGCAGACCTCTGCAAGATTCAATTAATCACATGATAATCCATTTCAATTTCAATCTTCTTATGCAACATTTTGACTGTTGAATCAATGAATAGACGATCGGTAGACTTTTCAATCAAGGTGTCACATGACCCCTATTTGTATTCGAAAAAATCGTCCATTACGTCTTTACTTCAACACCAGTGACGTAACATCTCTCATATGAATATCATGAGATGAGGCTTCAGAAATTATATAGGGTACTGTCTGTAGGTTAATTGAGGAAGTGAGAGCCTAAAAGAAAAATTCACTAGCTTGTCAGTGACAATTTGTATTGAAAAAAGTTTGGAGAATAGAAATAAAGGTATATAAAAAAAATATCAAATTTTCACTTATCTTTGGACGTTTCGGGACCGATTCTGCTCCCGTTTTCAACATAAGAAAAGATTATTTTGATAGCGAAGTCGTATCTGTCTTGAAGCTTTTCAGTTTCCATTAAAACATGTAATCCGTGCATACATTGAAAGAGATCCTGATATCCTATTGAAGAAATATATTTTTTTTGAAATTTTTTCAATGATATACTCAGCATGCTTGTTCAATCGAAGCTTATTGTCCAAAATATATCCCAAATATTTAATTTTACTTTCAATTTCAACAGGACTATCATCTAATTGAACATCTGCCCAAATTGTGCTTGAAATGGATTTTGTTTTAATGATAGGTTAATTTTGTTCCAGGTATTTATTAGGTAAAGATGGCTTCGAACATTTGGATCCCTTTGTACCCATCAGTGTGCCAGATTATACCACCAAAGAGTTCATAAGCTGCATGGAGTATTATCGTGGAAGAAAATGGGTGCAGCCTTATACAGGCCAAGATGATGAGTTGAAATTCATCAGTGCATCAAATCCTTACAATTTGATGAAGCTATGTAATTCTCTTTAGATTATGATGTAAGATTCTAAGTGAAATAGATTCAATAAGAAAAAAAATGAGTTGTTTATTTCTTCACTCCCTTAACATTTGGTAATAGTTCACTATCAATACAACAGATGATAATAACACTCAATTGCAATACAATTTCAGTCTACCACCGTGTCTACCATGAAACAAGTTTTTCGTTAAAATTATATTTTTATAAACTTCTTGATAGTAGGAGAGCCACCTGCAAATTCCGTCCGTCATCTGATAACGAAATGTTATATATTTTTTTCTGTGACGGGAAAAAAGTTTGGCATTTCATCTCTGTTGGCAGGTTATAAAATGTCACTTTTCATAAATTACTTTTTTCCCGTGGGAAAAAAGTGATTACTTTTTTCCCGGATATATATCACATATATATACACTGTTGATGGCTTTTGTTGTGCTATAGTTCCGAAAAATGAGTCAATAATACCGTCTCCGAGAAAGAACTGCAAGTCCTTTTACCTTCCATTCGACTTCGCGATTTCGTATATTACTAAACAACTACTGAATTCGCAATTTTTTAAAATCAAATCACAGAATTGAACTGACAGAAGTGTCATCAGATATTTGATTACTTCGAAAGAATGATAAAGATGTCTATAAAACGCAGGTGTCCCTACTGTTAAAAACTTGAAATTTCACGTCGATAATTTTCAGATTTCGAAATAATGTAATATCTTCTCAATATTGATTCGTCCTTCCTTCTGTCACAGAAACAAACAGTGTATTATACACGGGAAAAATATTAGATTTTAGCTCACGGTTTTTTGTCTCCCTCCGCTACGCGTCGGGAGACAACACAACCTGGAGCTAAAATCTACTACTTTTTTCCCTTGTATAATAAATAACTATTTTTCTGTGACGGGAAAAAAGTTTGGCGTTTCATCTCTGTTGGCAGGTTATAAAATGTCACTTTTCATAAATTACTTTTTTCCCGTGGGAAAAAAGTGAGTACTTTTTTCCCGGATATATATCACATATACTATATACTCTGTTAATGGCTTTTGTTGTGCTGTTCCGAAAAATGAGTCAATAATACCGTCTCCGAGAAAGAACTGCAAGTCCTTTTATCTTCCATTCGACTTCGCGGTTTCGTATATTACTAAACAACTACTGAATTCGCAATTTTTTAAAATCAAATCACAGAACTGAACTGACAGAAGTGACATCAGATATTTGATTACTTCAAAAGAATGATGAAGATGCCTATAAAACGCAGGTGTCCCTACTGTTATAAACTTGAAATTTCACGTCGATAATTTTCAGATTTCGAAATAATGTAATATCTTCTCAATATTGATTCGTCCTTCCTTCTGTCACAGAAAAAAACAGTGTATTATACACGGGAAAAATATTAGATTTTAGCTCACGGTTTTTTGTCTCCCTCCGCTACGCGTCGGAGACAACACAACCTGGACACAGATTAACATAAGGTTTGTTAATCTGTGACCTGGAGCTAAAATCTACTACTTTTTTCCCTTGTATAATAAATAACTATTTTTTTATCGTTCGAAAGGGAATCCCTATAATGTTCAAAGAACATCGTGCGTTCCTAGGGAGGATAGGGATAGGAGGTAGGTATTGGATTTTTTTTTGAACTTCTGGAGATTATATGTTGTTGGGAATACTTCCACAGGCAATGAATTCCAGAGCCTAGCCGTTCTATGGATGAAGGAGTTTTGATAAAGTGCTGTTCGACATCTTTCGAGGTTGACAATGAAAGGATGTGCTGACTGGGCTTGTCTAGTTCGTCTGACTGGTATTGCTAGTGAAGGGATGATAGCAGAGATTTCCGAAGAACATTTCCCGTGGAAGTATCGATAGAAAAGTGAAAGGTCGCCGACCTTTCTACGGTGTTTCAATGATGTCAAAGAGTGAGTGAGTGTGGCGTCACCCACCAGGCGGATGGCTCTTCTCTGGATGGAATCTAAGAGCATCAGCGTATGTTTTGGTGCTGAACCCCTCCAAAAGCATGTGAAAACATTGTATTTTATTGACCAGCACCTGTGCCAATCACTATCTAGAGCAAAATGATTGAAAAATGTCCCTTTCCTGTGCGGTAATTTGCACTTGTATCTCGCAATCTGATAACTAGATGAGAATTATGCTATCTGATACCAAGATCTCAGAAACCTACCTGATGTGCAACCACTTAATATGAGTCAAATCCACGCCATACTTCCGTCATGTGATAACGAGTTGCAACAAAAATCAAACGAAAGGGGATAATGTCACATTTGCGAATATCCAAACGTGCCACGATTCAAACTCAGCTGAGTTAGCGGCAGAGCCTCAGTATTTCCGAGAATATTTCGTCCCTGTCGAGATAATATCCGATGGACTAGTGTGAAACTTATGTGGTGCTCGAACTACAAGCATTCGAATAATCCACATGTGAAGTAAAATATATCATTATGACGTCAGACTTTTTTGGGACACTGTATAATCGAAATTATTTTTCTGGTATGCGCCCTATGGGACAATTGAAGTCTGCAAAATATCAAAATGCTGACATTCCTGAATCAACTGATAACTGAGCTATAGAAGACGGAAGGTGAGATGCAGGCGGACCCTATATAAGTGATAAGGGATAAGGGTATAAAAACACAAAGGCATACCGGTTGCGTGAGCCAAAAAGGTAATCATCAGGGTCAGTTCATCGGTTTCAAACAGGCTTCCTTCAAGAACCTAGTTAGGTAGTTAGTAGGCAGGAGCTATAATACCTCCTCGCACTAGGTCGCCTACTAGGCTTTCATTTAGATCGACAATGGTTGGGTATTCTGTGTCCAAAATATACAGTATGATGCAAATGTATGGAATAAATTCATTTCAAAACAAGACGACTTCCGAAAAAAATCCAGAAACTAGAGTTCAGAACTTTTTTTATTGTGTATTTTTTCAACTAGACAACCCTTCGATGTTCAATTCTCAGTAGCAGACCTCTGCAAGATTCAGTTAACCAAATGATAATCCATTTTAATTGCAATATTCTTATGCAAAATTTTGACTGTTGGATAGACGATCAGTAGACCTTTCAAACGAGGTGTCACATGACCCCTGCTTGTATTTGAAAAAATCGTCCATTACGTCATTACTTCTACACCAGTGACGTAACATCTCTCATATGAATGTCATGAGATGAGGCTTCAAAAATTAAAACTCACGTGTTTTTGGAATTTCTTCAAATGTAGCCCATTTCTGAAATAATGAATTTATTCCATACATTTGCATCATATACTGTATATATACCTACAAATGATATCCTCCAAAAGGCATACTGGGTGAAAACATGTCCGAAAATCTGTCACTACCTACCATTTCAATTGGATTTATTCAATGAAAACATATTTACAAAGCAAGGTGTAAAGGATAAATATGTAACACTTTACATACGCCATGCGCCACAAGATCACCCTCCAAGTCGCCATATCGCCATCAGACGAGGTGAGGCGGCCGAATATTTTTTGTCTAACAATAACAAAACAACAAACAACTGAACAACAACATGCAAACGTTGCCAGCCCAGCAACTCAAAAACTCCGGAAAAAGTACTAGTTTTTCGAGAAAAGTACTATTTCCATTTTCATTCAAACTTCCTACTATCATTGAGTATTCATTGAGTAAGGATATGGGAGGGGGGGGGGGGGGGGAACAAGGAAAACAAATAATGAAAACTGAATATATTGTGAAAATCTCATTTCTCATGAGTCAAAACACTTCCAAACGAAAATAATAGGTCTCGCAGAGATAAAGGAACTTATTTCTGGTACCGGTGGCATTTGCTACTCTATAATATTACAGTTTTGTTCCACAGTTGAAACAATAGCTTTCATCATCTTCCAATAGATGTCCCAAGGTTGGTTGAATTGATATTTAATTGTAAAGGAAGGTTTTGCCGAAATTAGCAAAACGCGGTGAGGGGAAGTGGTAACTCTCGTGACGTAATCCGTAATAGCATCTAGAACTGTCTTCAAATAAATCTACTTATCCAGCTGTGATCTACAATTCATACCAAATATTATATACATACATTTCTTCACTTCCCCTCACCGCCTTTTCTGATCGAGGCAACCTTATTCCTGCAAATAATCATCAATTCTACCAACCTTATGAGACTGCCTTGGGCATATTATGTGAGGTTTTCATAGAAAATTGCTCATTTCACGTATCAGAAACGGTTATATTATAGTCTAAGAGCCCGCCGCAAATTTCGACCGTCATCTGATAACAATAATTATAATGTGTCCCAAAGGCATGTAAAACCATTTCAAATGAAATGGGATGAGGTCACCTTTGCGAATATTCAAACGTGCCGCGATTCAAACTGATCTACAGAGCCGGACCGTGGGCGTGGCGAAGGAGGCATTTGCCACGGGCGCAAACGACCTAGGGGCGCAAAATGTGGAATATAATATATTCCATTTTAAATAAAGATTGACTACAAGCTCTATATTTCAGAGTGGCGTATTTACCAGTTTACAAAGTTAAGTGACACGTAGTTAACGAACTCTACCAAAACGGAACAAAATCCTAGAAAATGATACATGGCGCGAAACACGACAAAATCAATCTGGCACTACAGAACCAAAGATCAAATGTTGAGGATGGTGCAAAAATGATAAAAGGACTATCTGAATAAACTCATAATTATATATCTGATTTCTTCGAGTCTCTATTAGAATCCTCCAAATCATTCGCTGAAACAATCAATATTGGAGCGAATTTTGGAGAGGAGAGGAAACGTAAAATTAAAAAAATGCCAGGAGAAGAAACTAATGATGAGGCTTCCATTACGGATAGGAAAGGTCTTTTGAAAAAGGAACTCCTTCAAGTATTGGACTCCATATCGATGCAACTTGGAGAAAGATTTACTGCGCTGTCAGAAGTTTCTGAAGACTTCAATTTTTTGAAAGGAATATCTATAGAAGAGGCTTCACTTGGTGAATTGAAGAAGAAAGCTGCGAATTTGGCATTGAAATATAGTTCCGATTTGGATCCGTATGAATTCGTCAACGAATTAGAGAGCTTCAAATTTTAAGCATGTGCAATGCTTACGGAATGAATGCTCTTGATATTCTTCGGAAAATGCGTGAATGTCGCTTCAAACAATATATCATAATCTGGACACAGCTCTCAGAATATTCTTAACGTAACCAGTGACCACAGCAACAAGGTAACGTCGTTTAGTAAATTGAAATTAGTGAAAACTTACTTAAGGTCCTCGATTGAGTTTTTGTTCATTACCTTTTAAGAAATATGGGAGATTATTGTGAATAAAAAAGTTCTTCAAAATATGTTCAATAAATGGCAATTATAAACAACATGTATTTATTGAAAACTGAATTTCTACAAAGGCGCATTTTGAAAGTTTGCCACAGGCGCTAGAATCCTAGTTCCGGCTCTGCTGATCTAAGTAAGTGGCAGAGCGTCAATACTTCCAAGAATATTTCTCCCCCCTCTAAAGATAATATCCAATGGACCAGTGTAAAAATCAATATCGATATCCGACTTCAATAGTGTAACAACTCGAAAAATAATCATTTTGAGTTGCATACGCTATCTGGTTCATCACCTTGTTAGCTTTTACGTGCTTTACTGCAACAGCTGACAGTTTCAGTAGAGCCCAAGAGATGGTGCTAGTTACTCTATCGAACTGAAGGAAACTTCATTTCGATAAAATTCCATACTGTAATAACTTGATACAAGAATCAAGACTTGTTACAGTTTTGAACTGTGTAATAATATTTTCAGTGATTCAGAGTTGTTACATTGTATAGCTCGAAATAGTAAATTTCAACACACAAAACAAACTTTTAATACGTTGTTATATTATATCATTGCTTCTGTATAGTGATTGTAGTTATTGAACTTACTACTCTAATAATAATTATGATTTTTGATCACAGAGCTCCATATTTTCAATTATTTAATTTAGATCAATAGTGTAACCGTATAACGTAATAAGTTCGAACCAAATAATTTTTTACCAAAAGATTTTTCTGAATTGGTTTAATTTAGGAAGTGAATAGAAAACTACGACTGAGGTAGGGCGAGCTATATCATTTCATATTCTTGAGACATATAATCTACAAATTTAGATTCAACTTATTATGACTTGAATTTTCAATTGCGATTTTCTCGAAACTACCATTTTTGAGATGTTACACGACTATTGAACTCGGGTATCGATATGTGGATTAAAATACTTATTGTAGTGTGAGCACCACAGGAGTTTTACACTGGTCCATCGGATATTATATCTATCAACGAGGGCGAAATATATTCGAGGAAATATTGACGCTCTGCCACTGATTTAGATCAGTGTGAATCGCGGCACGTTTGGATATTCGCAGAAGGGACATTTTTTCCTTCCACTTGCTTTGTGTTACATCTCGTCGTTATCACATGACGGAAGTATATGTCCGAAATAATAGGAGCAGATAAATTGCTGTGCCAAAAATGTATGATATATTCATAATTACTTCTCTGGTCTTATGAAACTTTTATAGATGATGGCAACCCTCCAACGAATTTGGAGGATTGCACTGCTTGACTCTCATATAGAAGAAGAAAATGAGAGTGATGATAAACCAGAAAATTAACTAATTGAAGATCAACATGAAAATGAAGAATCTGATGAAGATGAAAATATTTCGGTGGCAATCTTGGCTGAAAGATTGTCAACGGAATATTATTATCCGGTAGTCCATTATTTCAGTATAGAAGTCCGAGGAATTTGTCCCTGGAAGCTCCAGGAGTTAACCAGTAAGTACCAATCAAACGGCAAAAACACAGATAGTTCCTGTCAAAGATGTAAGACGTGATAACCTTGGCCATTTTTATTTTTCAAACGCTTGGTGCGCACGGAAGTGTTCGAGGAACATCGTGCATATATATACAGGGTGTAAATTCGAAAACTTTCAATGCGAATATCTCGCGAAATAAAAGAGTTAGAAAAACGCCGCTTGGCAAAAATGCTAAAGAGTTAAGGGGAACTAGAACCACCATATTTCAGTGAAGGGATGAGTCACCCTGTCAGCGCAACACAGCCCAACTTTGAAATGTCAAATGGCACTACCTCTTTTGTGATACCTCAAATGAACGGTCTCAGTTAGTAGTATTCACCTGTACAAGACTTTTTTTCCACCCACTACAGGGTGTACGAAAAACATCAATTTGAGGGTCTACATTTGAAAACTTTCAATGCGAATATCTCGCTAAATAAAACAGTTAGGAAAACGCCATTTGGCACAAATGCTACAGAGTTAGGGGGAACTAGAACCACCATACTTCAGTAAAGGGATGAGTCACCCCGTCGGCGCGACACACTCCATCTTTGAAATGTCAAATGGCACTACCTCTTTTGTGATACCTCAAATGAACGGTCTCAGTCAGTAGTATTCACCTGTACAAGACTTATTTTCCACCCACTACAGGGTGAACGGAAAACATGAAGTCGAATAAAATAAAATGCAGAATGCCGATATATTCCAAGAGATGTGTTCCAAAATGTTAGAATGGCATTTGAACATCGATTATACTATTGCTCACAATAGAATGGAATGCATTTTGAACATCTGATCAAATAAAATATCCTTTTGACACAATTCATTTTATTTTATTCGACTTTATATTTTTCGTACACCCTGTAGTGGGTGGAAAAAAAGTCTTGTACAGACTGAGACTGTTCATTTGAGGCATCACAAAAAAGGTAGTGCCATTTGACATTTCAAAGTTGGGGTGTGTCGCGCCGACGGGGTGACTCATCCCTAGACCGAAATATGGTGGTTCTAGTTCCCCTTAACTCTTTAGCATTTTTGCCAAACGGCGTTTTTCTAACTTTCTTCTTTCGCGAGATATTCGCATTGAAAGTTTTCAAATTTACACCCTGTATACATATATACCTATGACCTATATGGAAAGGGTAGTCGTTTCTGACTAGTTAGGAATAAACAAGGGAGTATTGGGGATGCAGCAAAAGTCAAAAGAGTACTCTTTGAAGTTTGTCCAAGCTTTCGAAAATCTTTATTTTCATCTTCAGGGAGACTGTAAAGAGATTATATTCATGAGCATCATGCATTCAGATTTGTGAAAATTGTAAGATGTAAGTAGGCTCATCGACTCGTTTCTATCGATGGAATCATAGAAGAGATTTCTGAAGAACATTTCTTGTGGTCTGTGATTGTATATCTATAGTAAAGTGAAAGGTCGCTGACTTTTCTACGGTATTAATTTCAATGATGCCAAAGAGTTATAGTGAGTGTGGCATCACCCACCATGCGATTTTCTGGATGGAATCTGTTAGAGCATCAGCGTATGAATTTGGGTACATATACGTGAATTTTTTAGTAACTTCCAAACGCTCCTACGTTTATTTTCGAGATATTTTATTATGTTTGTTCAATTTGAACGCGATACCCATCAGTTACAAACTCGATATTATCAATCCGATATATCTTCATAAATCATAAATAGCTACTTCACAGTTGATTATTTCACTTCTAGATCAGGTTATAATCTTAATTTATCATCGAGAATCAGTCGAAATCAATAATATCGAGTAGAGGTAGAGTTATGCTTTATATATAAATAGTTTGAGATCCGTTTTGGTTTTGTTGCTATTTGAATTCAAAATGATACTTAAATTTGTGATCCTTTTATTGACTATCTATGTTCATGTGGTGAGTCTGTTTTAGTATTTTAGGCAATATACTATCTATCAACCCTAACCCTACACCTTCCTATTTTTATATTTAATATCAGTACAAAAAATACATACGGAAACAAACATGCTAATTTCAAAATATGTATAGGTCCTTTTCTAGATTTCTCGAGTTCTTTCTCCTCATCCATAGAAAGTGGGGACGTGAAAAGTACATCCCCCCCTTTATATTTTTTAATAGAACCAGCTAGCGAGGGCTAGTAAAATTCAGATGAAAAGGAACCTGTTTTACTACTTTTAACACTTTGACCGCCACGTCAAGTCAGTGCAAGGTTACAACAATTATATTCATATCACTTAGGTCTATCTCATAGATGTCCATTACTAATTCAGATCTAATTCTAAAAAGCTTCAATCTATGTTCGGACACAAAAAGAAATCATAAATTGATACTTTCGAAATCAATATTGCAAATTGAACACATTAATAATTGCTGCATGTGGATATCTTATGATATCTACTAGAGGATATCCATATCGAATCCTGTGATGAATATCTCATGGATGTCCATTTCAAATCCATTGGTATCCCGACCAGAATTGGACATGCAGAGGATATCCATAGATGTATCTGGGGCATGAGTCTGTGTCACCCGGTATCCCGGTATACTATATGTATATATATGCCAATCTTTTTATTTTCGATAACTGAACACTAATAATCATAATCCCAGTGAAGAATATATCGGAACAAATGAGAAACAAAACGTATAAGTATGGTGAAGAAATGAGGATGATTCTTGACCTGTGGTGCTTCCAATAGATAATTTCATCAGGGCCCTATATATATCAGATATGGTTCGAAAATAATAACAATCAGTTCAGTCTCGACTAGTATATTCCTATTATATGAACTTCCAGACATTTTTCTCCTGAACCCTAAACAATTCATATAGTTTTAGCTTTAACGTCAAAACTCAGGATATTTATACAGAAAGCTCACATTCATAAACGAAATACAATATGATAGAGATACTCGCTATCAAATGCAAATGATATACCTCATCATACTACAAACAGTACAAACTTCTTTGAATGTAGCTTTCCATATATATCTCAGAACATAATGAATCACAACTCAGTTTCCAAGCTTCCAGAAGAAATTTGAAATCTAAACTGTGATATAAACGTAGGCCATTACTATTGGTGTGAATACTATTCCTGTTCTTTTTCAATTTTTTATATCTCTTTATGTTTATTTCATTTTTATCTATTGTCTTTGATACATAAATTTATTGTTAACAACTGTTTTATCATAACTCATTTGACATTGAGAAAACTAGAAATTGAATATACCTGTTATATTAATTATTCGCCCACGACTGTTGTACTTCTTCAAGCAGAACGATAGCCATTATTCACACCAGTGAATAAAAGCAGTGAATAACCATTATTTACTGGTCTAAAGTTCCTTATATGTTATACCGCGTACCCTAGGAACTCTAGACCAGTGAATTATGGTTATTCACTGCTATTATTCACTGGTATGAGAAATGGCTACCGTTTTGCTTGAGGAAGTACATGTATTATGAATATTTTATACAACAGTCGTGGATGAAAGTAAATTTATTTTTATTTTATTTATTTATGATTCGATAACATATCGATATTTCCTTTTTGAATTTCAGAATGCAGAAGTGCTCGTTACGATACCAAATAAAGGCACTATCAGAGGAAGGAAGGAATATTCTTTGAGGAACATCTCATTCTACGCATTTCAAGAAATACCCTTCGCGAAACCGCCTGTAGGAGAATTGCGATTCAGAGTAAGACCTGCAATTTTGGAAATATACTTTGTACAGGGTCTTCGACATCGTTTCGAATTCTATATTTCGATTGGAAAAATTCCAAGCAATCTAAATCTAAAATTTGAAAAAAATACTAACGCCGTCGTCGTACCTATATATCGGGTGTAACAGTTATTTCATTTTTCATCTCTTGGAGCGCGCGAATGGAAATTCCTATAAGGTTCGTGGATTGTCGCGCGTACCTATGGAGGACAGAGAGAGAAGGTAGGTGTTGAAATTCTTTCTGAACGTTTGGAGGTTATAAAAAAGAATTCCAAAGCTTCGCCGTTCTAAAGACGAACGAGTTCTGGAGATAAGAGATTGAAATTCGGAATGACCCATCAACTTGATGAACGTCATGTTTCGACATGAATATGTTTTATTTTCTACTTCCGGTGTCATCGGAATTTATAATAACTTTTGATTTCCAAATGGAATACCCTGTATATCATTCTTGAATTGTGCATCATTTTCTGAATCCAGTGATACCACCTTCCTTGCTGTCTCAGTCAATTTGCTGAAGTCATTCTGCTTATTTGGTTAAGTAGAATGGCTTTAACTAAAATGATGAAAAAAGTATTGAAAACTCAATCGAATAATATCACATATCATTAAAACGAACAAACATTGGAATAGGAACAAAAAAAAACAAAATATAATAAATGAAGTTATTGAAAAATTAAATTAAAATAGGTAAGAAAGATTTACATTGTGGAAATATTCAGGTAGAAGAAAAATGAATACGAAATATATTATCAAATTACATTATACATTATCATCGAATCGCAGGAGAGTCATCAGGATGAAATTTCATGTTTACAAAACGTTCTAACGTTCGATATTCATTCCGAGATTCTATAACAAATAATTACAAATCGAATTACCGTGATATTTCCTATACTCATGTACTCAAGTCTATTTTTCCAATATCCAAATCGTTTACCATATTCTTTTGATTTTTCACACCCCATGAACCTCCCCTCTATTACGCCACTGGTATATTATATCATTGACAGAATCTCCATCGAATTCTCAACAACTGTTCTTGATATTTCTATGTACCTTATTTCGAAATTTTGGAAACATGACATCCAAAGGAGTTGGTTGAAATTTTGGCCTAATCTTGTTTACTTGGATCCTAAATTACAATAAACTGAGTAAACCATTGATTTTCATAATGATTAGATAATAGCGCATTTCAAAAGTAAGTATCTAGTTCCCTTGGTTAGTACCTAATTTTTATCTCAGAAGTAGATAAACAAAAACAGATATCTTGATCAAGATACATGACAAAAGACCATACAGGAGATTAAATAGTTATTCAGCTAAAATATTATACAGCATGTCTCACTTTGAATGGCTTCCCCTGCGATTTCAACTATTTTCGAACTGATTTTGCAGAAAACATCTGATTTTTTTTCTTTTCAGAAACGAACATAATGTCCGGCAGTATCGTGCGTTTTCATTGAATTATTTGATTTTTGTATATTTTTTGAAAAATCGTATCATAAAAAACTAAACCTCACATTCATATTTTCGTCATCTTTTTGACCTATCCCATAATATTAATTTGGTCAGTGAATTACCAGTGCAAAAATGGACTTTTCAAAATACTTTCTCGGATTATAATTTTTTTTGAGTTGTTTTAAATCGGCTTATTTTGACCTTAAGAATATGTGCTGAGATTTTGCACAGACCATTCAGGGACACCCTGTATAATAGGGTATTATACAGGGTGTCCGGAAATTATGCGCAAACAATCATGGGGGTGATCTCACATAATGAAATAAGAAATTCATTTCATATGAACCTAGGTCCAGAAATGCATAGTTTTCAACATACAGTGTGTTGAAACTTTTAAAAAAGATCGGTTTTTTATGAATATCTCGAATGTCTTTCCACCGATATTCTTGAAATATGGCAATGCTATTTTCTGTCATAAGGGGCTGATATACCCATAATTCAATTGGAATCTTGGAATCCAGTGGCGTCCCAATGGGCAACCCACCGAATATTATTGTCAATAAAATGTGCGCCACTGATTTTTTTGAATTCTGTATCTCCATAACATACTGACCAACTAAAAATACAACATTTTGGTCTCTTGAATTGTTTTGCTATTTTCCTGCGTTTCCATGGAAAAAAATAAATAAAAAACAGGGGTGAAATTAAATGTGTGATCCATGTCCATAGACGTAGAATAAGAATGAAGAATAATTATCTTCATATATTTTATAATATATGTTTGACACACTCTACACTCAGTATATTGAGAACTATGTATTCTCGGTCCAGGAAGGCGTATAGTTTTCGATAATACAAAGTGTGTCAAACATGTATTATAAAATATTTGAAGAAAATGAATCTCCATTCTTACTCTACGTCTATGAACATGGATCACACATTTAATTTCACCCTTGTTTTTGAAGCTATGTTTTGCGCAAATCTATTACAATGAATTTGTATTCATTTTTTTCCACGGAAACGCGGAAAAATAGCAAAACATTCAGGAGATCAAAATGTTGTATTTTTAGTTAATCATCAGAATATGAAGATGACGAATTCAAAAAATTCAGTGGCGCACATTTTATTGACAATAATATTTGGTAGGGTGCCCCCGGGACGCCACTAGATTTCACAATTCCAATTCAAATTATGGTTGAATCAGCCCCTCATGGCGAAGAATATCATTGCCAAATTTCAAGGGAATCGGTGGAAGAATATCTGATATATTCATAAAAAACCGATTTTTTCTAAAAAGTTTAACACACTGTATCTTGAAAACTATGCATTTCCGGACCCAATTATATATGAAAAAAATTTCATGTCTTCACATGCAGAATCACCCCCTTGATTTTTTGCGCATAATTTCTGGACACCCTGTATATACTGTGTGCGATCTCAACCCGCAACACCCTCCTAATTTGGAACCCGTCGACCGAATTTAAAATACAAAAATTCCATGATATAGTACTCAAAGAGCTCTATTCGAAAATGTGGACAAATCTGAATTGTTCAGATTTTCAAGGCCTTCTTTTGCTTGTTGAAGGAGTCAAAATCTCAAAATCGACTATTTTGCGTAATTTTTTTGGACAGAGTGACTAACCCGAGGACGAACCAATTCGATTCAAGCATAGCTGAAATACCCCCATACGAAATTCGAGTGCAAAATCTCATATAGGGTGTAAGTCATTCAATGATTGCAAACTTATATATTTCTGATTTTTCGATGCACTCTGTATAAAGATTTGAGAGGTGATATAACCGGTGGAGTAGTCATTCAATGGAGAAACACATCGAATTCTTTGATAAGAAGTTTCCAGGAAAAAAGATATGGATCGTAATAAAAAATAATTCAACTTCAATTTCTTTACTTTTTTGTTGACCTGTAGATGTTACAACGATTAAACTTCGTTTCTAAGTATTTGATGTGGTCCTCCATTAAATGACTGCTTCAACGGTTATATCAACTCCTTAGATTTTGATACAGGGTGAATCGAAAAATCAAAAATATCCAAATTTGCCATTGAATAGCTAACACCCTATATGAGGTTGTGCATTCTAATTTCGTATAAGGGACTAGGCTAGTCACTGTTTCGGAAAAAATTGCCTAATAGTATTTTTCGAAATTTTGGCCCTTCAACAATCAAAAGTAGGCCTTGAAAATCTGAACATTTCAGATTTTTCCACATTTTCGAATTCAGCTCGTTGAGTAGAATTTTTGTTTTTGAAAATCGGACAACGGGTTCCAAATTAGAAGGGGGTTGCGAGTTGAAATCGTACACACTGTATATGAATTTGAATAAAAATCATGAGAAGAATTCCGAAATGTGGTGAGATACAGGGCGTTCCTTTGAAGATAACAACGATGACGTCACTTCCGGAAAAACCGGAAGCTTATAATACCGAAAATATGTTAGTTAAATGTGTAGAAAAAAAGACAGTGTGAAATTACGAATAAGCCCCATCGAAATGAAAATGGAAATTTCTCAAGTGATAATTTCTCAAATTCCTATTTTTCAGGAACCACAACCAGATGAAGGATGGGAAGGTATCTTAGACGCAACAAAGAACACAAAAATATGTTATCAGCAGAGTAACATATACAATACGGATATAACAATTCTAGAAAATGAGGATTGTTTGTATTTGAATGTTTATACACCAAAGGTTAGTAGGTTAAACCTGAAAACCTAAATACTCAAGTTGTTGTTAGATGGTAAAACGGAGTTATAAATATAACTACTTTATTACCTACCTACCCACATATACCCACAAGATAAGATCCCAGATAGCAAACAGTGCATGTTCTTGAGACGTCCATCAGAAGTACAGTCAGATGCAATGAACATGTCACATCTGACATGTCAAATGATGCATCTCTGTGACACATACACGAAAAAAAAAGGAATTGTTGAATCAAGCAAAATTTAATTGGATGGAGCAAATAAAAGTGTCATATATGCACGACAAAATATAATCTTGAAATGAGTGAATCTATATCTTTTGATTACTTGATTCAAACTTCAAATTCGCTCTGAGACATGTCTTGCATGAACTCTGGATCTTCTTCAATCAAGCACATCCATGAATTGTTTATGAAGAGATATTGAATTGGCTTAAACAATCATTTTGTTTGATTCAAAATAACAAAGATATTTCTTCATTCAAATATTTAGTTGATTCAACGAAATATTTGGTTGATTCAAAGAAATATTTGAATGATTCAATGAAATATTTGTTTGATTCAATAAAATATTTTGTTGATTCAAGAGAAAATATATATCCAATCGACAAATTGTTTTATTGAACCAAATTCAATATTCGGGAATTTTCTGAAATTTCACATCAATAGAATAAACAAAACTAGGAAACAATTCGACTCCTAGCATAGATCTTCAGTCTTTACTTCTCTTCAGCCATAGATTAACGACTCCCCTTCAGCTGATGGAAAACTATTTCGGATTGCTAATCATCCTAAGTTCGATTTATACAGCTGATATTTCAAACACGAAGAATCAGGCTTATTCACGTATATAATGAATTCGAGACAGGCATAGACGAGGCGAAATGATAGCCATCTAGAGGCGAAAATTTAAGTTGATGTAGAATGAACAAAATATTTCATTGATATTACATATTTCGTTGCTCTATTCAAGCATATAGATTAATCTATGATTCAAGCAAATGATCCGTTCGAAACAAGTTCATTGCTACATCGGAATAAGAAAAAACTTGTATGTTGTTTCAAAGATATATTCCCATCAAAAAGATCATTATTTGATCACATCAACAAAATGTTTGAAGTTGAATCAACATCGACATTATTTTGGATCAACATAATTTGTTTTTGATAAAACCCTATATTTTGTTGATGGAATTGATACTATACTGTTGATTCAATTAGACTACATTCTTGATTTGTACTAGCTGCTTCCTTGAAATAATCATGTATCTGGTTGATTCAATAAAAAATATCTTAGTCCAACAAACATACTTCAAGCATAAATAATTAATTTGTTGATGCAAAATCTCCTTTTTTTCCGTGTATATGGCATGACCACTGATCACCTACCTACGTACAACCGACATATTTTGAATTTCAAATGAATTTTACTTGATTATTTTGGATTTCCGCTCCTTGTTTCTATACAATAAAAATATTAGTATTATTTCAATAGGGAGCCTAAAAGAAAAATCCTATAGCTTGTCAGTGAGTCTTTGGTTGGAAATATGTTTGAAGAGAAGGAATATAGATATATTGAAAAATATCGAGTTTTTACTTATCTTTGGACATTTCTCAGTGAGAAGTATCAAACTATAAGAACCCAACTTACGGAAAAATAGTATATTGTGCAACAAGTGGGGAAAGTTCACCGTTTCTCACGAGTCTGAAAGTTTGTGGCACGATCCAGAAGGGCGAGTGATGCAAAGACACGAGTGAGAAAAGTACTTTTCTCCACATGTTGCACACTATTTTTTTTCTACAGCTGGACTCATCCAAAGAATGAAGTAATGAACTTATTGGTATTCATTTTATAATGTGGCACTATGCCACATTGAATATTGTGACCAAAGAGTAGACGCCTTTCCTAGTTCCTCAAAGTATTTAAAAAAGTACACTTTCCGTAAAAGATTTTATTTCTGTATTTTTTTTAGATTCCATACATTTTCGTATATGCAAGTTCATACTTTTCTCTTGAAATTTCCGGAAAAGAAATTCAACTTTCGCAGCTTCTTTCATTATCTCTGTCTCTGGCGGTGTATTTATCAAAATCGTCACATCTCGGCATATACATCATATCATTTATTATGAATTGTTGGAATAATATTTGATGGAAACTTTGATTTCTATCAAAACAAAAGCACTAATGAGAACTACCCTGAATAATTTAAGAAACTTCTTCTGACAGTTGTGACAACTATTCGATTTTTGTTGATTCTCCATGGAAATGTATGTGGTGTTGGGAAGGTGCCGTGAGAAAAAATATTTCTCACAGTATGAGCAATACATGGTTTTGAAACTAAGTGAGCTATGAGAAATTCGCTAATTTTCATAGCAGTAGTAGAAAAAAGAATTTAAAAAATTTCTTCTGACAGTTGTGACAACTATTCAGAGCTGAACAGCAGCCAATTAAGTTTTGGTTGATTTCTGTTGATTCTCCATGGAAATGTATGTGGTGTTGGCAAAGTGCCGTGAGAAAAAATATTTCTCACAGCATGAGGAATACATGGTTTTGAAACTAAGTGAGCTATGAGAAATGAGCTACTTTTCATAGTAGTTGAAAAAATATTTTTGCATTTTTATATTGAGAACGGGAGCAAATTCGTTCACGAAACGTCCAAAGATGAGTTAAAATTCGATATCTTTTCAATATATCTGTCCGAAATACAGATCTATAGAGATTTTATTTCTAGTATTTCTGCATGTGCATATATTTTAGTATCCTACATCAGAGCAGTCTCTACTACCCGTGATTTTCTATATCTATGGAGGAGGATTCGTCAATGGAGGTGCCACTTTTGATTTTATGGGACCCCATTACTTCATGGAACACGATGTGATTCTAGTCACAGCGAATTATCGTTTAGGACCTTTCGGTAATTTTTTATTATTAGTTTATACAGTGTGTGCGATTTCAAATCACTCTACTCTCCTAATTTGGAATCAGTTGACCGTTTAACAAACACAAAAATTCGATAAAAGTAGTTACTCAAGGAGCTTTTTCTCTCAAAATGTTGGACAAATTTGAAACGTGAAAACTTCACAAACGATAAGATTTCCATAAAATGATTATGTGGAAATCTTATCGTTTGTGAAGTTTTTACATTTGCCTTGGATTTCCATCAAGTAACGGCCGAGTCAATTCAAAATTTGAAATATTGAAATTTTCATTGCCTAGAGTGGCATGGCACTCAAGACTTGAATACGGACCTGATATCCACATCCATTACATGAATATGGAACCTACTCAGTGGCGGATTTTCACATGAGGCCCAGTAGGCCCGGGCCTAGAGCAGCCAATCGTGACGAAAAACTTCCTGATTACAAGTAATAACTTAAAGAACCAAAATTGGAAAAAATTAAAATTTCTACTGTCGACACTACGAGTCCAGTTATGTTGGTGATTCGAAAATGTTAAAATCTCAAATTTTTGGTAATGATTGATACACATACATGGCAGCAATCTATTGAAAAATATGGTGAAACCTCAGCCGTGGCACATATCTTCAAGGCATTCGATCGAGTCTGGCACCACGGACTCCTCGCCAAGCTTCCATCTTATGGCTTGCCTCCCCAGTCATGTTCTCTGCTGGCTAGTTTCATCTCGAACAGGTCTCTCCGTGTAGTGGTCGACGGAGTTTCATCTGACTCTCTTATCATAAATGCTGGTGTTCCGCAATGATCAATTCTAGCACCAACACTATTTCTACTACATATCAACGATTTGTTGGAAGCAACTTCATGTCCAGTATACAGCTTCGCTGATGATAGTACTCTCCATACCGCCTTCTCTTCCAGGGCTCCAGCCAGGCAAATCAGAAACGAACGGGGAAGAAATGTTGAAAACATAAATATGGACTTGGCAACGATTACCGTGTGGGGATTCAATAACTTGGTAGATTTCAATGCAAACAAAACACAAGCATGCCTTTTGTCTAGAAAAACCGATCTCACTGTGCCCAACATAAGCTTGTCAGAAGCACTCAGAAGTAACCATACCTTTGAAGACATCTATTTCGATGCTGGTATTGCTATCAGCAATAACCTTTCTTGGGAAAATCACGTGAGATCAATTGCTAAAAGTGCATCCCAAAATCTTGTTTTTCTGTTTCGGGCCAGGAGCTATATCACTTCCTGTCAGCTGCTTATGATCTATAAGGCACAGATTTGACCTGTCCTGGAAAACTGTTCTCATATTTGGATAGCAGCACCCAACAAACCCTGAAACTATTGGATTCTGTCCAAAAAAGAGCAATTCGTCTCGTGGGTAATGCCTCGCTCACAAACTCACTCACTTCTCTGGAACACCGTAGAAAAGTTGGCGATCTGGCTCTATTTTATAGATACTTTCATGGACGATGCTGAAATATCAACAATTGTTCCTCCCCTGGCAGTCTCCGCGAGATTAACCCTTCGAGTTGAGGCTTCGCACCCTTTCGTGGTCACTTTGGAGACCTGCAGAACATCTCTTTCCAAAGACTCGTTCATCCAACGAACAGCGAGGCTCTGGAACACATTGCCAAGGGAGGTGTTCCCCGAGGCATATAACCTCCAGAAATTTAAGAAGAACACCAACTTCTACCTTATTTCCCTTGGTTCTCACGTTGTTCTCTGAACATGACAGGATACCCCTTTTCGTGGGAACCAAAATAAAAGAAAGAGAACTTGTTGGCATGCTTATAAATAACATAATAAATATAATTTTATTTCAAATATAAGTTCGCCAGAAGTCCAAAAAAAGGACAAAGCGTAACAATAGTTGGATTAATCTACTGACTTAAACATACCTAAAAATTCCTCTAAATGAAGCTTTTATTTTGGTGCTCACTGCAATATAAAATATGGAGACCTGTTGTTGGATAAGATAAACCTAAAACCAACTTGAAAGTTTAATTCAAATGTGCAATTACCTATATCTTAGAAACCTCTGGCTGTTATAGCTAACTTGATTTCTGAATTGTTTTCGTTAAAAGTTGGCAAGAAAAAACTTTCATGGGCTGTGCCCTAGGGTAACACTTTTATAGAAAATAGATATGTATTTCGCATAATGCATCAACGAAAGGAACAAAAGCTCTGAAAAGTAATGTGATTTCGAATCGGAGGTTTGCCCTTCTAGTAGGACAAAACTCATTTCATCATAAATATTCGATCAACATATATTAATGGAAAATTTTCAAATTCTATTTCGAAATATGAATATAAGGAACGTCTTATTGTGGAAACGGGAGAGCCAAATTTGACTATAAGTTTTGATGTATAAATGTACAGTAGTTTATTTGAAACACCAATGTTACCAATAACTTGCTTGATAACCAAAACAAACAGCTGATAGCTTATGAAAGATTCTTATAGGAATAGTTAAACACTTAGTCATTGAAAAGGAATATTCTCAGATAAAATCATGATAATAAATTAATGAATACATATACATATCTTGGTTTATTCAACAGAAAACAACTACTTTCCTGGCTATATGCCACGTCGAACATTTAATTATATCTGTTGAACAGCCAAAAGGAGAAATTGAGAATTTACATTCTCTTTCAAATCGGGCAAAATAATATGATGCATTATGATATAAAAATATAACTTAACTTCCCAATATGTTCAATATTGAAATGAAAATTGAAATGTATAGGAGAAGTATACTTGTCTTGTATAAACTCCAAAAAAAGAATCATTCGTATCAGTGATATGGAAATTATTTGTCTCACATAAAAAAATTAGTTATTTTTGTATCTAGAGCGCGAAATGCTACTTTGGTGATCGAGATCTGATTTTTTTAACGAGGCCTAGCCGAGTTGAAAAAATAGTCGAGATGACCAAAGTATTTCGCGCTCGAGTTGCAAACAAAATTTTTTCTACAAACGTCAAAAAATATAGTTCTAGAGTAAAAATATGCTTAACTTTATATAGAAAATAGTGTTGAACTGGCTTGAAAGGTCTCCCCCTATCCTCCCTAGGTACGCACGATGTTCCACGAACATAATAGGAATTTCCTTTCATGCGCTCCAAGAAAAAAAACAAAGTTATTGTTGAACATTCAGAAATAAATGATTTTGTGGATGTCTGCTCGATTGAGGACCATAAAGTTGGAATATAAATATCTCATTTATTTTACATAACAATGCGCGAAGTAGGTACTTCGCGCACTGTTTTACTTCGCGCATTGTTTTGTGCCAAGAATCATGGTAACGTAGGAAACTGAAAAAAAGTGTCACTTCGCAATTTGTTATCAATGCGCGAACCTTGTCATTTTTTGACGTTTGTAGAAAAAAATACTTATTGTTCAAATGAGGTCTTCTATCTATTGTCAAGTTTCTGGTACTGTCAAGTGGATCAACCTGTTTAATAACCAAGACCAAGGAAGTTCCAAAATATAATCGATAATTATCTGTATTTTCGAATATGGTGTTGAAATAGTATGAATAAATATCGAAAACTTTTTAGGTTTTCTAGCAACCGGTGACCTAGTCATTCCTGGAAACTACGGTTTGAAGGATCAACTCATGGTCATGAAATGGATCAACCAAAACATCAAATATTTCGGAGGTGATCCTGAAAAAGTGACCATATCTGGTCAAAGTGCCGGAGCAGCATCTGTCAACTTCCATTATATGAGTAAACAATCTGAAGGTAATCTCAAAATGAAATTTAAATAGATATCGTCCTTACAATCATTTCGATTTTTTACTTTCCCAAATGAGAAACATGATTTTCCTTGACAAAATATCCTCTTGATCAATGTCGTCCAAATTATGAGAAACAAACCTATAATTACTGCAGTTTCAATTATGTATAGAATATTTGTATGTGTGATAGGTTCATCTTTGTCTGGGTACAGTTATGCAGTGACGTGTCACACTTTCATTGATGTAAATAAGAATCAGATGGCACCCAGAAATGAACCTTGTGGTACTTACATTAGTTCATGATTTCCAAAATGTTTGCAAATAACCATAATAATGCATTTTTGGAAAACCAATTTCAATTTCAATGACTATAACTCTGTTTCATGCCGCATTGGATTTTTATTGAATTCAATAAATTTTTTTCCTCTTGTAAATAATGTAGCATTGGTCTATTTCAGGTTTATTTAGAGCTGGTATTTCACAAAGTGGATCTATTCTGTGTCCATGGGTTTACCAGAAGGAATACAAGAGCATAGCCTATGACCTTGCTTCTTACGTCGATAGTGAATTCCAAAGAAACTCAAGCTCAGAAGAACTGCTGAAATTTTTGTGGAACGTATCTGCTACTGACCTCAGCAAGGCTGCAGCTAGTTATCCGGTAAGTTTCTCTATTTTTAAATGAGATTTAGAGTGGGGCCTTCAAGCTATCTGCCTCCACACCACGACCTCTTCAGATCTATGGTGTCTGCCCTCAAGATCATTTAGAGTTTTTTGGCTAGCCCCGCCATCTCTATGAGACTCCATAGGCTAGCTGTCAGATCCCCTGTGTAACATTGGGCTCTTTGTTTTTCCTCACCCAGCGTAAGGAACCTCAGTCTTGACAAGCCCTCACAGTGGCAAAGTATGTGTCCTGCTGTTTCCTCTTCTTCCTGGCAGAACCCGCACAGCAGTTCTGTGAATGTGTACGATGGTTTTTTAATCAATTCTTTGGCCTGTCTCATTCCTGGCGAGTTGTTCCACCATTCTTGAGATTTGGTTTACATCCATAATAGGGCTTCGCGAGACCAAGAGTCCAGTCTTGGTCTTGTCTTGGTCTTGATACAACCCTTTTGAACCTTATTTCTGGCTGTCGGGCGTCGGCCTGTTTGCTGTTTGGGTCTCATCTAATGTTTATTTAAGGTTTCTCAGAAATTAAATTCTTAGGGAGATACGGAATACCTAATATGTGCATATAAACTGTTGGATATTTGAATTGAATAATTCTAATTTCTAGACGCATTTTCATCCAAGACCAAGACTATCAAGACCAAGACCAAGACTGAGCCAGTCTCGTCTTGGCCTTGAAACATCAAGGCCCAGTGCCGGATTTAGGGGAGGGCATCCGGGGTACAGCCCCGGGACCTCCACTAGGAAGGGGCGCTCACGATAGAGACAAAAAAATCTTTCGACTTTCGACGAAACAACTTTTTCTTCAATATTTTTTAGGGAAAAGTTGAGTTCGTTGTTTCATCCCGAGTTCAACCCTTAGTACTTTGTAGAAACATGATTGTATTATTCTTAAATATTGAAGAATAATTTAATTATATTTGTTCACTCCAAACTGATAAAATATCAATTTGTTAAAATGGCCCTGATAAGCAGTTGTTGCCATTTACTACCCATCTTGATAGAGTATCCCAATGTGGGGCAATACTTGTCCGTAGCCTTAGAGAGGACTATGGAACAAACCAATCTACTGAGACTGAGGTATTTTATTTAATACGACACTCTTGAATATGAAAGTTCAAGAATTACATTTCCGAACATTGAAATTGCACTGAGAATGTATTTGGTTTTGATTACATCGAATAGTACTGGAGAACGCTCATTTTCAAAAATGAAAATTATAAAAAATAGGCTTCGAACTTCGATGGGACGAAACCTCCTTTCACATAATTCTTGTTTTTGACAATATTTCTACTGGGTGTTTCCTAAGTACGGGTAAAAATTACAGGAGCATGTTGCTGACGTCAAAATGAGAAGAAAAGTCCATTTAAACATATGTCCGCAAGTTATCTATTTCTGAGATACAAAATGTCAAAGGTTGATTTTTTTTCGGTTTTTTTTTGTGGGTAAATTCAGGAATGAACGTGATATTAGAGTGAAACTTGGTATCTCACCCGATTATCTGGATTATTTAAGAATTCATTCACTAAAAACCGAAATAACAATCCAAATTTGACACTCTGTATCTCATAATGAGTAACTTCCGGACATATGTTTGAACAAACTTTTCTCCTTATTCAAACGTCAGCAACATGCTCCTGAATTTTTTACACGTACTTAAGAAACACCCTGTATATGTTAAAATAATTTAGTTGGTTTCGCCATAAATTATTGACCAAGAAATTTGTTAATTTCATATGGAAAACAATTAGGAGCCAGGGGGCCTCTGCTCTTTTGTTGTCCCAGGGCCTCCAGACCTCTAAATCCGCCTCTGACAAGGCCAATACCAAGATCAATGCTACATCCCTATGCGATAGACGCATAATAATTTGTTCGAAATGAAAGACTTTTTCAATGAATACGCGATGAACTATTACAGAAATCAGAAATATTATAAATTTCATTATTCATAACAGTTGACAAGAAAAAACTATAAAACATAGAATATTGGTTAATAATAAAGGTATTTTGAATTAGTCTGGGGTTCCGTGGCTTTTAGCGTTGGGCTGATTACGAGCTCTGTTTCAGAACTTCCGAATAAATAAAGTCTCCATTCAGAACATTTCTTTGAAGCTTCTATTTTGAGTGGTTTGTCATACGTATCTTCAATTTTGATATGAATTTGTTATTCAACTCTTTTATACATTTCAGCATGTATTCGGACGGATGAGATGCAACAAACTGTGAAAAATTTCTTTCATATTAATTTCTCGTCCATATTCCGCTTTTTTTTTATCTCTTGTACTATCTGAAGTCCGCCCATTTTCAGCTATATTTCGGTTATTAATGACGTTCTTCTTCAAGGTTCATATACTTCCATCAACGTCATCACCAAGTACAAACTTTCCAAGATCTACCCGATTCTGAAATAACAAAATCAGCGTTGTTAACAACTCGACCCCAGTATTGAAAACAGCACAAATATGTTTGCAAAACTGACCTCCTGCTCCTGCAGGACAATCACACTGTTCTATATTCTAGATGTGTATCAACAGTATAGACATACAAGATTGTCATTTTGGGATGACTGACCACAAAATGTGTACATACCTGTTTTTTTTTTGTCACAAAAAATAAGCCTTAAAACAGAATTTTCTGAATCAAAGATCTATCTTAAACCGACGATCATTTGTATATGAGATACATTTTTGTTTGCAAAACTCTTTCAGTGAGTGTATTATAAATCCTGAGAGAAACATTGCATTAACCGTTCCAAATCTCCGTAAAACTAAATTCTTCATTATGCGAATTGACACTTCAATTGTTGTCACAAAATCAGTGCGGAAACAATGAGCCCATTGTGGCGTTCGAGTCCAAATATTACTCTCCAGTGATTTTTGAAACTATTGTTTTATCATTAGAAAATGTGAGTCAACCGGATAGGGCTTGTAAAATTTCAATATTTTACATATCCTATGACATTAGCGCTCCGCGTAGCTCTACTTGTATGGGAAACGAAAAAATGCATCCCGGACCAGGAAGCCCCAGACTATATCAGGTTCCAATATTTTATTCATCGAATGAACAGTTTCATTATGTCATTCAATTTCAGCCGGAACTTTTAGACGATCAAATCACCCTAGGATTTGTGTTTGGACCTACAATAGAGCCTGAGCACGAAAATGCCTTCATTACTGAGTCAATGTATGAAGCTGTGGAAAAAGGGCACATCAATCGTGTTCCCATGATGATTGGTATGTGCTCGGAAGAAGGATATGCAATAGGTTCCTATAGTAAGTCATCTTTTATAATTATCAAATGTAATATGCTTGAAATGAATAAAAATACTTATTGTATCTTATCTACAAAGCCGTAGAATAGATGCGGTATTATTTGTCGTGATTTCGAGCTAAAATTAACAGTGCTTTCGTTCCCGCACCATATATTTCATGAATCTACCCATCATATTCCTTTTGGAATACTTCAATAATAATCTGGAATGTTCTAGAACATCTGTGGAATATTCGCCGAATATGCGAATGGGAATTCCTCAGATATTCATAGAATATTCTTTTGGTCATATTCAGAATTGAAAAAAGGTGGCCCGTGACTTCCAGACTGTCTGTAAAGGCTACCACTAGACAATTAATCGAATTGGATACCTAATGTTGTACACAAAAATTCTTGAAAGAGCGTTGTTCAGAATCGGATCAATTGGATCATAAACACTTCTCGTTTCAAAATCTCGTAACATATAATACCCAGTACTCTAAAATAATTATTGGTGAGAAAAATATGGGAATTCTGATAATATTTTGAATATTCCTGCTGGAATATTCCTTGTAAGTATATTATTTTGGAATATAACTAGAATATTCACATTGGAGTAATCCTTGGATGTTCTAGATTCATGTGTATATTCTGGGAATATTCGGAATATATTTCTCCTTTTCAACATATTAAGAGAATAATCTTTGGTAGAAGTCCATATTACTCAAAGTGGAGTGAAATATTTCAAAGGAAGGAAGGAATACTCGAAGTCATCCCTACAAATGATGTTGTTACATAATCATAAGGGACATGTTTCGGCTGAAGATGGTCTCTTATAAGACCGAAACACCACTCCAACAGCCGCTTAGAGGTCCTCTTGAACTTACCAACACTACAAATATACAGTCTGTCCAAGATAAGGTTGAACAGCATGGGGATCTCGAAAACGGTAGGAGATACGAAGTCGGTTAAATGGGGAAAAAGTTGCGCATTCGGAGGCTCATATCAAGAGCCTTCGAAAATTTTTGAAATTATTTTTAGTTTTTTAGTTATATCGAAAAAAGTGAATTTGTGAATTTTTGGAATATCTATTTTATTTTTTTTCTTCGTTATTAT
Source organism: Phaedon cochleariae (assembly GCA_918026855.4). Taxonomy (NCBI): domain Eukaryota; kingdom Metazoa; phylum Arthropoda; class Insecta; order Coleoptera; family Chrysomelidae; genus Phaedon; species Phaedon cochleariae. The sequence continues at coordinate 46,154,464 of OU896714.1, read as the reverse complement.
AAGAGATACAGAAAAACTAAAAATACTTTTTCATAGCAACTTTTAATGACGTTTAACGTGGTGATACCAATTTTTCTATGCGACGTTTCGTATTCGTAGAACCATCATCAACTTTTGTTTTTCAAATACGGTCCTGATAATTTTTTTACAGATTCTGAAAGGTTTTTTTATTTTGAATTCAACCATGTATCATACAAGGTGGTTTATGTGTGTTTTGACCTATTTTTAACCATCATCAATGTTTTTTCGAAATTCCAAAGGAAAAATGCCATCAGTTCCACTTATTTTGAAGAAAAATCAGTCAACACACTAATACCTCATCAACTGGTGACAATCAACAACCCATTTCATTTTTCGGAAACAAAAATTCCATCCATACAAATTCAAAATATGTCAAGCGCTAAAACCAGGCGATGACGGAAGGCGCAGGACATTCTGTAAGTGCGGTATACCAGGAAATGTCAAAATTTTGCAGATTTCCCGCGAACAAACATCTGGACTGATGAAAGCATTGTCACTTATCATGGTATATTTGATAGAAAAAATACAAATTATTGTTCACGAGAAAATGAACATTTATACATTACAGCGAGACACCAACACCGTTTCGGCTTTTATATGTGGGTTGCAATATTTGGTATACACGAATTATTGGTCCTTTTATTTACCATGAAACACAGACTTCCTTACGTTATACAAATTTGCTTGAGAATCATCTTGAGGAAGCTCTGGACACAGTTTAAGGAAATACCCATTCCTTAAACTGTGCTCTGGATGATTTACCGATTGCGGAAGTTCAGAACTGTTGGTTTCAACAAGATGGCGCTATCCGGTACCGGTACATAATTCCAGAGAAGGGACAGTGTCATCGAAGCATTCAATAGAATAACCCCAGAAATGCTTAGTAATGTCTTAGAAGCAACTGTGAGAAAAGGATATCTTTGTTCGGAAAATAATGGTTATCATTTTGAACATTTGTTATGAATATTTCTGAAGGTATTGTCAAAGTTAAGTTGTTGAAGTCATTCGTGAAAGAATTCATCAACAATTTTAAGCGCTGCATTGAATGAATGAATGATGTAGTGAAATATTTGTTATTCACTTTTCAGAATTGAATAACTAATCCATCAATTTTTGACACTGAATGATCAGAAATAAATGGAACTGATGGCACTTTTCCTTTGGAAGTTTGAAAAAACATTGATGAAGGATAGACATAGGTCGAAACACATTCGAATCACCTTGATGTATAATACATGTTTGAATTGAGAATAAAAATACCTTTCAGAATCTGTGAAAAAATTATCAGGGCCGTATTTGAAAAACAAAAGTTGAGGATGGTTCTACGGATACGGAACGTCGCATAAAAAAATCGGTATAAACACGTTAAACGTCATCAAAAGTTGCTATGAAAAAGTATTTTCAGTTTTTTTGTATCTCTAATAATAACGGAGAAAAAAAAATAGATATTCCAAAAATTAACTTTTTTCGATATAACTAAAAAACTAAAAATAATTCTAAAAATTTTCCAAGGCTTTTGAAATGAGCCTCCGAATGCGTTTTCTTCTTTTTCCCCATTTAACCGACTTCGTATCTCCTACCGTTTTCGAGATCCCCATGCTGTTCAACCTTATCTTGGACAGACTGCATACATTCAAGCAAAGCCAGAGCATTCCTTCCTTCCTCAGATATTAAGAGACTATTCTAGGAATATCCACAGTGCTGTCTGGGTGAAGCACTGAACACATTATTTTTTGCCAAACTATTCAATTCTCCAAGAACAGGTCGATTTTTCATCTCAATTTGCCACACTTACAAGGGAAAATTGAATATACTGGGTGATTCATACTTAAGTAACGACGTTCACGACATGAAGACAGCTATTGTATTCACCATTCTCAATCCTTTCTCCGTTGATATTTTAAGGTATACCTGAAATCCAAAAGTTAGCATCAAAAATTGACAACGACCCTTCCCAACTGGTTAACCCAAATATGCACTTAACTGATCCAAACGAAATAAAGGCAGCAGCAGAAGCCATCCACAGAATTTATACAGACGGAGCATTTGCTGATAATTTGGACAAAACTGTCAAGGTATATATAGGACTGTTTCAAGAACTTGCATTCAGTATCCCTCGTCACATGGTCAAATCTTATTTCAGCCATTTTTCCTCAAATTAACCACGCACAAACCTGATCGACAATAATATCCATTCACATACATACAAGTATATACCTGTATATACCAATGAAATAACTGAGCTATATCAAAAAATAATATTCGAAATTCATATGATTCGATATACTTGCACAAAAAATAGCCAGTGCTGTAACTTGTGAATTATTCGATGTCGGAGTTTGAAATTTGGTGGACATCTAGACCAAATTGCTTATTCTTCGAAGGAACATATTTATTGTATATCACTCGCTATATAATATACCACCAAATTACAACACTGGTTGTTTTTTTGCGAAGTTTTTCATATAATATTTATTCCTATATTTCACTTTCGGGAATAGAAAGAATACATTTAGTAGTTTACACAATTTTTTATTTGACCTTGATTTTTGTTGTAGCATTTATATGTGGACTGTTACGTTTTCTATACTAATTCAGCTTGTTCTATAGTTTTACAGTGACACTGCTTTCAATAGGGGAATAATTCGTTATGCTGAAATGCAGTCGAATTTCAGCGATATCTACTTCTACCAGTTCTCTCATTATGGCCCCATCCTTGGAGAACGACCAAACCTTGATGGTATGTGTTTATATTGAAAATAATATTCCTATTTGAATCCATTTATACAGGATGTGTTCCATTGGGAAACAGAAATATGCTGAGATCAGTCAATTTCACATTGGTCCATCGGCTATTATCTCTATCAGAGGGGCGAAATATTCTCGGATTTAATGACGCTCTGCCACTAACTCAGCTCAGTTTGAATGGCGGCACGTTTGGATATTCGCAAAGGAGACATCATTCCCTTTCATTTGCTTCATGTTTCAACTTGTTATCACATGACGGAAGTATGTCCGGAATAACAGCTGCAAATACATCGCTATGCCGTGGATTTGGCTCAGATTAAGGAGTGGCACAGAGGCTTTTGAGATGTACTATTCAATTGGTATCGGATGACATAATTCTCATCTCGTTATCAAATCGCGAAGTTAAGTGCAAATCATCGCACAGGATAGTGCCATTTTTAAATCATTCTGCTGAGGATAGTGATTGGCACAGGTGCCGTTCGATGAAATACAATGTATTCACATGCTCTTGGGACATATATCATTTTGTTATCAGACGACTGTCGAAATTTGCACCCGGCCCTTGGACTATAGTGATTATTACTCAATAGTCTACACACCTAGTTGGAGTTAAATATGACTGTTCAAAAATCTTTCATTCAGACTTTCAAGGCCTTTTCAGGATATATTATTTGGGAATATTTTTTATGCAGAAAGGACATAATTATAATTTCCTTTCTTATTCTAATTAAGTCTAGTCACCATGACAGTATAGTACAAGTCGTTATTGATGAATACCTACCAGAGATTCGAATATGTCTTTATTGACTAGTGGTTCATAAAATGAGGAAACCTACCCTAGTAGTAAAAACACACTTTATGCATCGAAAAGATGTAAATAATAGTTATTTAACCAACTAGTTTATTAATCGCTTTTTAATATACAAGTTGGTTACAAAATCTTTCCGTCGACTATATTTCCCATTTCTCCTGCAATGAAGAAAACTTGGTTCGCGAATTCATCATTCATCTGGAAACTGCTAAGAATCACCCAGTAGCCTTGTCACTGACATTAGTGTCATTTGAAATTCGTCGAAATGATCAACATAGAAAATAAATTCCTTGTGTTAGAAAACAGGGATTAAAATCGTGTCAGAAACTTGGAAAGGTGAACCCGTTAACAGAAAATCTTCAATGAAATCCATATTTTCGATTTAAATGCAGATTCCGTAAGTTATAGCATAAACAATGAATGCACGCGGTGTATGTTTGGTTGCCTATAAAACAATCGTACATTAATAGACAAATCGTTCATTAATAGGGGTCATTAATGATTGATTTCATATACATTAAACTTAGTCGTTAATACGAGGTCGACGGAAATGGTATGTTTCATAGCTAGTGGTGGAAAAACAATATCATGATGTTTTTGGTTCTGATTGTTCCGTATTCAGATTTCATAATATTCCTTATTTTATGTTTCACTTCATTAATCTCTCTATTTTATTTTTTTCAAGGAGTTTATAAAGTGGGCCATGGAAATGATGTGCTGTTTTTATGGGCATTCAGCAATTATAGTACGATGGACACTCAGAGGGCAGACGATGTTTTGACATCAAATCGTTTATTGACGTTGTTGACTAACTTCGCGAAGTATTTGTAAGTAAACTCCTACTCGCTAGAAATCTAAAATGTGTCTGGCTTCAGCTTCCGAATTTGAATCCTCCCGTCTAAATAATAATAGTACATACCTAGTATAGTAATAATCAGGTTCATTCGGGTTCGAACAATTACTGTTCTAGAACTGTCAGGAGTTTGCGCAGTAGAATCGATCGCGTTCGGGTTTTGTGCAACTCTTCTAGGACTGACTCTTTACGCGTTCGGTTTTTTTCAGTATCGTCAAAGAATAGTAGGTTTCCTGGGACGGTCCTTAAACTATCCGAAACCAGCAGGGAGATTCTATTTCACGAATCGAGTCGAATCGGCCATCTTTATTCGATAATTGGTATTTTGTTTCTCAAATGAATCGTGTTATCTCGACTCGATTCCTCGATAGCTCAAGAGGAGTCGAGTCGATGCGTTTTGTCAATATATCCTTATCTATCGTCGAATATTTCTTTTCATCTTTATCCCAATTTGAGGTTAGATCATCTTTTTTATGTGAAAGCACAGCTTCGAAAGTGTGTAGGTAATCAACTTATTAGTTCATTAATATAATATGTAGGTATATAATTCATTTTCGATGTCGTTCAAACTCAGAGATGCCCACTGGGAAATGTTAATAACATTTTTAGAACAGCACAGAACATGGCCACGGCCACAGGATGATTTTCAGTCTAATGGTCGTGGCATCAATAAAATACTGTGAATCAGGCTAAGCCAAGCAAATTCATTGGGGCTTGGCGAGTGAACTCCTGAGAAATGACATAAGGTAGCATCTTAAGGTGCTACCTTGCTATGATTCAGTTGCATAAAACCTCAATGCACAGAATATTTGAGATTCTGTATACCTATTCCATTCATAGGTATCATCAGATAATGAAAATGGATTAGGTAGGTACCTACCTACTTCTGTTTCATAATTCTTGTTGTCGACGAATTAGATCCAAAATTTCTTTGCCTATCTTTAGCTGCTGCTGCTGAAATACCATCTCGAACAATTAGAATTATTTTTATTTTTGTCTTGGGATTGGAAAAATTGAAATTCATAAAAACAATATAACCACCATAACCTCAAATTTGTGATGGCTTTTGGGGCTATGGCCTCGGTGCTCGTTTCATTGGATCAAAATCTCATTCCATTTAGCCAAAAAACCGACGATTTCCGAAGTCGAATTCGATCGCGACTTGATCGTGAAACAAAATCCCCCAGCACAGTACCTGATTTCGAGCATGAACCGTTCTAGGATTATTTTTGGCGCATGCTCATTTCATTTAGTTTTCGATTCTGTCTGTTGTAGCGTAACATTATAATGATATATTTTCGTTCATTCTACTGTTTATTGCTCTTTTCAATATTTTCTCAATATTATTTGATAATGGTAGATCTTCATCTTCAGGAAGCAGTGGTGAAGGAGTTACTTGCTGAAGTTGCTGAAAATATTTCACCTAATCTGATAATTCTCGAACTTTCATTAGATAAACCGAAAAATGGAGGATAATGTTAATACACAATTCATTGAACATTATAGGTGGGTGTCGGAATTCATGTGGGTATACAAGGGACAAAACATATTGAAAATCTAGCTACGAATGCTATGATGGAATATATTCACCATTCCTCCACAGAGAATTTTCAGAGATATTGTGAATAGACTCAAAGGAGAGTTTGAAGCTTCAGAATATTATTCGAATCAAGATATAGGTTCCAAACTATTGTTTTTTTCGTCAGTTGTCAGTTCAACACTATTTTTTATATCAAGCTAAGCCTATTACTTATTTTGGAATATTTTTTCACGTAGAAAAAAAAATTGTTTGTAACTAGTGTGCGAAATGTTACTTTGGCGATCTCGATTATTTTACAAAAATAATTATTCTGGCGTGAGGTTCCCAAGAAGATGTCGTAAATTAGGAATCTCAAATTCGGAAATGGGGGCTTTGGTTTGACGGCTGTTACACGAGAATAATTATTTTTATATCCATTATGCGAAATGATACTTTTGCGTTTTGGAATGGAAATGTTTCTGCAGAGTTTTTTTGCAGAGCTCCATATAATAGTCATTCGATAATGCAAAAGCATCTCGCATTCGAGATGCAAACAATATTTTTGGGACTACACGGAAAAAAAGGATTTGTTGCATCAACAAATTATTTATGCTTGAATTATTTTTGTTGGATTGAACAATTTTTTGTTGAATCAAACAGATACATGATTATTTCATGGCAGCAGCATGTTCGAATCGAGAATGTAGTTCACAGTATAATATCAATTCAACAAAATATATGTTTATCTCAAAAACAAATTATGTCGATCCAAAATGATGTCGATGTTGATTGACCTATAAACATTCTGTTGATTCGATGAAATGATTATCATTTCGATAAGAATAAATCTTTGAAACAACATACAAGTTTTCTTATTCCGATGTAGCAATGAACTCGTTTCGAACGAATAGAGCAACGAAATATGTAATATCAATGAAATATTTTGTTCATTCAAGATCGAGCTGAATTTTCTCCACTAGATGGCGATATTTTCGCCTCGTCTATGCCTGCCTCTGATTCATTATATACATGAAGCCTGATTCTTCGTGATGTTTGAAATATCAGCTGGATAAATTTCAGAAAATTCCTGTATCAATACTGAATTCGGTTCAACAAAACAATTTGCGATTGTAAATACAGTTTCTCTTGAATCAACGAAATATTTCATTGAATAAACCGAATATTTCGTGGAATCAACAGAATATTTGATTTCGAATCAAACAAAATTATTATTTGAGCCAATTCAATATCTCTTCATAAACAATTTATGGATGTGCTTGATTGAATAAGATCCAGAGTTCATGTCAGACATATTTACTTGATTCAAACTCCAAATTCGATCTGAAACAAGAGAAGAATTAGAAATACTGATTTCAAGATTATATTTTGTCGTGCATATAATATGACACTCATATTTGCTTCATTCAATTAGATATTGCTTGATTCAACAATTCCTTTTTTTCGTGTATTCTATTCATCTCATAATCTGACCAATCACAAGCCAGAGACAACGTGTGTTTATCGCAAAAACATTAGCTGTTCTCTCGCTGTTCTTCAATTCTGATTGGTCTATCAGCGCTGATGTTTTCAACGATGTAACAATGGTGGAAGTAAGATATGGCGTAATTACTGATGCGCTTTTGTTTCAAAAATTTTACTCGCCCTCTCGAGAACAGCGAGAGCAATGGTTTTGTCGATCTTCTAATAGATGGCGACATAGCACAATTATGAAATCTGTCAGTTTTGAAATTGTCGCAGATTTTTCGAATTCAGAGTTGAATAATCCCACTGTTACATATGTTCCGCGTACCTAAAATGCCATTGGCCATTTTATTTCCACTCGTCACAGCAGCAATAGCAGTATCACCATCGAGCAGGAAAATGTAGAATCAACGTCTCGCTCGTTGTGACATCGTGTTGTGACGTGAGAAATCATAGCAGGCGGTCGAGTGATTTTTATGAAATTTTCAATACGGAATAATGGCCGAATACGCGCACTATATCTTACTCCCATCATTGATTTATAACCATGGATAGCCAAGCAAAGTGTGTATAACCATGGACTCGTGGTGTTGCTTGGCAACACACTTTCTTGAACAAACAAGCGACAGAATCATCTCGAATATTCAGAACATCGTGATATTACTTATGAAAACTGCATTGAAATTAATATGAGGATGAAGGAATAAATATTCAAGTATTTGTCATTGTTAACTGACATTTTGTGGATACTTATCTGACCTACCCAGAATTGACATCTGTTAGCTGTGACAGAACTGAAGAGCGAAAACTTGAATAGGAAAATAGTGGAATCTGAAAACCAGCAACCATCTGAAAACTGTGGAGTTTGCGAATTATGTATAGGTCCACGATAATATTTCATTATTATTATGTATTGAAATCAATGTATACTCGTATGTTGAGTATTCAATTAAAAAATTCGTAAATAAGATCCCTACATATGACCAACTGAACGCAGAAGTCTTTCAAGTTCTAACTGAGATTTTACCGAGAATATCAACATTTGATGACAGTTTTCGAAGAAAATATTCTGAGATGATTCTTGAAATGAGCGCTCGCATCATACCAATTTTTTGAAATTTTAATCCAAGCTCGGTAACATTACGAAATTTGATGAAAATTGATATCTTCAAAAATATTATTTTTCTTGCGAAAATTGTTTTCTTTCATTTCGTTTTGTTCGTTCTTTTATTACCCAATTTATTTATCGCCGATATTTCGGAAAAAAACTACTTTTTTTCTGTGACGGGAAAAAAGTTTGGCTTTTCATGTCTGTTGACAGGCTATAAAATGTGACTTTTCATAAATTACTTTTTTCCCACGGGCAAATAGTGAGTACTTTTTTCCAGGATATATATCACATATATATACACTGTTGATGGCTTTTGTTGTGCTATAATTCCGAAAAATGGGTCAATATTACCGTCTCCGAGAAAGAACTGCAAGTCCTTATCTTCGATTCTACTTCGCGGTTACGTATATTACTAAACAAGCACTAAATTCGCAATTTTTTGAAATCAAATCACAGAATTAGACTGACAGAAGTGACATCAAATATTTGATTACTTCAAAAGAATGATGAAGATGCCTATAGAACGCAGGTGTCCCTACTGTTAAAAACTTAAAATTTCACGTCGATAATTTTCAGATTTCAAAATAATGTAACATTTTCCCAATATTGATTCGTCCTTCCTTCTGTCACAGAAAAAAATAGTGTACACGGGAAAAATATTAGATTTTAGCTCACGGTTTTTTGTCTCCCTCCGCTACGCGTCGGGAGACAACACAACCTGGAGCTAAAATCTACAACTTTTTTCCCTTGTATAAAATAACTATTGTGTACTAAATATGCAATTGTTTTTACAGAGATCCTACTCCATATGCATCCAGTCTGTTGGATGATGTTGATTGGCCCACAGTTCGCCCAGATAATTTCCAGTATCTGGATATAAACGATACCTTAACCATCAAGAAGAATCCTAAGGGCGAATTTTATCCAAAATGGGTAGAAATTTACGAACAAATGGCTATCAAGCCATATACAACATTCTGATTACTGACTTTATCTGCACATGAAAATTAATAAATCATTTCCAAAACATGGTGTTATTTTATATCTTCGTGCGCAGGACAGGAAATCCCTATAATATTGAATTGGAATATTCTCAGATGAAATTATGAACATGAAATGGATATATACAGGGCTTTCATTTCAAAACTTACCACCCTGCATATCTTTTGATTTGCGAAGATTACAGTTTTCGGAAAAACAGGTCGATTTAGATATCGAGGGGGAAGTAAAATGCCAGAATCTATTGAATCCTATGTTCATCCCCTTCACCCCAGACACCCCTACTTTGAAATCTCAAATGGCACCCCCTTCTTCGGAATACACGAATTTGAAGGACTATCAATAAAGAAATCAATCAGGTGAAAAATAATGTTTTTTGCATACAGGGTGGGTCATGCCCCTGAGGGAAATGCAGCATGGCCATCCAAAATGTTTTCTCCTCTTCTACAATAATATACAGAGTGATCCATAGGATTGAGCAAAACATTATATTCTTGTCATAACTTTCCAACAGCTTCTTTGATTCATTTCATTTTTTCATGGAACATCATGCACCCCAACACCAATAATAGACTAACGTATACAGAATTGAAAAAAATTCAGGACCGTACTTGTGAAGTGTTGCCAGCTATCAAAGAGTTCGATCACTCTGTATATATGATTTCAGTGAACAATGACATCTTTTCTGTCAATCAGAACAGAATGTGGGTATAACCTACTAGTTCCTTTCATTGCATGAGGAAGTATTCCCAACAACATAATTATAATGTCCAGAAGTTCAAAAAAAATTCCAATACCTACCTCCTATCCCTAACCTCCCTAGGAACGCACGATGTTCTTTGAACATTAAAGGGATTCCCTCTCGTGCGCTCCAAGCGATAAAAAAAATGCAATCTTTCAGAGTGGTATCAAGGCAATTGCACAAAATGTGCTTCATTATTCTCTAGACAATTATACAGCTCATTTTCGAATTCTTCAAGAACTTTTTAAAACGTTTTCCCGATATTCTCCTCAGGGGCCTCTGTTCGTGGTAGGAGTATGTAAAGTACCTCATGACTTACCCTGTATATGGAATGAATATTTTTTCACTTGTTGGTTGTATTCAACATAGCATCCAATTGATACTGTTATTTTACTTCCCCCTCGATATCTGAATCGACCTGTTTTTTTCCGAAAATTGTAATCTTCGCAGATCAGAAGATATGCAGGGTGGTAAGTTTTGAAATGAAAGCCCTGTATATATTGAAATTTGAATACTAGGAGTTCGGGCTGAACTGCGTCTATGGAATCTGTAAATGTTCGATGTTTCGGCTTCGATTTTGAAGCTATTTTCGAGAACTGTAAAATAGAAATGATATTGATGATAGAAAAATATAGGGAGTGATTTTTCACTGAAATCTCGATCTGCCTACTCCCCAGTTAATATCACGCAAGGTATATGACTTGACGCCAGGGTTTCAATCTGCATACTCCCCAGATCTCGTCACTGGACACTGCCTACTCCTTCGAGAGAACTGAGGGTGTGTGAGTGGTGGAACGGTATTTATAGTGGATGTGGTGGTCAGTGAAACAGAACTAGGAGCGTGGTTTGTTATGGCGCAGGGTGTGGAAAGGCGGGAAATGAGAGGTTTCCAAGTGCCAGAAAGCCTGCTGCGGTCGTCGCGAGTATTGAGGAGCTATTTCACTACCAGTCAGCTGCTTATAATCTATAAGGCACAGATCCGACCTGTCCTAGAATACTGTTCCCATATTTGGAGTGCAGCACTCAAACCTACCCTGAAACTGTTGGACTCTGTCCAAAAAAAAAAGGCAATTCGTCTCGTGGGTGATGCCTCACTCACAAACTCACTCACTTCTCTGGAACACCGTAGGAAAGTTGGCGATCTGGCTCAATTTTATAGCTATTTTCATGGACGATGCTCTTCTGAAATATTGAGAATTGTTCCTCTCTTGGCAGTCCCCGCGAGATTAACCCGTCGAGTTGAGGATTCGCACCCTTCGTGGTCACTTTGGAGACCTGCAGAACATCTCTTTCTAAAGACTCGTTCATCCAGCGAACAGCGAGGCTCTTGAGCACATTGCCAAGGAAGCTGCCCAATCAGCACAAGTATGTCTTATGGACGTTTCAAAAACGTCCACTCTGGACATTCAGGACGTTTTGGGGACGTCCATTTCCGGACGACGGACGTCTTATGGACGTTTTGAGGACGTCCATTGTTAATAATCAGGATGTTTTGGGGACGTCCAGTTTAGGTCCAGACTAGGACCTTTTTGGGATGAAAAATGGACGTATTGAGGACATTCAGAAATATTGATTATCGATTTTCTGACCCATCTGAAGAGTGAAATACTTGAATATTAGTTAACATTTATTCGCAAACAATAATATGAACAGAGATTCAGGTAGTTGTTTCAATTTCACTCTTCCATATCCTATATCAGCAGCTGCACCACTAAAAACGTCGCGTGATTCATCCAGGTACGCAGGCGCGATGATGTATTTTTCTAATTGGCAGCCTTCTGTTGTCTTCTTCACTGGATCTGTAAATAATAATAATATTCAATAACATCTTCTGTGAATACCATAAACCATAAACACACACCCACTTTCAACGTGTAGTAGTCAGTATAGCGGAATACTTCATTATTTTTATTTCATTGAGAACTTATTCCATACATAAACTGATTCTTAGGTAGGTACCTATATAACACCTCTATGAACCTTGCACGAATTATATTATGTTTTAACTATATACAAAAATATAAACTTTGGTAGATGATGGAAATAGGATTAGGTAGAGCTCTGCATGAGATCGAATTATTTAGAAAGGTATCTAATGTTTTCAACTACAGATTTGATGTTCTTACTCAAGCATCTTCATGCGAATGAAAATAAAACGATAGCGTCGATAGCCATACTTGCCTTCAAATAAACATCTCGATGGAACTCGAGATCGAAGTTCACCAGTTGATAGATGATATCCGCAAAGATTTCACTTATTCACTGCTTTTACAGTCTAATAACCCAAAAAGTTCAGAATGTCCTTGGACCTGAATCACAGTTTAATCGGCACTCGGCAGTGGTCAACTGACGGACGCCATCTTCCTACGTTTTCGTTTCACAGTTTCACACGTAACACGCACAGTGTTGCCGGATGAAAATTTGTCGGAGCAGTAGATGGGTGGGGAAAAAACAGTAGATCATCAAAACTGAACAGAAGATTTTGATAATCATCACAATTGCTATCGTAAATGAAAAAACATAGTCACCTATATAATAAACGAAAAAAAAAATCATGTTCGGTCTCTATACCTATCAAAAATCGAACGAAGAATAACAAAAAATAATGAAATAAAAAATAAAATTTGTGAAAACCGCAACCAGATTGGAAATAAAAGCTAATAATTTTCACTAATCAGACTGAATATGATAGTTGCAGTATATTTTTATCATACATCTTCTTACTGTGATGTCCCATTAATTTTTCATTGTTGCATATTGGGTAGTTACGTCATATCAAACTTGACCAATCAGACCATTGCTTTGAATAGTTGAACAGTACAACGGAGACAAAAACAGTAGATCTACTGCTAAAATAGTAAGTCTGGCAACGCTGGGCACGCATGCGTTCTAGGGTTGCTTCACATATTCAGTGATTCAATCAAATCTTATTATAAAAGCGCGGCTTGTATGAATACTTCAGTGTGGGTTTAAGAATGGTCAAACTGTATAGGTATTATGTGATTGAAGGAATATGATTCAACATAACTATATAAGTTGGTACAAATCAGTTAAAATCATAAATATTTCAAATTCATAATATTAATAATAAAATGAAATTCAATATTATATTGATACAGCTGATATATAATATATTTTTTGACATTATTCATGTCCATATTCAATTCAATAATTCTAATTTCAAAATTTATATATACCTACCTACTTATATCAATTTAAACTGATATACCGTGAGAGTCTGTAAATTGGACGTTTTAAAGACGTCTTTTTCTGGACGTCCGGAGTATGTCCAATAATGGACGTCTTAAAAACGTCCATAAAAGGTCCTGGACGTTCAGACCAAAAATGGACCTAAAATGGACGTCTTCGGGACGTCCCGTGCTATCTGGGTGTTCCCTGAGGCATATAACCTCCATAAATTTAGGAAGAACACCAGTCCCTACCTTATTTCCCTTGGTTCTCACGATATTTTCTGAACATGATGTCATTATCAATTTTGATTATCAATTTGATTCAAATTATTACTTGGATCGTTGCTTAGCAACAAAATTTTTCTGCCTAGACAGAGAAAGTACACCTATTCTGCATTCTGCTTGTTAAGTGTCACAAAGAAGCCACTTTTAATGTAATTTGGATAAAATAGTTATTTGTTCAACTAGGCAGCATAGTTGTATGAATTGACTGCCGCGGCTGATAGTTCATAGCCGCGAGCTACTTTGCTGCCATGTGAGGAATATAATTTGCCCTTCAAATGTTATAAAACCAATTTTGTGTGCTTTTCTATTGAAAACTTCGCATAGCAACAAACTTTTTCTGCCTAGGTAGAAAAAGTACATCTTTGCTGCCTAGGCAGGTTTGAATAAAAATATGTTTCAAGACTACATTTTACAATGAACTAAGAAACCTCTGGATATAGCTATTAAAAAATCAATCTATACAAGTTGTGGAACACATTTTGAATATCGAAATATGAAGCTAACAAAAAAAACAAAATCGAGTTGCGCTCATGAGAAAACGACGGCATGTAAGATATAAAGGAGAAAATTGTTTTGCGCAACGAAAATTTCTGATGAAATAATAATTCATTTGTGTCGAGGAATTGGAACGTTCCAATTTAATTCACGTTCACGGTTGAAACATATATTTTGAATAATGGTGGCGGAACAATTGAAATTATGGTGAAGGAACATCATTCACCATTGACAGCAACAATGACAAAATGATGTATTAATTTTAACGAATTTGGAGAGAAATGGTTATTTATTATACAAGGGAAAAAAGTAGTAGAATTCAGCTCCAGGTTGTGTTGACTCACAATAGCCATCAACAGTGTATATATATGGTATATATATGTGATATATATCCGAGAAAAAAGTATTCACTTTTTCTCACGGACAAAAAGTAATATATGAAGAGTGACATTTTATAACGTGTCAACAGAGATGAAATGCCAAAATATTTTCCAGTCACAGGAAGAATTATATGTTTCACTCGGCAGAAAAAATTATTCAAGGCCTTGGTTGGTCTCCTAGGCATTAAATCTTGTGCTTTTCTGCGTAGTGAAACAATACCTACCTCCTATCCCTATCCTCCCTAGGAACGCACGATGTTCTTCCATGTTCGCTCCAAGCAATAAAAAAAATAACTATTTTCTCCGAATGACATATAAAGTGCCTACAAATATTTCATAGTCACCTTCATAAGGACTGCATATTTTATTATCATTTTTTGATAACGAAATATTATATAACATGTGGCCCTTTTGACAATAAATCATCTATTATACGATTTCAACATTTCAATAAGATTTGTTGTAAGTTATAGCTATCTTATTACTGAATATATACAGGGTGGCATTGCAATAAGTATAAATATTTCAAACTCAGAGAAAGCTCGACGTATACTATCGAATGACACGGATAAAAAAATAAAGGTAGCAAAATAGAATTTGGGGCAAGGCCCCTTTTTCTACACTGTAGCAATTCTGACGTCACCTCTGTTCAAATTTCTGTGCTTGATATTCTTCCCGTTTTTTGTCAATTTTCAGGATGAAGTTTCTCGTTAATTAAAGGAGTTAGAAAAAATCTGACATCATGGAAATGTTCGTTAGACTATATCATATTAAGGTGCTTGATAAATGTACTTCTTCCAAAAACACTTCGTGTTTATATATTTTAACGTTTCATGGTGTGTTCGATATGGATATCAGTAGAAATCTTGTTATATCTATACTTTGTAGATGAACGTATTATAAATACTTCAAAAATGATTATTGTACTTTCAGATGAGATTGCAATCTGAACTTGTTGATTAAAACTAATGATTACAAATCAACTATATAAGTATGTATAGGTGAGTATAGCTTATTCCGGCATCCTTTGCTCTGGTTGCCAATTGAAATCAAGATGTTGCTGAAAAATGTGATCTTCCTTTTTACTATCTACGTTTATGTGGTAAGTTTCTGTTGAAACGAAAGCTATCAATCATGAATTGGTTATTGATATTGATAAATTCTTCAAAGCTATACTTGGTGTTAAAAAATTAAACGACAAGTTGATTTGAATTTGATTTTTATGACATGTAAGTTTCTTTCTTGAATTTCAGAATGCAGAAGTGTTAGTTACTATACCAAATAAAGGCACTATCAGAGGAAGAAAGGAATATTCTCTGAGAAAAAACTCATTCTACGCATTCCAAGAAATCCCCTTCGCTAAACCGCCTGTAGGAGAATTGCGATTTCGGGTGAGTGAATGAAAGTTTTGATTATTCCAGATTTGAAAAATATGAGTATTATTTCAATATACGTGTAGTGAGGACAGATTATATGAATTGCCCCAAAATGTCACTGAGTTGAAGTTAAAACGTCTGTCAATCAGAGAGCCTAAAAGAAAATTTCATTGGATTATCAGAAACATTTTGTTTTGATCAAGGCTTGGAAGAAAAAACATATCAAATCTTGAATATCCGAAATTATTTTCATTCTCTACACGTCATTCGCTATATGACCTGAGTAAGTGGATCCACAAATTTGTTTTGATTTGGAAGTTGAGCTAATTTCCAGATTCATAATTTCGAGATATAAATAAATTGAGGTTCATATAAGCTCTTTTCACTTTACCGCACGATTTTTGCTTTTCAGCACGATACATTGATAATGATGAAAGTTAATTTTCCGCACGATCTTTGTATTGTTGAAAATTACGATATTTAGGACTACCTAAAAATGAACTATGTAACCATTCTGTCTCATGTGTTGTTGTGTAGCATTATAATCTTGTTTATTAATCTTGTTTGTTTAGGAAAAACATTGTACCATTGCGGAAAAGTACTACTTTTCGCTCTTGTGGAAAAGTACCTACTACTTTTCGCACTTGCTAGGTGAATAACTATTTCTTCTCTAATTGAGAACCAGAAGTAATAAAGGGGAAAAGTACGAAGGCGCTGAACGACATAGCAAGAAAAACTTTTTTTTTGAATATAATTGCAAGATATTTCTGGCATTTGAGCTTGTTGCAAGATTTATCTTGCAATTGAGGTTTGATTGACAGATTTATCTGGCATTTATATATGGTAATTGCAAAATGTATCATGCAATTAAGATTTGATTGACAGATTTATCGTGCATTCAAGCTAATTGACATATTTATTCGGTACTAAAGCTAATTGTAAGATTCATCTTGCAACTTCAACCTAAAAATCGCTGATGTGTTTATGTGTGTTTATGTAATATACAGGGTGATTTATTGGGAAATCCGCACACAGTATGGGTCGAGGTAAGGGTCAACAGAGGACACCAAGGTGCTGCTAGATAATCCATCTTATATGGGTCTATCATTCTTGATAACCAATATAAAAGGTGATTTATTAATTTTCCCCATGTTCTCAAATAATCCTAACTCATCAATCACCCTATACATTTTTGTGATATTTGGTTCGTAATTTTAAGTTTCATTCCAGGTCCGGCTTTCGAAAAATTATTTTGGTATGAAAAGGATTGAAAAGGAATATTCTCAGATATAATTATAAACACAAAAAATGGATATACCTATATGAAAAAATACATTGAGAATTCGCATTCTCCAAGTGATGAAAATATTAATTCTTTCTCGGTTTATACAACGGGAAACAACTACTTTCCTGGCTATATGTCACGACGAACATTGAATTATATCTGTGGAACACACACGATGAGAATTTGAAAAGAAAATCTTCTGAAGTAGAGAATTTTCATTCTCCTTCATGTAAAGATATGCACATATCATTCTGATTATTCTACAGAAAACAACTACTTTCCTAGCTATTTTCCACGTTGAACATTGAATTATATCTGTTGAAAACAAATGACAAAAATTTCGCGAATTTCGAAAATCTGAAATGATAAACTCGGTATAAATGAATAGGGAGTAATATAATCTATATACCTGCTCATCGGCATGTTATGATTATCAAATTTTTGATTGAATTGCCCTTACAATCAAGGTCACATCAACAGGAGTTATTGACATACCTTGTTTATTAATTTTGTTACAAGTGCTATAAATTCCAAGATAATCCTATCTCAAGTAGTAGGTGGTGTTTTCTCAGCATTAGATGAAAACTGTTATCTTGATCAAGATAGGTATACTATACATATCAAGAAATCATACAGGGGATATGAAAGATATAGATATTGATATATTTTTCGATAGACCCAGAGTCCGTATATGATTAGCACAGGAATCAAAAATGCTGATTATCAATTATTGAGCTCAGAGAATCGAATATCAATCCGAGTTTGATTTTATAATTTTGAAAAGGACCAGAATTGATATTTTTTTGGAACAATTTTAGATATTTGTGTACAAAATTCGAAATATTTTCAATATCAATCGAAAGTGAGTTGAAAAAATTCATCTAGATTGAAAATGTTCATCAGGTTTGAGAATGCTATTACACAAATATTTTTGATGGCCCTTATGGAAAGCGATTCTCACATAGCAAAACACATACAGGGTTTTCCAGGATGGGCGTTAAATAGACTTTCTTGGCAAACCAAGCAGAAGATGAATCTGGAAATTTGTTGGTATGCATAAATTGACATGATCTACACGTCAGAAATATTTAGTAGCAACTTTGATTTTTCAAAAGGAACACCCTGTATTTAATTTCATATCTTGATTCTCCTTGGAGAGCTGATTTTATCAATACATCACACTTGGGGTCTAACGGGACTGATTACGGAGATATATATAGATAGATAGATAATTTCATTCAACCACTTTACATACAATTAGGTACGTTTATAGCAGGTCATATCGGGCAAGTTATTTGTCAACAATTGATGAAACTTTAGATAGTTGAATGAATAGGTACATACCTACCTATAGTTATATGGTACACTACAGTTATGGTATATTATATATATATCGTATCTCTGATCCATCATTCCACTAAAAAAATCTGAAAATTCTCCATAATCTGTTCTCACAAAATACATACCCTTCATCTTTATATACTCAACAGGATTATACCGGGTGTGACAGGAGCATGGTACACCTCCTTTTCCTCCATTAGTTTTAGAGATAAGTGATTGAAATTAGGAATGACCAATCAACTTGTTCAACGTCGTGTTTTTACATAAATATGTTTTATATTCCACTTCTGGGTTCACTGGAAGTGATAATGACTTTTGATTTTTGAATGGAACAGCCTGTATATCATTGCATTTTCGAATTCTTTATCCTTTTCTGAATCCAGTGATACCACATAATTATGTGACATTTCAAACTTCTATATTGATTTTATTTTCATTTTTGTTTTTCCATCTGAGTGTGCCATGACTATATTTTGATCAAGTCTGACGTACTTATATCGATAGGTGTAAGCCTAAAGAAAATTTTAGCCTGTCTAAAATGTCAAATTTCTTGATTTATCACCAAATTAACTTCATCAAAATGATTTGGTGTACCATGATCCTGTTACACCAGGTATATAGCACACCGTCTACTAACCAGTTGACTAATCAAATAGTTCCTGAAAATATCAATAACATGAGCAATGATATCTCGCAAGATAATCTTTTTTCTATCTTTTTAAACCATTTATTCCAGAAATCACCCCAAAATTATCTAGAATCTTCAACAAATTGAGAAATTTGAAAATCTCACAAAAAACAGTCTCAACCATAAACTCTTTATTTTCTGTGGTCAAAGACAAAGTCCCAATACCACATAAATCGAATTTAATATGTTGTATTCCTTGTTCAAACTGCAACCATAAATACATAGGCCAGACTTCTAGAAGTGACAGCATCAGACTGCACCCTGAAAGATGTGCTCTTAGTGAACATGTTTTCAAAGAAAGTCACAACATGGACTATAATTCCACCAGAATTTTAGCAACATATTTCGAAACGAATATTCTTGGAAATCATTGATATTCCAATCAAACAATAGCTTAAACCAAAAAAAAAACAGATCTTGTTCATTTAAGTGAGCTTTATTCTCAGTTACTTATGTAAGACAAGAACCCGAACGACATTTCACCTTCGTAGTTTCATTCAGAATGTTGTTCCTTTTTCAAAATTCATAACAATCAATAATAACTATATTTCAATATAATACAAAATATCTCATCTTTAGAAGTAACTGTAACTGTGCCAAATTGTATCAGCAGCCTCGAGGTACCCCAATCAGCACAAGTACGTCTTATGGACGTTTTAAAAACGTCCACTCTGGACATTCAGGACGTTTTGGGGACGTCCATTTCCGGACGACGGACGTCTTATGGACGTTTTGAGGACGTCCATTGTTAATAATCAGGATGTTTTGGGGACGTCCAGTTTAGGTCCAGACTAGGACCTTTTTGGGATGAAAAATGGACGTATTGAGGACATTCAGACAATATTGATTATTGATTTTCTGACCCATCTGAAGAGTGAAATACTTGAATATTAGTTAACATTTATTCGCAAACAATAATATGAACAGAGATTCAGGTATTTGTTTCAATTTCACTCTTCCATATCGTATATCAGCAGCTGCACCACTAAAAACGTCGCGTGATTCATCCAGGTACGCAGGCGCGATGATGTCTTTTTCTGATTGGCAGCCTTCTGTTGTCTTCTTCACTGGATCTGTAAATAATAATAATATTCAATAACATCTTCTGTGAATACCATAAACCATAAACACACACCCACTTTCAACGTGTAGTAGTCAGTATAGCGGAATACTTCATTATTTTTATTTCATTGAGAACTTATTCCATACATAAACTGATTCTTATGTAGGTACCTATATAACCTCTATGAACCTTGCACGAATTATATTATGTTTTAACTATATACAAAAACATAAACTTTGGTAGATGATGGAAATAGGATTAGGTAGAGCTTTGCATGAGATCAAATTATTTAGAAAGGTATCTAATGTTTTCAACTACAGATTTGATGTTCTTACTCAAGCATCTTCATGCGAATGAAAATAAAACGATAGCGTCGATAGCCATACTTGCCTTCAAATAAACATCTCGATGGAACTCGAGATCGAAGTTCACCAGTTGATAGATGATATCCGCAAAGATTTCACTTATTCACTGCTTTTACAGTCTAATAACCCGAAAAGTTCAGAATGTCCTTGGACCTGAATCACAGTTTAATCGGCACTCGGCAGTGGTCAAGGTGGTCAACTGACGGACGCCATCTTCCTACGTTTTCGTTTCACAGTTTCACACGTAACACTACGCACAGTGTTGCCGGATGAACATTTGTCGGAGCAGTAGATGGGTGGGGAAAAAACAGTAGATCATCAAAACTGAATAGAAGATTTTGATAATCATCACAATTGCTATCATAAATGAAAAAACATAGTCACCTATATATAATAAACGAAAAAAAAAATCATGTTCGGTCTCTATACCTATCAAAAATCGAACGAAGAATAACAAAAAATAATGAAATAAAAAATAAAATTTGTGAAAACCGCAACCAGATTGGAAATAAAAGCTAATTTTCACTAATCAGACTGAATATGATAGTTGCAGTATATTTTTATCATACATCTTCTTACTGTGATGTCCCATTAATTTTTCATTGTTGCATATTGGGTAGTTACGTCATATCAAAACTTGACCAATCAGACCATTGCCTTGAATAGTTGAACAGTAGAACGGAGACAAAAACAGTAGATCTACTGCTAAAATAGTAAGTCTGGCAACGCTGAGCACGGATGCGTTCTACGGTTGCTTTACATAAGGCGTTTTCGGAAACTTACTCTGGGTTGTTGACTCGATCTAAACGGGTCACGTGATGGATCAGTCGGATCACTTATCCTAATACTATAGTTTACGAACTTATCAGGTTACTATTTTATTGAGTTAGCTTTATACCTCTTCGAATAGAACTTCTTGATTTCTTACAGCTGTATGCAATTTTTTCAGTTTGCTATACGATATCAATATTTTCGGATCAATTTCTCCATATCTTTAAAAACATACCACTAAACTCTTAAAAGATACACGTTGTTATTGTTCTAGAAATGATGAATATTGCTTCTGCTCATGATGTTGGTGTATTTTCATCATCAAACTAATGCTATTCAACATAATTCACTTCTTGTTCAATTGATGAAATCAAATAATATCTGAAGTGACCTTAGAAATAAATGAATCGTGAGTAGTTCTGTGGTAGTAAGTGTATGATCTAAGGAAGTAACTCTGGCTGTCCCTGCTTTGGAGCAGGGTTGTGAAACATGAACCCGAGTTAGTGATCGAGTAAGTAACACCGAAGTTTCCGAACATGGGTATGTTACTCGGGTTAGGTAAACGAACGTGCAGGTTAGGGATCGAGTCAACCCGAGTAGGTTTCCGAAAACGCCTATATTCAGTGATTCAATCAAATCTTATTATAAAAGC
Organism: Phaedon cochleariae; assembly: GCA_918026855.4. Classification (NCBI taxonomy): domain Eukaryota; kingdom Metazoa; phylum Arthropoda; class Insecta; order Coleoptera; family Chrysomelidae; genus Phaedon; species Phaedon cochleariae. Next base: position 46,132,286 of record OU896714.1, on the reverse strand, counting down.
GCGGCTTGTATGAATACTTCAGTGTGGGTTTAAGAATGGTGAAACTGTATAGGTATTATGTGATTGAAGGAATATGATTCAACATAACCATATAAGTTGGTACAAATCAGTTAAAATCATAAATATTTCAAATTCATAATATTAATAATAAAATGAAATTCAATAAATTGATACAGCTGATATATAATATATTTTTTGACATTATTCATGTCCATATTCAATTCAATAATTCTAATTTCAAAATTTATATATACCTACCTACTTATATCAATTTAAACTGATATACCGTGGGAGTCTGTAAATTGGACGTTTTAAAGACGTCTTTTTCTGGACGTCCGGAGTATGTCCAATAATGGACGTCTTAAAAACGTCCATGAAAGGTCCTGGACGTTCAGACCAAAAATGGACCTAAAATGGACGTCTTCGGGACGTCCCGTGCTATCTGGGACGTGACCTATATGTCCAATTAACAGTAACAATCGACAAATGACTGAATCATTGTCAATTGACAATTTAACCTCAATAAAAGTTTTTCCACAATGTTTCACTAAATTCTAGCATGCTTAGTGTTTCGGCATACTAATATAGTGAGAAGAAATTTCATCTTGCTGTTACAATATTGATTGGATCTCAAATTGATTCATTGTTTAAATGTTTTGGATCACACGTTAAAAGGTAAGGCCCCGTCATTCCTTGCTCGCACAAGACTCTCGAAGACTTCTGAGGGTTGATCGTAAGGGGGCAACCGAATGACGAATAGAACAATTTTAGAACAACAACAATTTTTTTTTCTCACAATTTTTCAATGTGTCTTGTGTATCAACTCAATTTACTATTTTTCAACGACCATTCTCACTGACATTGTGAGTATTTTAGCTAATAATTTTATCAATCAATTGATAAAAAAAAGTTTTTTAAAAATTTTGTAGCTCCCTGATGATGACAATATTCATTGTCGAAATATTGGAAATATAATGTTATAAAAGTACACCTTCGTTTTGCTGCAGTCCCAAATAATTCAAGAGCTTTGTAACCAACTAGTCAGCAAAAGACTAGAGAGTTCGAGGTGTACCGCGTCTACAATCTGTAGATGTTCGACGTTTCGGCACCGATTTTTGAGCAATTTTCAAGAACTGAAACGATTGCCTCAATACTCGCGACGACTGCCGCAGACTTTCTAGCACTTGAAAACCTCTCATTTCCCGCCTTTCCAGACCCTCCGCCATAACAAACCACGCTCCTAGTTCCGCTTCACTGACCACCACATCCACTATAAATACCGCTCCACCACCCACACACCCTCAGTTCTCTCGAAGGAGTTGGCAGATTAAGACCTTAGAGAGAACCAGTGACGAGATCTGGATAGTGAGACCCTGGCGTCAAGTCACATACCTTGCGTGATATTAACTGGGGAGTAGGCAGATTGACCCCTCAGGAAATTATCGCTCCCTATATTTTCCTATCTTCTTTTTGTTTCTATTTTCAGTTATTGAAAATGGCTCCAAAATGGGCGCCGATGAATCGTCTCATTGGTCTTTTTCCGTGCGTTTTTTCAAAATACTAGTGTACAGTTTCACATTATATTACATAACAATAAAAAGATGCCCATTTCTTTGGTACCAATCAACCAATCATTCTAACTTTCCAGGAGCCACAACTAGATGAAGGATGGGAGGGTATCTTAGACGCAACGAAGAACACGAAAATATGTTATCAACAGAGTAACATGTTGAATGTAAACCAGACCCTTCTGGAAAATGAGGATTGTTTGTATCTAAATGTTTACACACCGAAGGTAGGTCTGAGATTATGTATATGTATATACACCAGGTGATTCACCAAGTTTTAATATTCGCACCTTACATCGAAGAATAGGTATATTTACCTGATGATACGCACCAACTAAAATATTATAGTCATTTTTATTGATGAATTTATACAGTGAAGTATCTGTATCGTTGGAACATCGGTCAACCAGTACCTAATATACCGTTTCAATGTTCTTTGGTAAATAGATAATAATTCTATCCCCAATGCCAAAAAAATTATGTAATTTCGATTCATGCATTAATCTGTACAAAATATAATATTATTCCACAAGAGAACATACACAATGAGAGAGAAGATATGTACTATAGGTACAGCAATGAATAAGTAGATGTAAAAAACTACACAAACGATAAGATTTACACAAAAACCTTAATCACACGACATGATGTTTCGCTAACACGGTAGCTGCTTCTGGTGAAATACTGAAACAATACACTAAACTCACATTGGCTTGCCTTACTTTCATATCCTACTTTCCCAACCTGAAGGATTAGAATCACCTGTGGAAAAGTTCGAAAAACCATCATTTTCGGAAAAAAGGCACAATATCTATATCAAAGGGCTGATAGCAAATATATATTATCACCAACTAAGGAAACAAATTCAACAGTGGTGAATTATAGAGGTCTAGTCACCGAAGTCTAGTTGATCGTTGAGTGAAATGTCAGAATTTTTATCTTCGTTGATTTCTGATGATTCAAAATGATTGAGTTCAATTCCTTTATCTTCTACGTGTATGTTGCATTTGTTTTCCTTTCAAAAAATGCATCCTATGTTCATGAATGCGGCGATTAAACGTTTGTCCTGTTTGACCAATATGTCAAGTCAAGTTTGTATACCCCTGATTTTTCGAATTTAACAGTCTTGCCTTTATTATTTTGGATAAACCTTCCCAGCCGTGTTATTTGTTCTATGGGCATATGTCCTGTTTATATATAAATAAAGCTTGCCTATGTATTTCCATCCAAGTAACGGCCACGAGTCAAAGAAAAGAACAAGAATTTTTTTCTTACCGACAAATAATAGCATCAGAAGTTTCTCATCGATTTATTCAATTCAGAAACCAGGTGTCATCAATAAAGTAACATGAAATGAGTAAATGTACTTGATAATAATTGAGAAATATCATTTGATCATTTACTTCATAAGTTGAATGAGGTTGTCCCCTTTTTTGACAGTTATAGGAAAATATTGTAACACGTGCGTAAAGTGCCACTTCACGCACTCGTTGTATACATAAATAACTATTTTCTAATTCATAGTCTGTAGGTACTTCTTTATTTTAGTATCCAACAGCCAACCAGGAATTATTACCCGTTATGTTCCATATCTATGGAGGAGGATTCGTCAGCGGAGCTGCCAATTTTGAATTCAAAGGGCCCCATTACTTCATGGAACACGATGTGATAGTCGTCACAGCGAATTATCGTTTAGGACCTTTCGGTAATGTAACTATATTATAGATAGATAGATAGATAGATAAATAGATTTATTTGTTTCAAAAACATACAGTTTAAGAAAAAAACGTCAAAATTAGGCTGAAGTACATAAATAAATAAATATCGTAGGTATAAAATAAACATAATAATATACAAGATTCCACAGGTACATGAACATAAAAAGTATATAAACGTCTACTCGAAAACATTATTCATCAGTCAGCGATGATTGGATCACAGAAGAATTCATCCAAGGTGTAATAAGATTTTTTCAGGAGCAAGTTTTTCATTTTATTCTTGAATTGGAGTTTATTTTCTGATTCTTGTATAGATTTTGGCAGGCAATCGTATAATTTACATCCATTGTAATATAAACTTTTCTGATACCGAGCAGATGAGTGTTGAGGAGGCAACAGATAATCTTTGTTCCTTGTATTGTAATTATGTTCGACTTTTTCAGTCTCAAAATAACGTTTATGATCATATACAAAACAGGATACTTCATAAATGTAAAGGGAAATCATTGTGAAGATACCCAGTTTTTTTAAATATTCCCTGCATGAATCTCTTGCTCTCAGATTTCCCAAGATACGGACTGCCCTTTTTTGTAAGGTGAAGGCCCTATGAGCTTCTGCGTTATTCGCCATTTTGAATTTGAATGGAAGCATCCGAAATAGAATGTTTAATTATTTCTCAACTACATTGTTGTGATGAAATGAAAAGGGCATAGCATATCCTAGCTAGCTCCGAACACAAACTATCTACATGTCCATACCACTCCAGGTTACTTTCTAAAATAACACCAAGCAATTTAGTATTCAGAGCGCAGTTGATTTCTGTATTATTTAGAGTTATGCGGTTAGGATATTCTGAACCAGAATATTTGAAAATAACACAGGTCGATTTATCATTATTCAGACAAAGCTTGTTCACATCAACTCACTCGCAAACATTCATGTAAACTAGTTCGGCCTGTTTTTTAGCATTATAAACAGTGTCTGAAATGAACAGAAAGTTTGTATCGTCAGCATAAGCTACTACTTGAGTAGAGTGTGATCTCATATGGATCTCATTGATTCAATTAAATCTTTGATATATATAATAAAGAGTGTTGGACCAAAAATGGACCAAGAATACAGGGTGGGTCACGGTTGATGGTACCAGACGTTAATTTTGTACATTTGATTTGGAGTAACTTTCGGTGGGTGTGTTTTTCAGACCATCGAAGAAAGTCCGCACTGATAGATGCGCTTTTTTGTCGTAACGTCACCAATTTTCTGATGTAATTCAGGATGGAATCGACGCTGCAATGGAACATACAATAACACATTGATGAAAAAACAGATTTTGTTTGGTGTCAGTCTATCATTTATTTTCAGAATCAGAAGATTTTTTTGATTAACACTAACTCCATTTTCAAAAACCTCTCGATAATCTCGGAAATCCTTAATTTTTTTTTGTTTTTCCATATCAAATTGAAGAAATTTACTAAAAATGTGTGAAAATGTATCAATTGTAATGCCAATCTCTTCCAAACCGCTGGATTCCCTCGAAACAGATATTGAAAGTGCGCATTTTATAACAACAGTTTTATGGATTTCCATCAACATTCCATTGGGAATTTTGCAACAGTTTGATGGTTCCTTCGATTCATGTGCATCCCAAAAACTATCAGTCAGCTGCTTATGATCTATAAGGCACAGATATCCGACCTGTTCTGGAATACTGTTCCCATATTTGGAGTGCAGCACCCAAACGTACCATGAAACTGTTGGAATCTGTCCAAAAAAGGGCAATTCGTCTCGTTGGTGATGCTTCGGTTACAAACTCTGGAACACCGTAGAAAAGCTGGCGATCTGGCTCTTTATTATAGATATTTTCATGGACGATGCTCTTCTCAAAAATCAACAATTGTTCCTCCCTTGGCAGTCCCCGCGAGATTAACCCGTCGAGTTGAGGCTTCGCACCCCTTCGTGGTCACTCTGGAGACCTGCAGAACATCTCTATCCAAAGACTCGTTCATCCAACGAACAGCGAGGCTCTGGAACACATTGCCAAGGAAGGTGTTCTCCGATGCATATAACCTCCAGAAATTTGAAAAGAACACCAATTCCTACCTTATTTCCCTCGTTTCTCACGATGTTCTCTGAACATTTCACAGGATATCCCTTTTCGTGGGAACCAGGACATAATAGGAAAAAAAAATGTTGCGTTTTTGATAATAACTAAAAAACGATGGCTTTCACGACAAAACATGTCTCACACAAAGTTGAGGAAGATGAAATTTCCTACATTTTTCGTTGTCAAAAATTTTTCGAAGCGCACATATATTAGGAGTTGCAGCTCCGTGAAATTCCACTATTTGAAAAAAATGCAGAAACTTCATTTTGGTTGAGGTTGATTTTATTAATCTCATTATAGATCATTGAATTTTCACAAAATTATGAAAATAAAAGAACTAGAAGGCACATTAATATTATTAATTGACAGTATTATACTTTCGTGAACAAAGTTAAAGGCGAAAAGTAAGTATATCACATTTCTTGTTCAATCCGGGAATAGTTAATTATGATTTTAGAGCGTTTCAACAATTGATTACTATTATTGATTACAAAATTTTTATACGTTTTGATTGTCCGGGTTGGTTATCGTCGGTGTCTTGGTCGTAGTTGTTTGTGTCCAAATCGTATAGTTTTGGTCCGGTTCATTTTATGTGAAGTCAATTCAGGGAACGTTTCAGGATATGGATTCATTGAAACTCTAGTTTTCCTCAATTACAGTATTGTCTAAGAGATATCAGGAATGTTAATTAACTTTTTTCACATACTAATTGATGAAAATCATAAAGGGGTTTCAATAGATTCAAAGAAAGTCGGTGCCCATTACAAGATATATATACATGACCCAAAACTCATTCATTAAAAATCTAGTTTTCACAATTTCAGTATTTCCTAAGAGATATTAGGAATGTAATTTCAATTTTTCACATATTTATTGATGAAAATCACATAGGAGTGTCAATAGATTAAAAAAGTCGGTGCCAATTACAAGATATACAGGGTGGTCCGTTTTTAATACGGAAAATTTAACAGCGCATAGTACTCGTTGAAATAATAAAAAAACTTCTTATGAACATATACTTTCAAACGCTTCGTTTTCGAAATATTGGGTGTCAAAAATACGCTTCTGAATATATTTTTTTAATCAAAAGTTAGAAACGGTAGATAAATTAACGAAATTTTTCACAGATACTAAACTTTTTGAGCTTTATAACAATTTATTAACAATACAGAAATAATGGCCCACTGAACAATCACATTCTCAGATTCTTTGATAGGCCAATCAAATAATTATATTTTGAGGAATTAATTTCCAGCAAGCTGGAAATCATTTAATTACCTTCATTCGGTCCCAAATGCGTGTAATCTAAGTTTGCACCATTCCAGGAGTTGAGCTTAACTTTTGATAGCCAAAAAACCGCCAAATTTTTGCACTTTTTTTATTTTTTTGCTTATAGCTGCAAAATGGTTCATCGGTCGAAAAATATCATTCTATTCAATAATATAGAAGGCAAAATTCTGCGTCGAATGACATCTGAAAACATCAAATTCCGTTTAGAAGTATAGCCGAAATCGAATGTTAAAAAAGAAGAAAATTTCGTAGTTCGGTGCAAGCTTACATTTTGCGGCTTTCCAAGACGACATATCGTGAAAACAGATACTCCTATTGAAAAAACCCATGAAATAAAAGTTGTAGAGAATAAAATTTTACGCTATATAGATAGATGTCCAAATGTTTAAGTTTTCTTGATTTGTCCAATTATCCGGATATCTGAATGCCCGGTTCAGCTTCGGTCCCAAATTTGGCATCAATTTATAATTATTTTTCATCTAGTGCGCGAAATGCTACTTTGGTGATCGAGAGCTGATTTTTTTAACGAGGCGCAGCCAAGTTAAAAAATAGTCGAAATCACCAAAGTATTTCGCGCACGAGTTGCAAACAATTTTTTTTTACAAACGCCAAACAAAATTCATTGTAAATAATAAATAAAATTAGGTAGTGTAAAATTTTGTCACAATTCGAAAAGAGTTTAAAAGCCTTAATTATTGTTACCTAAACATTCAGAAACAAATGATTCCATGGATTTTTTGCATTGAGTACCATAAACCATAAAGGTTGAAATATAAAAATCCCACATAGTTTACATGCAGTGTGCAAAATACCTATTTCGCAATAGGTGCCTATTTCGCACAATGCTTTGCTACTTCGCGCACGGTGTCATGGTAACGTAGGACAATGAAAGCCGCAAAATGTAAGTTTGCACCGAACTACGAAATTTTCTTTTTTTTAACATTCGATTTCGGCTATACCTCTGAACGGAATTTGATGTTTTCAGATGTCATTCGACGCAGAATTTTGTCCTATGTATTATTGAATAATGGAATAACATTTTCCGTTCGACGCACCGTTTTGCAGCTATAAGCAAAAAAATAAAAAAAGTGCAAAAATGTGTCGGTTTTTTGGCTATCAAAAGTTAAGCTCACCACCTGACATGGTGCAAACTCAGATTACACGCATTTAGGACCAAATAGAGGTATTAAAACGATTTCCGGTTTGCTGGAAATTAATTCCTCAAAACGGTTTTTTTCGATTTAATTTTATTAGCCTTGGTTCCCTTTTTTCGTTTAATACTAGTTATCAGTTTATACTATTGCACGCATAAATAAAAGTGATAGTTCCGAATTTTTTTCAGTATTCAAAATCGAAAATTTTACGAACACTACATTTAGATCACAGGAAGCCTTTTCATTTGATGCCGGTACACCATTTACATCCGGAAGATCCTGAGAAGAGAGTGTCGGAATTTATCTCAAATAAAGTTGACAACAATAACGACATGAATAACATGAAGTCTTATGGACTTGAACACCCTATATCTCGAAAACGAAGCTTTTAAAAGTATATGATCATAGGAAGTTTATTCATTATTTCAACGAGTACTATACGCTGTTAAATTTTCCGTATTAAAAAACGGACCACCCTGTATACATATCTCAAAACTCAAATTTAGTTATCGTATCTTCAGGGGTGCCTAAGATATCTTCATATTTTCATTCTAGACGCGCGAACTTCATAGCGAGTTTCAAAATTCACCTGTCTGAGAATCTTATTTCGCTAGCGTATGGTAGGAAACATCGAAATGACTATGAAATCATAATCATTTTTATATTTTGGTTTTTCAGGCTTCCTTGCAACTGGTGACACGGTAATTCCAGGCAACTACGGTTTGAAAGATCAAGTATTGGCCTTGAAATGGGTCCAAGATAACATCAAATATTTCGGGGGGGATCCACAAAAAGTGACCATGTTTGGTGAAAGCGCTGGAGGAGCATCTGTCAATTTCCATTACATGAGCAAAAAATCCGAAGGTAATGTTCAACGATTAGAAAATTTCGCTCCTACGGTGTTTTTTCGATAATTCATTTATATTAATTCATGTCTATCCATATCTTCATATCAGGACTATTTTTACCATGTTTTCATTAGGGCTCTACTGATCAAATCAAATCAAATTCTTTATTGTCAGAAGCAATGAGATTCTCATCGACAAAGTCATCATACTTAGTAATAACTCGGAATAATTATTGTAAATCATTAAGGTGTAATATACAAATAACAATTTCGAGATATTCACAACATAAGAAACGCATACATCAATATACAAAATATATAAAATAGATAGAAAAGTGAACATGAAAAAATAAAGGCATAAAAATGATAGATACAATTAAAAAATGATATTTTTCCAAATTAAATTCATCTAACGAGTACTAATCAGTCAGTATTTCGATCTCCTCTGGCAAATGATTGAATGATTTTTTCCCATTATAAAAGGAGGAGTTTTTGATAAGAGTAGTAGATGGTATTGGTACCGATATATCCATAGCCTGTCTCGTATTTTAACGATTCGTTTTTTTAGAATTTTCATTCATGTATCTACTGTGGATAAGACGCACTGTTTCCAAAATGAAGATACATGGCAGTGTCAATATTTTATTTTCAATAAACAAAGGCTTACAAGAATCTCTAAGATCAATTTTACATAAATACCTTACTGCTACACAAATATCATTTCGAACAAAAATTGGCTGCAAGACCCCCGTTTTTGCCATATCTTTACCAAGTTCTCGAGATGTTGTTCTAACTGCAAAACACCCAGAAGCTAACTTTTTCCTCAATTTGTCGATATGTTCTTCAAACCTCAATTTATCGTCAATGTGTGAATACAGAAATTTCGTTACAAACTTATTTCTTATTACTTGATTACCAAGGAACAATTCTTCTTGCAAGTTGCAATGAAAAGTGAGGATATTTGTTTTCGAAATATTCAATGAAAGTATATTGGAATCACACCACTCTTTGACTCTTGTAATATCATCAACAGTAGTTTGTTGCAATTTTGATATATCTTGATTGTGCCACAGGATCGTCGTGTCATCTGCAAACTGTGAGAATTTTTCTCGAATATCAATAGTTGCTGCTCATTTAAATAGAGCGGAAAAAGAACTGGGCCCAGCGCTGACCCTTGAGGTACTCCGCACTTAACCTTTAATTTATCCGATACAATATAATTGATAGATACACTTTGAGTTCGTCCAGACAAATACGACTCAAACCATTGTATATATCTCTGAACCCATATATTTTTCTATTTTTTCAGCAGAATGAGGATGACAACTTAGTTGTCATAATAATCATTCAGGTTTTTTGATTATTGTTGTGCCAAAAATCACTTTGAGACATTAGTAAAGGTGAATGAAATCTGGCACCGCGTCCACATTTTTATATGAAACCAGTTTCACCAAAAACCCTGGTCCGTGCGGAGAGTGAATTGACAAAACTGTCATTTGCTATTGTCATTGTTGTCAAAAAACTGCACCTCGGCAACAAACTGTCTATTGTCTCGCCTGATATTAAATTTTATATTGGTCTTTTTCAGGTTTATTCAGAGCTGGTATCGCAGAAAGTGGATCGACATTGAGTCCATGGGCCTATCAAAAAGACTACAAGAAAATAGCCTATGACCTTGCTACCTATGTCGATAGTAACTTCCCAAGAACTTCAAGTTCGGAAGAACTGCTTAAATTTTTGCAAAGTGTTCCCGCTGGTGACCTCAACAAGGTTGCAGCTAATAGTTACCCGGTGAGTTCACTTTACCCTACAGGGTGAGCCAAAGTGATAAAACATGAGAGGGTACTTTGAAAATGTTTACAAAATTGCTTTTTTGAATAATCGTGCATCTAGATCTCGTGTCATGTACACGTACAGGGTGGGTCAAATTGGACACTTTCAAAGGTAAAGTCCTATTCCTGTACCAAATAGATAAAGAAAAACTGATGTCGGTGCCTGTTGATCAATTCACATGATGAACTCATTAGTGACAACCGTAAATCGATATATATCTTCATTTCAGAGTTACAAGGTGTTTTTCGAAAATGTGAATTTTTCAGTAGTCGAAGTTTTGCGTTGCGTTTTGTTGCGTTGCAGGCATCTTCATCATTCTTTTGGAGTGATCAAATATCTGTCAGTCTAATTTTGTGATTTGATGTTCAAAAATTGCGAATTTAGTGATTGTTTAGTAATTTACGTAATCGCAAAGTCAAATGGAAGATAAAAAACCTGCAGTACTTTCTCGGAGATGGTGTTATTGGCTTATTCTTCGGAGCAATAGCACAACAAAAGCCATCAACAGTGTATATATACAGTGTGACCCACTTCTAATGGAAACACCCCTGTATCTTACGTAATCGTTGGGAGAGGATCCTGAAATTTGCTGGAGCGAGAGATATACCAAAAATGCACTCTATGAACAAGTGGGGTTTTCTTCAGTGATACACTGCTTCCCAACAGCCATGGAACCACCCCAATTTCCAGAAAATGATATTAGGAGTCGAAATTGGTTGAAAATCACTTCATAGTTTTCCTAGGAAATTTTCAGTTCAGAAAAATTTAATTTTGTCTCATTTCTCATGGAAGCACCCCCGTATCTCACGTAATTATTGAGGTAGTGTTCTGAAATTTGCAGGAGAAAGGGAAGGTCCAAAGATGAAGTCAATTACGTGAGATACGGGGGTGCTTCCTTGAGAAGTGCGACAAAATTCCATTTTTCAGAACTGAAAATTTTCTAGAAGAAATATGAATAATTAGTAAATGGGGGAGACCACTGATTTTTTTAAACAACATTATCGTGAACTCTTTACTGAAAAACTACCAGTGAATTAATTTTGAATTTTTTCAATCATGTTAAGACGATGAAAAAATAAATTAGAATTTGTCCATTTCAAAACACATACTTCCTGCGCCATTTGAAATATTGTCAATTCATTGGTGAGACTGGTGCAACGTCTTAGTCCCAACACGCCTATTGTCCTTGAACTCACCAATCACACTGCAACACTGCAGAATGACGAGGTATCAGAGAGAGATAGCTACAGTGCGGGACTAATACGTCACGGCTCCACCATCATATTTGGCTTTTCGAAATAACGAATGAAATATGGTGATTTCAGAACGATATAGATTCGATTCCCTTCAACTCCAACTCATAATATTGATTGTAGATCAAACGTAGATCATGATTCGTCGATTGAAAGAGGTTTGCACGGATTTCGACTCTTAATATCATTTTCCAGAAATTGGGGTGGTTCCATGACTATTGGCGAGCAGTGTATATCACTGAAGATGACCCCACTTGGTCATAGAGTGCATTTTTGGTATATCTCTCGATCCAACAAATTTCAGGATCCTTACCCAACGATTACGTAAGATACAGGGGTGTTTCCATTAGAAGTGGGTCACACTGTATGTGATATACAGGGTGTTATTTAAGTACGTGGCCAAACTTGAAGGGGTGATTCTTTGGGTGATTCTAAGACGAAAAGTTCATATAAACATAGGTCCGGTAATGCTCCGTTTCCAAGATACAGGGTGTCAAAATTTTTAAAAGAAATCGGTTTTTTCGTAAATATCTTAATAACCCTTCAACCGAATTTATTGAAATTTGGCAGTGTTATTCAAGGTCGTAAAGGGCTAATTCAACCCTAACTATATCAAAAATATTAGTAAGAGCCCAGTTTTTGATGGTTTGGTAGTTGAAATGTTTTATTGTGTTGTCACAGGGATGTGCAATGAAGTGATTTTTATGTTTTTTCTCAAGAACAGAGCAAGATACGAAAAAAATTCTAGAAATGGAAAAGTTGTAATTTGAGTTGCTCATTGTGAAACAAATACAAAAATTGCAGAAAAATCAGTGGCGCACATTTTTTCTGTCAAAAATATTGATTACAGTGCCTTCCGGGACGCCACTGGACATGATAATTTTGATATAAACTACTCAACACTAATTTCGTCGCACACCAAAATGTCTCCTCTGTTATAACGTGAATAACTTTTTTCAGTTCAGAACAATTTGAATTTGGTTCACACTGTTCGATAGCCCAGTCCTTCAGCTATAATCTCGTACTTCATTGAAACATAAGGGTATTCACATAAATTCTCTCCATGGTGTTTTCCGACACTGTACGAAATTTCGGAATATTCAAAAGGCTCTCAAATGGTTAAAAAAAATTTTTCCTCAACCTCAACGATAGAGGCATGAAGATGATCACATTACCTCGAGATATTTCGCGAATCAACTTCCTATCTTCCTTATTTACAGAGTGATCTCAAAAAATCAATTTTTTGGTTTTGCAGCCATAACTTTTTTCCACATCAACCGATTTTGGGAATCTTAGGCTCATTTTGAAGATAACACTTCAGATGAAGAGATCTGAATATCAGAATTGACTCAATATGGCTATCAAAGATCTAGAGTTTTCTTGAAAGTGACTCAAATCTGGAACGCCCTTCGAATCTCGGTTGGGAGGAGAATTGAATGAAAATCAACTTGTTCTCGGAAAAACAGTTCATTCTGGATGCGTCCATATTTTCCTCGCTCTCAGTAGTCAAGAATTTTGCGTGAGATAACACAATTGAAACATGTCTTGCAAAAACATTAGATCATTTCTCCTCTGTAATGCATGGCTCGCCGTAACCAACGTTACAAGAATCACAATGAGTGACTGACGAACCCGACCAGCTGAGACTCATCATAAATCGGATTTTGATTTTTTTAATAAATTGATTTTTTTCAGCAGTTCTCACGTACATAACATGCGATTTAAGAATATGGAAAAGTATTCAAGCGAACAACGTTTATTTATTGTAAAAATGCATTTCAAAAATAGTGGAAGTTTCACGAAAACAGTTTGCTAATTACGTAAAGTTTTCAGTCGCAATAATGCGCCGAACGAATCGACAGTAATAACCAAACAATTCGTGTCGGAGATAAGCCCTTTGAATGGATCGGACTGTCGTGTTTAGCAGATCCGCGATTTGGAGGGAAGATAACCCTTGTTTCCTCATTTGTGGAATCAGTTCCAACTGGTCGGGCGTTAGATGCGGCATCAAAACTATCAAAATCTGTTTATGATTCGAAAACGACGTCTAACCTGACTTGTCAGTCACTTACTGTGATTCTTGTAACGTTGGTTACGGGCCATGCATTACAGAGGAGAAATGGTCTGATGTTTTTGCAAGAACATGTTTCAATTGTGTTTTCTCACGCACATTCTTGAGTACTGAGAGCGAGGAAGATATGGAAGCATGCAGAAAGAATTGTTTTTCCGAGAACATGTTGATTTTCATTCAATTCTCCTCCGGCGTTCCAGATTTGGGTCACTTTCAAGAAAACTCTAGATCTCTGATAGACATCTTGAGTCAATTCTGATATTCAGATCTCATCATCTGAAGTTTTATCTTCAAAATGAGCCTAAGATGTCCAAAATCGATTGACGTGGAAAAAAGTTATGACTGCAAAACCAAAAAGTTGATTTTTTGAGATCACTCTGTAAATAAGAGAGATAGGAAGTTGATTCGCGAAATATCTCGAGGTAATGAGATCATCTTCATGCCTCTGTTGTCGAAGTTGAGAAAAACATTTTTTTCACCATTTGAGAGCCTTTTGAATATTCCGAAATTTTGCACAGTGTCGGAAAACACCATGTAGATATTTTATGTGAATACCCTTATGTTTCAATGAAGTACGAGATTATAGCTGAAGGACAGGGCTATCGAATAGTGTGAACCAAATTCAAATTGTTGCAAACTGAAAAAAGTTATTCACATTATAACAGGGGCGACATTTTGGTGTGCGACGAAATTAGTGTTGAGTAGTTTAGTTAGGGTTAAATCAGCCCTTCACGACCTTGAATAACACTGCCAAATTTCAATGAAATCGGATAAAGGGTTATTAAGATATTTACGAAAAAAACGATTTCTTTTAAAAATTTTGACACCCTGTATCTTGAAAACGAGTCATTACAGGACCTATGTTTATATAAACTTTTCGTCTTAGAATCACTCAAAGAATCACCCCTTCAAGTTTGGCCACGTTCATAAATAACACCCTGTATATCCGGGAAAAAAGTACTCACCTTTTTCCCGTGGGAAAAATGTAATTTATGAAGAGTGACATTCTATAATCTGTCAAAAGAGATGAAACTTCAAACTTTTTTCCCGTCACAGAAAGAAGCATATTTTTGACTTCCCTCAATTCAATGTATTAGGGCCACATTAGTGCTGATGACGGACTAAACATTCTAGATAAAATTGTGAGGATCGCTAAATCATAAATCATATAATAATATCTGATTTCAGTGGTGGGTTTACAACGATCAAATCGTCCAAGGATTCTTGTTCGCACCTACAATAGAGCCAGAGCACGAAAATGCCTTCATTTCTGAATCGATGTATGAAGCAGTGGAAAAAGGTCACATGAATCGTGCTCCCATGATTATTGGTATATGTTCTGAAGAAGGATTAACGATAAGGGTTTCCAGTAAGTCTTCAATCATTTCTAGCATAATATGTACACTGTGTCCCATTTTGGTTGAGACTGCACTGTATCTCAGCTGTTATTGAAGATGGGGACATGCGGTTATCGCGACCCTGTATCAATTGTTTCTAAAACTTTGAAAGTCACAAACAGAAATATTCCAACTACTATTGTTCCTGAAATACAGGGCGAAAACGGAAATGTTCACTTTTGGAGATGTTAATATTTCTCAGGCCCTGTATAAGATGAAAAAAAAATGAAAACTGCTTATAATAGATGTTTTTATAGTCAGTGGCGTATTCTGAATTTTTTTTCAAGAAACCGCATGTCTCTATCTTCAATAATAGCTGAGATACAGTTTAGTCTCAACCAAAATGGGACACAGTGTACATGTTAGGTACATTATTGAAATAAAAAATCTAAAGTCCCATTTTGAATAATGGTTACTATGCTGGGCCATAATACTGAATATTGTTACGTTATTCGGGTGCAGAAGCGAACACGACACTATTTATTATCGAAACTTATTTAATTCAACTTAAAGAACACTAATTTATATCGAACTTATAACAACTATCCATGTAAAACGATTTATATCACGCGGTATATGGCTGTCTCTCTGACACCCGCTGCTTGACTGACTGACTACAGTTGTCCGGCCGTCCATATACAGGGTGGCCCACGGTCGATGGTACCTTAGACGTATACGGAAAACGGTGAAAATTTGGTTACTCTAATGAGCGTTTGTGATCTAACGATTCAAAATATTTTCAGCGATGCAGCGTTGCCACTTTTACCAAAAAGTAGCATCATCTTTGTTATTTCAAATGGAACACGTTCTCACGTTTTAGGTTTGCCAGAGAATCGTAATAGTGTAGCAATCAGTGAAGAATTTTGGATTTTCCGGTCAAATATGAATATTTGGCAATAGCATCATTTGGATGTCCACTTCTTCTTCTATTTTTATTCAGTTTAATAAAAATACCGTTATTCTGAACTTCTCGAATTTTGACAATTGACTCACGACAGATGAAATTTTGATCATTACATAATTCTGTTAGACAGGTGTCCATGTTACTGTTCTGATTGTCAGCCATGTTGTAATAACGATCGTAGCAGGAATGATTTGCAAATTTCCTCTACAAAATTCAAGTAAAATGCAACAATTTTTATTAATCTCCAGAAATATTGATGTTTTCATGTTGTGAATATTCTTCTACTCATTATTGTCCACTTAACGGAACCCAGCTTCAACGAAACCTCATTTTCCGTAAGTGTTGAGTAATCGATAATAGCGATTGAATTTTCCTATCAATTTTGATGTTTTATGGAGTTCCTGATGAAGAGCCAATGAAGACTCGAAAGCTCTAACAGAAAACAAGATGTTTATTGTTCACTTATAATTCCAGTTCCACATCTGACACCAGTAGGGATTGTAGGGAATCATGTACAGGGTGATTGTCTCAATAGCTATCTTAGTTAATACTGGTCTTATAGAAACTTTCAAATCTATTACTAGAAAATGCAGAAAAGCATCGTTAACATGAAAATTTTACATAGACTGATACTTTTTGAACGGAACATCCTGTATTTCATTCTCCTGATTTCAAATATACGACCTGTCTCAGGAGATTCCTCAGAAATGGATAGTTTGGCTGAAAATGAATTTTTCTGCAAATTACACAGAAGTCGTCCATTTTAATACCAAAATTAGCTTTTGAGTTGACGTTTCTATTACTGACACAAACATAGGTATGTTGCTAGGCAACACTCTCAGTTCCTAGGACCTAAAGTTGAACTTAAGCTCCTAGGAACTAAAAAGGGTGTACTAGGTCATCAAGTACAAACAATAGTGTTATGGTTTCTTATTTGAGTTAGGACGCATACCAGATTTGTTCCCGATTTCGACAGATTTGGCATTTCGTACCCATGCTGGAGATATACAGTATTTTTGTCTCGATCAGCCTTCAAGATTCACATTCTTGCTTGATCTGTATTTCGTTCTTCCTCGGGATCTGATTTATTAGATAACTTATTTTTGAATAATCACAGCCAGCAATACATTGTTGTCTCACACAACGATATTGTTTACCTTCATTTGATTACATAGCCAAATACAGTGGAATATGGAGAGGAATACATAATCGCAATTAATATTGTTGATATGCTCACGAACCTAACATTTTCCACTTCTTTTTCCTATACCTGGCACTGGCGCTGTATTTGCTATTAGGGCAGACACCTTGTCCAAACGAATTCATTGATTCATCGATTAAATAGAATACACAAATGGGTTACTCTGTGGTTGTATTTATATTGAAACTACAATTCGAACATTCTTGAAAATTGAATAAACCTGATCTGTAAATGCACCACACGTATTATTTGTGCATAGCATACATTTAGCACGTCATTCACGTTCCGGGTATAGTATTGAATTCGTGTCTGTAGTATCTGATGTGAATTGTAACAAAGTCATCGTTAACCAATATTCTGATGTAACGTAGTCTGAGGTCTTGCTTCTATCAACCTACCTATACCATTATAATAAAGTTATTATAATAATCTGTCAAGTAAGTCACATTGGTGATTACTTCACATATTTATTTGAGTCAATTCTTTCGGTTGCAGACAAAATAGCATGTTCCAATCGGATCGAAAGTGACTTTGTTTGACTCGCAAAAATTTTGCATTCTCTCAGCTTCGCTCGAAAATTCACGAGCACTGTATCTTGAAAAGTCTCTATTGCTTATTTATTTCTCTGTGTTGTTATTTTCAGATGTGAATGATGTAAGCGAGTTCGAAAAATTGGCAAAAGAAATGGACAGCAACGCTTCTATCTTAGTTAACGACAACATGCACTTGACAGATCCGAACCAATTAGAGGCAGCAGGAGAGGCCATCCACAGGATTTATACCGACGGAGCATTTGTTGATGATTTGGGAAAATCCATCAGGGTAGGCATTTTTCAGAAGCTCATCTTGTCTCATATTCAGACGTTACCTGATACAAAAATAACTATTTAATTTCCAATAATGATTACCATACGCTTCTTGATATTTCAAACGTACTTCTGATCAAACCTTTCAAAATAAATGGAGTTACACAATATTTGAATCAAATAATTCATGATGGAAGAAGTGTCAAATTGACTTTCGTTCGAATGCTGTCAATTGTCCATGGCATACTATACCTTTGTAACGCATAATTATTTGGATCGAGAGATAGCCATATCCCGCCAGAAGCACAATCGAGAATCAAGGGAGCAAAAAAATCGAGACAGCTTGGTTTGACATAGGGTTGAACAATCGGGTCGATTCTGTTTGCAAATAGCAATATGGTTGTAGAGAAGATATATTGCTATCATAGCAAGATTCGAAAAAGTGGAATTCTAATCATCGATTTTTGGCAATATGATCTGTCAATTTCAATAACATCTGGTCAGCTTTGTTGCTATCTCGGCAACATCAATTTTGTGCTTGTTATTGTATAACAAGGTATAGTGGATTCTTTGTTTTTTCACTACAAAATTTTCCAACTGTATGAAAATTCAGAAAATAGTGATGAGAGTTCAGTTGTGTCACTGACTACTCTAAAACCTTTCCTCAAAGTTTCAATTCGTAGAAGAATTATTGAAAAACTTAGAATGGTGGTTATGAACATATAGGATAGGTTCACTACTGTGACCAACTACAATTTCGGCATATCAGAGAAATTCCAGTTGCCTGATTGATAGTTCATCGAGCTATTTTGCTAAAATATTTAAAAAAAAATCACGATTTGTTTCATCCGGCTTTTAGTTGTTCTCTCATTTTGGGGACATGATTGATTACTTGCACCAGTAGCACAACGACGACCAGACCAGATTCAGCAAATACAAAATCTCTCGATTTGAACAATATAATTTTGTAAATGGTCAGTGCACTTGCAGGACTGACTGATTTGAGAGGTTAGATAATCATGAAGTCTTCTTCTTCATGAAATAATGGCAAAATCGATACCTCTAACACTTAAACAATGAGTTGAAAACAGTGTTGTCAACTCATTGTTCGATTTTTCAACAATATTGCTATCACTTGAACTCATAACCAGTCTTGCAGTTACCCTGCCAACAGAATACAGAACTTCATAGCAATATTGTTATATGTTATGATCATAACAATATTATAATCTCAGCAATGTTATAACAAGATCCGAACAGAATCGACCCGATTATTTCATTCAAACCTTACATACATCTTGAATATAACGTTACGAATTCATTGATTTGATACGGTATCGCGCGACATTCCGATTGTTAATTCAATAATATTCAGATGTTCAGGAACACAACGTTCAATTTTGATATAACTCCTTGACTAGATGCACTTTCTTATTTTTATTTTCTGAAATTCATCAACCATCTTTCGGAGTATTCTCATCTACAATGATCAATTGATTCACTAGAAAATCCTCAAAAATAATTAAAATGCTTGATTATAAGTGCAGAGGATCATGTGTCGAATTTTATGTTGACCCAGTATCTAATATTGAATATATTTTTTTTAGTATCAGAGTGACAATTCATTCAACAGGGGAATAATTCGTTACGCTGAAATGCAGTCGAAATTCAGCGATATCTACTTCTACCAGTTCTCTCACTATGGCCCCATCTTTGGAGAAAGACCATACTTTGAAGGTATGTTTTGATTATTTATTTATACAAGGTGTGTCACTGGGTAACAAAAATACGTCAACAGTGGACAGGGGCTATCTAGATAGTTCTTGATCTAGGTACCGATAGGAGTCTTTATAAACGATAATGTAGAACCTGGCGATTCTCCAAGATTATTCACCCCTATAACTTTTTCAATATTGAACTGAAATTCATTTCGTCATTGAGTACAATTTACATAATAAATAAAAAATTCTGAATTCTCTTTCACCTATATAAATGTCATTTTGTTGCATTAAAGTGGTAGAGAATTTCTCAGTTGATATCCAACCATCCAATTTTATTTTCTTTTACATGCTTATCGTTTTGTGAATATTTTCTCATGTGTATTGTTGATGTTCTATCAATTGATCACAGATAAAATGTAATAATGTTCAAAGAGATTTTTTTCTAGAAAATATGTTTTCAGTTGAATATTCATCAACACACTATTATTATTTCATTTTCTACTTCTGCTTAGTTTGGCTATCTATAAAAGCCTTCTTGAATTCCCTAATTTTGACGAAATAATCATATAATCTCCGACCCCGAAAATCCCCAGATACCAATTTTGAAAAGAATCTTGAATAAGCTAATTTTATTGAAGGAATCTAATCTCCAACGCCGAAATCCTCTAGATACCAATTTTGAATTGAATCGGATCATAATTACAAAATTTCGCGAATCTCTGGCCCCGAAATCCCCCAGATACCAAAACTTGTCCGCCATATTGGATACGCCAACTTGAATTTCCAAATTTTGACAAAAGAATCATAATCTCCAACCCAGAAGACTCCCTCATACCAATTTTGAATAATCACAAAATCCGCCATATTGGATCCGTCATCTACCGGGATAAAAAGTATCCTATGTATGTCTCCTGGTTCTAAACTACCTCCCCACCAATGTTCACTTATAATTGCACGAGAGCTTCTTTTTTGTCAGAGTAAACAGACTGCCTCTGAAAAAATTTATTTTTCTGCAACCGACACAAAAGTCGTCCATTTTGATACCAAAATTAGCTCTTAAATTGACGTTTCTATTACTGACACAAAAATAGGTAAGTTGCTAGGCAACATATTTAGTTCCTAGGAGCTAAAGTTGAATTTTAGTTCCTAGGAGCTAAAGTTGATCTTTAGCTCCTAGGAACTAAAAAGGATGTACTGGACGTCATCAAGAATAAACAACATTGTGACGGTTGGTTATTTGGGTTGAGACGCATACCTGATTTGTTTCCGATTTCAGCAGATTTGGAATTTCATACCCATGCTGGTGATATAAATACACCTTATTATAGTTAAGTATTGAAATTATAAACATCTCAGCTAAGTATTTTTGTTTGATCAGGGAAGCCTTCAAGATTCAAATACTTGCTTGATCTGTATTTAATTCGTTATTCTCGGGATGGATAACTTGTTTTTGAATAATCACGGCAAGCAATAGTTTTTTGTCTCAAACAACGATATTGTTTAGCTTCATTTGATTATTAAGTGAAAAACATTGTATTGTAGAGAGGAGTAAATAATCGCCATTATCATTTTTGATATGCTCATTAACCTAACATTTTCCACGTCTTGTTCCTATAGCTGGCACTGGCGCGGTATTTGCTATTAGAGCACCTGGTCCATACACAAATATGTCACTCTGGGATTGTACTTATATTGAAACTACAATTCGAACATCCTTGAAAATTGAATGAACCTGCTGTTGATGCAGGTAGAATGTTCTCACTACACGGATTATTTGTCAATATTTGTTGCATTGCATACATATGTCACGGCATTGGTGGTAACTTCAAATATTTATTTGAGTTAATTGTTTCGGTTGCAGAAAAAATAGCATGTTTCATTCGGATCAAAAGTGACTTTGTTCGCCTCGCAAATGCAAAATTCGCTTGTCAAACAAAGTGTCACTTTTGATCCTAATAAAACAATCTACTATTTTTCTGGCAGTTATTTCAGTTGAATTACCTAATGGCAACAAAATTCGAATTGTAAATGACAAGTTTACAATAAGACAATTCAAGTTATCAATCTTTTATTTATGACTGGTTGTCATGCTTTCAAAAGTTATAATACGGATCATAACGGGTGCCAGGATGAAGCCAAAAATATGAAACAAATGATTTGGTGGCATGATACGCATGCGCCATGCGCTTTCATAATAGTCATCAAAGACATGCGTTTCGGTGGACAATGACGTTTACTAGCCTTTCAATCAAAGCAGTATGTGTCTGATCGTTTCAAAACGTTTCCTTATGGATAGTCATTTGTCTTCAAAAATCGGCTTCATGTTTCGCTATGGAAACAGATAGAGATTATCCGTATTGATTATTAATACGTATATGGTTATAGGTTCCGTTATTGTCGCTGGAAAAGTTAGGGCAAACTTTTTTCGCTGTCATAATGACAAAATCACTCGGCTTGTGGGATTTTTCATACAGGAATTAAATTGTCAGCCAAACTGGTCCAGTAGTCTCGGAGCCTATTCAATACAAACAAACAAACAAACTCAGCTTTCCTCTTTATAATAAACTGGTCAACATTGATAACGTCGTGCTCCAAAATATAGCCTGATTTCAAAGTAGAATAACTCACGAATTGCCTCACCAATTTGGAATCGGTTTTCACCGATGATTAGCCTAATCTCTTGACAGTTTGTTGTGGTAGTATGAAACTTCTGTGATTCCAGATAACATTGCTACAGGGTGATAATTTAATGGGTGTAAAATTGCATCGTGGTCGTCACCTTACCGTTTGAACAGATGATTTTTTAAATTTTTTCTCTCACCTGTATCCTCTTGATTGATGCTTTCTTACGAAAATGTTTTCGGAATTTTCGAATTCAGAGCTTTGATTATCGTGTTATGAATATTCATTCAGAAAGATGCATTTTTTCGACGATTATTTGAATGAAATTGAAAGTTGGAATTCCTCACCGAAGAATCAACGGTGTATGTATAGTCGTCGGATATGTGATCGCTTTCAAACACAGTCTATACAAAGTGATACAAGAAATACTGAATGATGGAATGGAGAATAACGTAGTCTTCAGTAGATGAAACATAATTTTCTGTGTTATTAGTGGAATGATGTAGTGTTACTTCGTCATGAGGATGTCTGGTGTCTGACCTCGAAATGGTTTTGTAATTTCTTGGATCGAAGGTCATATAATGAGAGTACACATTTTTAATCAAAATGATGCATTTCCGTTAAGATGAATTATAAAATTCAAAAAATTACGATTGTAGTTCCAGAAGTATGAAATTCATATTTAGTCTTGACGATGGATATACAAGGTGCGATAAAAAATATGTCCAGATTGTCCTGGGATGAAGAAGAATATGTTTGAACGTGATGTGAATTGTGAAATGTATAAATACAGTAACTTTTCATGTTGACCAGTTTATTAATATATGATATTAGTATAGATAGAGTATAGATTTCATCTCTTTATTCTGTTTTGTAAAGGTGCTTACAAAGTCGGCCATGCAAATGATGCAAATTTCTTATGGGTATATGGAAACTGGAGTACGATGGACACCCAAAGGGCCGATGATATTTTGACCTCCAGTCGTTATCTCACATTGCTCACAAACTTCGCCAAGTATTTGTAAGTATTAAGTACATACGAAGTTGTTCAAGGGCCACAAAGGTTGATCTTGAGGATGAAATAACATGAAGATGCTCCCAACTCACATGACATGAGTATATCTTGATGATGATGAGATATTTGCCCGCCCGACAGCACGAAATATTCTATGAATGTTCTCACAACGTTCACAACATACCTCCTCCAGAATATTCCGAAGAACGTTCATAGACTATGATGAAGATGTTCTGAATGTTCATAGAATGTTTTACGAGAATGTTCATAGAACATTTCATCCAAACATCCTAGGAACGTTCCTAGAATATTCTATTATATTTTATGAAGCTTATTCAGATATTATCATCGAATGTTCTATTCGAATAAACTAGGCATATTCGCCAGGTATGTTCACAGCATTCATTATTCAGGTATTCTGAGGAAGAGAATAATTTTTGTTTCCAATGAACAGACTATGTCCTGACTTGCTTCGTTTTTGGCTGATTTTGATAAAACTTGTCACGCTCATCTGCGGTAGCAATAGGGTTTATTGAATTACAATTACTTTCTTCCTACCCTACCCTAGTTAAAACTAAGAATTTTGGAGTTTTCATTTTCCTTCCAGAGCTTATATTTTCCTCCTTTATATCGATCCATAAAATGTTTTCCTCTATACTGACAATATTCCTAGATCATTCTGAGTGTTCTGAAAAATAAAATGAGAACGTTCTTGAAACGTGATTTTTTGTTCCATTTGCATGTTCTTAGGATATTCTGAGAACGTTCAGTGCACCTTGTGAGAACATTCAGAGAATATTCGAAGTCGTCCACGGGATTATTCTAAGAACGATTTCAGGATCACTTTGTGCTGTCTGGGTGTATAACTTGAATGGATAGATAATGAATTCTTTATATACTTGTTGATAAATAAATGAAGATTGGAAAATTCATGTCTCGACACATATAGATTATCAGTTCATGCTGGTTGAATTTTGGGGAAATAATACTTGACTGATACCTGGTCCCTTTCTTAATATGTACTTGGTTCTCACGATGTTATCTGAACATTACATGATATCCCTTCTCGTGGGAACCAGAACATAAAAAAAACATGGCTGTGAAGATAAACTCACGAGAGTTTCAAATATTATTATCCTCGTAGTAATTTGTTCGAGATGAAAAGTTGGGAAGACGATCTCCATTTTTCTTCGTTAATGAAGATGTCTATAGGCATCGAGAGACTGGATGGCTATGAAAAAAATTTTAAAAATTCAATCATTTATTTTGCAATATGTCGTAAATAACAAGTACGTCACATGTTTCAAAAGGAGTATATTAATATACCAGTTGGTTACACAATTTTTCCGTCGACTAAGTATATTTCTCCTGCAATGAAGAAAACCTGCGAATTCATCACTCCTCCGCAAACTACTTAAATTCACCCTGTATCTCTGAAGGTCAACTTGTCACATTTGAGGCATTCAACATTTGTCGAAATAATCAACATGAAGAATACATTACTTTCAACGACGAAATAGTCACTATGCTCAAAGTGGAATGAAATATTAAATTGAAATGAATACTTACCAATAGTTCAAAGTCATTTCCACACAATGTTCATAAAATTAACGACAATGGTGTATTTCAGATGAAAAAAATAACTACTTTCCTCGCTAATGCCACGCAGAACATTGAATAACATCCTCCTGAAATTCATGCATCGACTCGTATAAATACTGATACAAGTGATTCCTCGTTGAAATTACGCTAGTCGGGCAACCAGCCACTCCCGTATGGAAATTTTGGTTTTGGAGTGTTTCTTTCCTTCTTTTCTACTCAGATGGCGTTGCTCTCATATTGTCTATGGAGGACGTCTCTGAGGGAATATAATGCCGACTTGATTTCTGTTTGGCTAGGCTACGCTTAGTCGGCGGTCTAAGGACTGCTGGCTGGAGACTGCCCTGCACTGATGGGAGTCAAAGGGCTCGAAACCGGTCTGTAGGTGTCTATAGCGTGGCATGGTTAAATCGAAATCAATAGGCATTCAGGAAAGAATAACCTGTATCAGTATTTGTTTATACGAGTCGATGCATGAATTTCGAGAGGATGTAATTCAATGTTCTGCGTGGCATTAGCCAGGAAAGTAGTTTTTTCTCCCGAAATCTTCCATTGTTGTTCATTTCATGAACATCGTGTGGAAAAAGCGTAATATATCAATCAACGCTTGGAGCTATTCGTATTCATTCAATAAAATACTTTTGTTAAAAAAAGGGATTAAAATCGGTCCAGAAATTTCAAAATGCTAACCCGGTAACGAAAAATTTTCGATGAAATCCATATTTTCGATTTACAATGCAGATTCCGTATAAGTTATATAGCATAAACAGTGATTGGGGCGATTGATCATTAATAGGAGTCATTTACGAACAATTTCATAAATATTAAACACGAGGTCGACAAAAAAATGTGTTTCATAGCCTAAATAGAAGACATCATGTGAATTCAATCATTCTACTATATAAAAAGGATGCTTCAACAAGGACTTCGGGAATATATAATAAGTATGCATTGATTTTTTCAGAGATCCTACTCCAAATTCATCCAGTTTATTGAATGACGTTGACTGGCCCACAGTTAGTCCAGGTAATTTCCAGTACCTGGATATAAACGACACCTTGACTATCCAGAAGGATCCTAAGGCGGACACTTATTCGAAATGGGTAGACCTTTACGAACAAATGGCTATCAAGCCATACACTACTTTCTGATTATTGAATCAAATTGCACATTGAAATTAATAAACCAATTCGAAAACATGAGTATTTTTATTGTTCCTTTATCGTTCAAAAGTCATTTCTATATAAATAATGTTCAACTTGGTGATTATAAAAATTGTGTGGTAGAAGTGTGTTGTGTAGTATTGACATTTTTGATCTGTGGATCTGTCTAATAAACCAATTCGAAAACATGAGTATTTTTTTTGTTCCTTTATCGTTCAAAAGTCATTTCTATATAAATAATGTTCAACTTGGTGATTATAAAAATTGTGTGGTAGCAGTGTGTTGTGTAGTATTGACATTTTTGATCTGTGGATCTGTCTAATAAACCAATTCGAAAACATGAGTATTTTTTTTTGTTCCTTTATCGTTCAAAAGTCATTTCTACAAAAATAATGTTCATCTTGGTGATTATAAAAATTGTGTGGTAGAAGTGTGTTGTGTAGTATTGACATTTTTGATCTGTGGATCTGTTTATTTCATTTTCGTCGACATCTACAAAAAATCACATTTAACGTTCTAGTTTCACAACGAAAAACCGACTATTTCCGAAGGCAAGTATTTTTCGTCCGCAAACACTAACTTTTCGTCCACGAACACTTTTCGTCCGCTGCAGGGTTGCCAGTTCTCCTGAATTTTCAGTAGAGCTCCTGATTTGCATATTGATCTGCTGATCTACTGGAAAATTAAATTTGAACAAATTCACATATAGCTATACTGATGATTAGTATAAACCAGAAAGAAGACAATACTGATTCAGATCAAAAACAGTTTGTTCTAACGTTCAATTTTTTAATTGTTTTGTATTTTTGTTGTTTATTTTTACTATTCGTTCCTGTTTTTCATATACTCAAATCTCATGAGTACCTATGTAACTGTATTTTGTGATATTTCTGAGTATTGAAATTGAGGATTAGGAATATGATTATATTTTTATGAGAATGTTTGTTTCTCTTATTTTGTTGAAAATAGGTTACTCTTCTGTTTACTATAAGTGAATCAAGTGTTGACGTCCATATATGATTATCCCTCATCCTTTCTTGGAATTCGTATAGCATGAAATTGATCTGAATTTTTGACAAGGTATTTACTGATGAAATAAAAATCGAACTGGCAATCCTGGTCCGCGCGGAGAGTGAGTTGACATCAACTGTCGTCTGCTGTTGTCAAATTGATATTTTACGAAATCCGATAGATTTCACGTGTGAATAGGACAGAATTTAATAAGCAACTCGGCGGAAAACTGTCCATTGTCTCGCCTGATTGCTAGCCTCGGTTAAGGCCTCGTCTATCAATTTGCAGACTCGACCATAAAAGACAGTTTTTAGTCCTTGATACATAATAGTATATTATGTAACAAGTGTTATAAACGTCCTTTTAGTAACGAGTATTTTAAGCACGAGCGGAGCAGAGCGGAGCGAGTGTTTAATAAACGAGTGTCTAGAAGAGTTTATAAACGCGTTACATACTATGATTTTTCTACGAACTCCGAAAATTACATTAACATACCTGCTTTTCCTGCTAACCTACAAAATAATCCGAAAGAATTGAGAACATAATACATGCAACTGCATGCAACCAGTGAGACACGTATAAGTGATATTCGTTGTAGATGTGTCCAGTCCATTGCTTACTAACCTCTGTTTCACGTTTATTGTCATGCTTAGCGCAGAATAAATAAATTGTTCTCAAAGATGGATGCTTCATTTTTACACTTCTTGGAGATATGCAAGTACCAGAACATTCTCTTCGATTTCACTTTCGTCTACATTTCGCATATATTTTTAATGAAAAATTCTGATACAAACGAATATTGTTTGAAAAATTCTGATACAAAATTTGAAAATAACAGTTGACAGTTAATACAATTGACAGGCCAGACATGTCTCAAATTACGGAAGCTGTGTTTAATGAACTGTGTTGCCATGGTAATGTGTTTAAGAAATCGTGTTGCCATGGTAACGTATTTAATATTTTGAATAAATCACAGATCGACAATCCGTGATTAATCGATCATTTAGCATGGTACATATCCGTACGCTAAATGCCATTTTAGTTATGTGAGTAGAAAAATAACTTTTACTGTTATTTTTCATTGAATTATTGAATATTCACGTATTGATATTGATGTAGCATAGTTGGATTTTCAATTTGTTAAATGCGCCATTTTTTCACAGAATTATGAAATATTCGTGCTGGTTTTCCATAAATTACTTGATGATATGCCAAAATATGCTCGAACCGGATAAAAAACCATAATATATTATGTAGTACATCGTTAAAGTCAGAATGAAAAGGGCTATTCGAATCTGATATCAAAATATCAGGGCCATATTTGAAAAAATGAAGTTGATGATGGTTACTGAAAGACGAAACGTTGAATCAGTATATCGATTATGCCAAATTGAGCAGCATCAAGAGTTTTGCCATAACTCCATTATCAACGCCAGAAATAAAATTGATAATCAGAAAAATCAGTTTTTTGGAAATAACTCAAAAACGAAATGTCATATCAGATTTATGAAAGTCATTTTGTTGGTTCTTCACTCTCGCATTTAACCAAATCTGTATCTCTCTCAGTATCCGAGATACCCTCTTATCTTGGACACAGTGTATAATTTGTAGAAGAAAGTCAGTTATAAACGTTTATTTCAAATCGAGATGAGATTACAATCTCAATTTATTGATTATGACTTCAAATTTCTAACCAACTAGATAGTATAATTATGTATAAGTGAGAATAGGTTATTCATCAGGTATCCTATTCTTTGGTTGCTAATCGGGATCAAAATGTTTCTGAAAAATGTGATTCTCCTTTTTACTATCTACGTTTACGTGGTAAGTTTGTGAGGGTAAAAAGAAGTTTAGCGTTGAAAGACTATTGGAACGCAGTTGTTTTTAATATATAGAGTGTCTCAAGTTCAATTTGCCTAACTTATAGAAAAATTGTCAATGTACAGGGCACCATTAAAGATCGCTTCTTGGTTTTGTTTTTTCATGAGCACATTACTATTGGACTTATAGATGTTATATGAATATTGATAGATTCTTCAAAGCAATACTTGATGCCATTTTTTCAAATATGTTTAAGATGTTATAATTCAATACAAATCTTCTTATTACATTTCGATGATCAGAAGACAATTTGGTTTCCATTCGGATTTTCTTATAATGAATGTTTCTTAAATTTCAGAATGCAGAAGTGTTGGTTACGATACCAAATAAAGGAACTATCAGAGGAAGAAAGGAATATTCATTGAGAAAAATCTCATTCTACGCATATCAAGAAATACCTTTCGCGAAACCTCCTCTAGGAGAACTGCGATTTCGGGTGAGTGAGTGCGAGTGATAGTTTAAAATACTCAACCTGTATGTACAGTGTGGCCCAAATGAATCGTAACGACTTCTGTGAAAATCCCTTCGAATATTCGGTTTATTTCTTATGTGGTACGAGATAGTAAAGTGTATCTCTGAATATTTCTAAGATTCCGGGTTGATATTCATAGCGCTAGATTGAGATTTTCTGCTTCATCTAATGAAGCTGACTGAAAAAAACTTATCAAGCATTTATAGATTGGTAACCTTTTGTAGGACATGAAGTAAGAATTATAATTCAATTTTCATCTCATTCGTCAGTCTCTTTCGTTTTGTTCAGATGGATATTCTTAAGATTTCATAACTATATATAATTTCATGAATTGACTACTCATTCGAAAGCTTTTTTGTATATTCAAATTTGATTGGTGACGTCGTTGCATGTGAGCACACATTGATAATTGTCTAGGACAACTTGAAAACCCATGAAAATCATTACTCGGAAGTTGTATACATTGAAAAATCATTACAAAAAATCTCTCACTATCGGCCAGTCTAATAATAAAGCAGTTCAGATCAATTTCTATTCATTCAATTTATAGTTGCCAAAGAAGAACCATGTCATTGTTATTTTTCACGTTCGAATAATTATAACACCTCTGAGGACACCCTATGATACCTTTACAGCGAAGTAGGTCATTGAATGCTAATGAGGAAAACATAATTCGAATCTAGGAAATGTGCTTAGACAAAATTATTCGAATTCGACCAAGAGTCGTTGCGATATATTGTCACAACAAACGAGTTGAGTTTCCATTAGAATTAATATTAGTTAATAACACGATATAAAAGGGTGGTTAGTTCATCATGTCACAACAAAAGAGTTAAAGGGTTGTTTCCACCATATCGATTCATAGGGGTAAAGCTTGGCTTAATATTTTGCGAGAGGTAATATTTAAATAGGCACTAATAGCTTTAGGGGTAACTGAAAGTACGAGACTATATTCAAACATAATAATATTAAATGAAGCATGAAACATTATGGGTAGCGATAACAATTATGAATAAACAACAATGAATATAAAGACCTAATAACAACTTACATTATAGATACCATAACGACGAGCTCTTGTCAAGTCAAGAGTAGCCCCAGACCAGACTAACTTCGGAACCCTCACATCCAATATTTATATACAACATTTTATTAGATATGCACGTTTCTCATGAGAGTTCCTTGGTGAGTTTTTATAATTCAATGTCAACGGATGATTTGATTTAGTTTATGTTTATAAAACCCTCATGGTTCGAAATTACTGATATACCGTATGTTCTACTCGTGACAATATTTGGGTCGCACTGTACATTAATATTTCCACTTGGATGGTGTTCGAGAAAAGTCGAAATCCTGCTTTTCTTCATTTTCAACCCTCTCTGAAGTTAAAATCGGCATACAACCCTGCATGTAGTCGTGATATCAATTCACTATACAGGATATCTCACGACGAGCTCACACAATGGACGTGTACACCTTAATAGAACTTTCAACTCAAACCATGTTTATAATGATCCTTTCATACATAAATAATGATTGACGACATAATTCGATCAAAAAATTAACTGGAATGCTTTATTTTTGGACATATATAATAGTACCTTCTGAAAACGGACCCTCTTATGACGTAGAAACCTCATCTCGCCATAGTTAAAAGAAAATACCAACGCCCGACGGAGACTGAGGCAACTGATATATTAATTCTTTCAACTGTGATCTCGCGCTAATTCACTCTGTCAGAAATCATGTATCATTCATCTCTGTCTGGAATAGTTTTGTTTCAGTATTAGGGTTTTGACGTCACATCATCGCCTCGTTTCCAGAGGTCCGAAAAATCGGGGATTTCAATAATTTTTCATAAAACGTAGGGAGCTCACAGCAAGAAACGGTTTGTGGTGGTGAGCTAGTTTGGGTGAGTTCTATCGAATTATGAAATAATTTTTTTGTGATATAAGCCCATTATAACACCTCTGAGGACACCCTATGATACCTTTACAGCGAAGGAGGTCATTAAATGCTAATGAGGGAAACATAATTCGAATCTAGGCAATGCGCTTAGACAAAAATATTTGATTCGACCAATAGTCGTTACAATTTATTTGGGCCGCACTGTACATTATTATTTCCATTTGGATGGTGTTCGAGAAGAGTCGAAATCCTGCCTTTCTTCATTTTCAACCCTCTCTGAAGATAAAATCGGCAAACGACCCTGCGTGTACTCGTGATAATTTATATATCGAGAATCGGTCGGTCAGTCATTTAAAATATTTTCAGCATTGCAGTATTGCCGCTTCTATCAAAAAGTAGCAACAACTTTGTTATTCCAAATAGAATACCCTGTATTCTATTGGATTTTTGAATTTTCTCCCTGAACTTGGGGTCTATCGGAAATCATTACAGATGTGCTAAAAATCGAGATTTTTCAACTTCAGGACTTGTTTGTGTCGAAACTTATATTTAATCGGAACAGATACAGGGTGATCAGAATTCTGAATCATGAACCACCCTGTATCTGTGCCGATTAAATATCAGTAAATAGTGAACCAGAAGTTGAGATAGGGACATGTGAGCCGTTTTGACCGATAATGAATGGTTTCGACACAAAAAAATCCTTAAGTTGAAGAATCTCGATCCATATGCCAGCATCATCAGTATGACATTGAGAAGTGGCAAAGTGGAACAGAATTTTCGAACAAAAATATTTTGTTGTTGAGTACGGGAGCAGAATTCGTTCCTGAAACGTCCAAAGTTAAGTGAATGTTCGATATTTTTCCAATATATCTATGTTTCTTCTCTTTAAACTTTTTCCAAACAAAGTGTCACTGACAAGCTATTTTGTTTTAGGCTCCCTGATGAAAAAATTTGTGAACGCAGTAACATTTTGTGACAAAACATCTGATTTGTCCTACTACACTTATATTGAAATAATACTCATATTTACATTTTGTAGAAACGAGGAGAGAAAAGCTCAATCAATCAAGTAAAATGAATGTAACACCTCCTCGATTAACGTACAGACAGAAATTTTTTTTATTATTTCAGAAATAGAAGAAAATGTAAATTAGGTAACCCTTCAATCAAGATATTATTGGTCATCATATCTTGAAGGATCTACATTACAACTATCTATAGGCAATTTCCAACATGAAAACGTCAATTTTGTATCCACCAATGTAAAACCTCCAGTTTCCCCTTTTAGTGACAGGTTATGTCTTTTTTCTAATAACCCCTGTCAGACTCAACTCAAATGCTATTACAGTCCTAAAATCCGCAAGTTATTTTAAAAAAGTACGGTATGGATATCCTGGGGTAATATAACGTACCTACTTCAAGGAAAAAATTTAACAAAAACGTCGAAATATCTAGAATAAGAATATTCATTGAAGTTGAAAGAACACTCGGTACTCATTCCGATGAATGAGGAATATTATATTGGAAATCAAGATAAAACAGGAGTTATCATGACATACCTTGCTTATTTACTTTTTGCAAGCGTTCATAATCTCAAAGATAATCGCATCTCAAGTAGGTATAAGTAGTGTTTTCTCAGCTTGACATGGAAACTAATATCTTGATCAAGATATAGGTATACATAACAAGAACTCATACAGGGGGTAAAAAAATAACATAGGCCAACGCAGCAAATCATACGAGTGAGAGATTAGCATTCCGTGCGAGTTTAACACTATACTTTTCCTACGGCTGTCAGTGGCGGAACTAGCATGACAGTACCATCGATAAATTCGAAAGGAATTTCCAGTAATATTTTAAATTTTTTCATGTTTGTTTGTTGCGATATATAAAATATCTAAAGGTAGAAAAAATATCACAATATTTCTTCGTGTTGGAGATGCAGTCAAAATCTTGGCCTTAAGTGAGAACTCTTCGTTACATAGCCGAGCTTTCGGAAATGTTTATTTCCTTTATCAAGACATCTATAAAAAATGGTATAAATAAAACACTTGTATAAAAAACAGGTGACAAGTTTGATCAATACATAACAGGTACATCATTAGATTCTTTTTAACTATGCTAGTGAGGCATTCATTATTTTCACAAAGCAGTATCACTGTCTATTTGGGCAAAAACACCGGTAACTCTGATTTTACAACAACAACTGGAGATCAAAATGGAAGGTTGACGGTTGAGTTTGTTTTTTTCAAAGCTTCTAATCACATGATATACGAAGATATATCGTATTAGAAGCTTTGAAAAAAACAAACTCAAACGTCAAAGTGGCTTAAACTCATTTTTTGGCAAAAATTCTTCGGTTCCGTAAAAGCACTTCCAAAGCATGAAAATTGATCCTCAGGCACTGAAGTCAGTCACCATATACCTAGTTTCAAAATAGAACTTTTCCTCCAAGCGAAGAACAAATTATATTCTTGAACAAGATATAGGAATGCCGATTTCAGTGCCTCTGTAATGATTGTTATCACAAATTGAATGCTTCGCAGTTATTTTCATGAGAATATACATTTTGCCAAGAAAACATTATTTGTAGCTACTGTTCACAAACGTCCATTTTCGAAGAACACCTTGTTACTCCAAAATGAAGACAGATATCGATATGCGGTTTCCACCATTGAGTTTTGCATGAGAATCGACCATAAGGCACCGACATCAGTTTTCTTATACCTAGTTGGAGAATAGGACTTTCCCTTTAACTTTTTACCCTACCTCAAAATTCCACATTACAATGTACCATAGCTCATTTAGAAAATTAGGTTTTTTATCTATGGAAAGCCGTTTTACCATATTCAACCTTTTCAGGAACCACAACCAGATGAAGGATGGGAAGGTATCTTAGACGCAACAAAAAACACAAAAGTATGTTACCAGCAGAGTCGCAACATGTTAAGAGCAAATCTGACCCTTCTGGAAAATGAGGATTGTTTGTATTTGAATGTATACACACCGAAAGTGAGTAGACCTTATATTGGTGTATTTCTCGATGGTTGTTATAAAGAAAAGCGTACAAGTATTAGAGAGATAAATCAATTTCATCATATTTGCGTGAAAAGGGGTATCGGGACTGATTGCTAACCAAATGTTGACAGTTGTCATAGGTTGTCAAACATACAAAACATTGCTGAGCCGGTCTTACACAATTATAGAACTAGGATCTTTATGGGTATAGTTAAAATGGAATATTTGGTAATTTCAAGTTACCTATTAATCACCTAGCCTGATGAACAAAGGCCACGTTCATACCGTGTCTTGTTTACCTGACTTACGACTATATTTTAACTAAATGCTCTTGGTCAGTGTGGTATAAACTGTGTACTTGGTGGAGTTACCAGCTTGGTTTGGTACCGAAGTTTGTTGCGTACCAGTGACTTGAGTGGAGTGCAAGTGTCAGTTGTTTTATGATTCTTCAAAATAATATTTCATTCGAACTCAGCTAGTTTTCAATATTGCTGAAAGGTATCATTCATTATTCACGTATTCAAGATGAGTTCCACAACCTAACCTCTAAATAATGATCAAATCAAAATGAAGTGGGTAAGGTTAGTCAACTGAAGATACATGGTGTAAACATGCGTTAACCATAGATCTAAATACACTAAGATATTTGGTCTGAATTTGATCAGATCACCTTGGTAAGCATACCAAATATCCATACGGTATGAACGTGGCCAATGTGTCAAGCATGCGGTAGAGGTATAAAGGTTGCTTCAAGGACTCAAACTCCACACGTCTCTTGTGAAAACCAATTAGATTTCTTCAATTTCCTGAAACCGACCAATCACCAGGCACTTGTAGTGAAAAGAAGCTACCTATATAGGGCGTGTTTTTCATTCCATTGGAGAAAGTGCGCACTGATAGATGCGGTTTTTTGTCGTGACGTCACCAATTGTTCTGTTGGAATTTATGCTGGAAGGATTGAACAATGGTTTATACAACACATTGATGGAAACACGGATTTTGTTGTGTGTCAGTCATCATGTATATTGAGAATCAGAAAAGGCTAATTCGACTTTATTGATTAACACTGACTCTTTCTTCTAAAATCTCTCAAGAATCTCAAAAATCCTCAATATTAATTGTTTTCTATCAAATCAAAACAAAAAACAACACTAAAATGTGTCAACTGTCATGTCAATCTCCTCCAAACTGCTGGATTCTCGAAATGCGATTTAAAAGTGCGCATTTTATTACAACAGTTTGATGGAAGTTCATCAACATTCCAGCGGAATTTTGCAACAGTTTGATGGTTACTTCGATTCATGCGCATGATAAAATGTTGGAATGAAAAACGCACACTATATCTCCCCCAATAACCGATAAATGTGCACTTCGCTTTCTATCAACACACTTCTATTATACTTTGACAACAACTGTCACCGTCACTACCGTGAAATAATTTTCGAGTTTTCATATATAAGTAAAATCACCACATTCTGAATATTCGTGATAGTTCTGTCGCTTCATTCTTCATGAAATAAAGCAACACCACTCGTCCTACATGTTCACGTTCACTATAAGCATAAAAAGCACTTATTGTAAATGAGCGAGTCATTCTGACAAATACAACTATAATTGTTTGCTGCCAAACTGACAGACTTTGCTTCGTTATCCATGTTTACATCGTTGAAAACACCAACGCTAATAGACCAATCAGAAATGAGAGACGCAGCTATGAAGATTTCGCGATAACACAAGTTGTCTCTGGCTTGTGATTGGTCAGATTATGTGAATAATAAAATAGTCATAAGTAATATCACGATGTTCTGAATAATCAAGATAATTTTGTCGCTTCATTGTTCATGAAATTGTGTTGCCGAGCAACACCACAATTCTGTCAGGACGAGTGGTAGTGTTGTACGTCATTCATGGCTACATTCTTGAAAAGTCCAATCGTTCTCCAATGCTGATAGATTAATTGGAATT
Organism: Phaedon cochleariae; assembly: GCA_918026855.4. NCBI lineage: Eukaryota > Metazoa > Arthropoda > Insecta > Coleoptera > Chrysomelidae > Phaedon > Phaedon cochleariae. Next base: position 46,095,762 of record OU896714.1, on the reverse strand, counting down.
GGAAGACAGCTAGTATATTCTCGCGATAACACAGGATGTCCCTGGCTTGTGATTATTATGTCATACTACGTGATAAAAAGTCAACACAACGTCGTTTCTTCTTCCAGCCAATTTGTCTTCTTACTGTGTGTATTAAAATCCCTAAAATACATTCGAGAAATGTTTTTATTGATTGATACTTTTCAAATTGTATTGGAATTGTATTGTCGTTTGGCAAGAAATCTCGAATCAAGGGAAGTATAAAACATTGCTGGAACAAGCTCTTACGATTTTTTCACTCCCTTATTGTTTCTAGATTAATAATTGTTTGCTATAGAACAATAAAACTTTCATACAATGAAACATGTATTTATCAATGAAAACATTATCTCTTATTTATTTACCCCCGATTAGTATCATCTACCTTCCAATGCTATGTATAATTAGATTTTCTTGAATAAGAAGAATTTCAGTTTGTACTATACCTAATTCGATACTACGAAGTAATCTATTCATTTGTCCACTCCACATCTCACAATGACGAATGATGACACATGCACAAAAATACAGAGAAAACAAAATTAGAAACACATCAATTGTCCATTGTTGAAAAGATGATGTTAATGTCCATGGTGATTTCATATTGATGAACTTGACATTGATACATCGTTCAACCAATACTGTTTCAGTGATCTTTGGATCCTTGAGAAGTAGAAAATAGTGATGCCGTGAAAATGATGTACCTACTTGATATTTCATTTATAGAAATTCATAGAAAATATAATATTATACCTGTACAAAATCATCATCATTTGTTATAGCCAAGTATCTCGCGTTTGCTGATTGGTATGATCATATTTAATGCTTCAATATATCTGGAAATAATGTTAGACAAGGTCTGGATAAGACATTTTTCCAAGTCCTTATCCTAGTACTTTTTCACAGTCTTCAAATGTGTTCTTGTACATTTTAGTATCCCACATCCGACCAGGATTTACTACCCGTGATGTTCTACATCTACGGAGGAGGATTCGTCAGCGGAGCAGCCAATTTCGAATTCAAAGGGCCCCATTACTTCATGGAACACGATGTGATAGTCGTCACAGCGAATTATCGTTTAGGACCTTTTGGTAATGTTATTATAACGTGTGACACAGACCCGTGATACTCCCTACCCATCCCTACCTTATCTTATGACATATTTCTGAAATTTGGAACATTCGATATGCAGATTTTGACAGTTTTGACACATTTGTAGAAGAATCAATATACAGGGTATGTTACGACCAGCTTACACTATCTCTACATCGGGAATCAGTCGTTAGAAATACATGAAAAATACGCTTTCTTCATTTGAAATAATTTCAACAATTCAGTGTTGCCGATTCTATCAAAAAGTAGCAACAACGTTGTTATTTCGAATAGTATACCCTGTATTTTATTGCATTTCAAGATTTTCCCTGAAGAGCTGATTTCATCGATATATCAAACTGGGGGTCTATCGGAAATGATAACAGAGATATGAGGTGTTCAAAAACGAGATTTTTCAACTTTAGGTCTTGTTTGTGTTGAAACACTCGAAACTATTCATTATCGGTCAAAACGGCTCACATGTCCCCATCTCAACTTCTAATTTACTTCGTTATTTCTGATTTTTCTTCAAATTTTCTCTCTCGTCTCAATCAAATGGAAACATGAATACTATTTCAATATAATCGGGAACGAATCTGCTCCCGAAACGTCCAAAGATAAGTGAAAATTCGATATTTCTTCTATATACCTTCATTTCCCCTCTCCAAACCTTCATCAATACAAATTATTGTTACTGACAAGCTAGTGAATTTTTCTTTCAGGCTCTCTGCTAGGAAAATTCTTTAAACGCAGTGACATTTTGGGGCAAATCATCTGATTTGTCATCACTACACGTATATTGAAATAATATTCATATTTTCATTTTATATCAACGAGGAGAGAAAATCCCAAAAAATGTGGAAAAATGAATGTCCTCGATTAACCTATACAGACAGTACGGAACAGATACAGGGTGATCAGAATTCTGAATCTTGAACCACCCTGCTCTGTATCTGTTCCGATTGTGAATCTGAAGTTGAGATGGGGACATGTGACCGATAATGAATAGTTGCGACACAAAAAGCATCGTGAAGTTGAAAATCTGATAATTCCTTACATAATTTGTTCGTCAAAATTGGTCACAAAAAACCGGATTTCAGTGTTTCCTACCAATACGGAACATGAGCAAACTGTCTCAATCCGATTTCGGAGCCATTTTGAGTCGTGGGAAATAACGGTGATACATGTACGACATATTTTTTGAGAGGTACATGACACTCATCGAAAATTTTTTGACATCTGTCGATCGAATAGTTGATTTTGAAAATTTCGGAATTCCGAAAAATCGATAATGGCAACTGAAAGAGCAACCCGAAACTAGTTCAGAAAAAATTATTCGAGATATTTTGTGTGACACTGGAAGAAGTGCCAGTAGTGAAACAACAGCAATATTTGTGAAAAATCACTTTGACACCGAATGGAACGCTAGATAATGATGATAAAATATGTTATAGGCCTAATCTATCTTGTATACTCGAATAAATTGAACGTGAAAAGAATGTTTAATAAAAAGCTTTTCAACTCATAACCTCGTTATACACAAGTTATATGATCATAGAAGCTTGTCGCGATGATCAATATTTAATTGGATTGAAATTTTAAGAATTTTATTTCAGCAGACTTAACAAAATTAAATTAGTACTATAGGTTATTTACACAAGTAAATCGCGCAACAAGCTTTTATGATCATATCAATTGTATATAATGAGGTTATTAGTTGATAGTTGGAATTATAAAGCAACATTTTATTTCCTACTTTTAGAGCGTTTAATCAAAAGCTTTTTATTGAATTTATGTTTCACTCATGTTTCATTTTTTTATTCCTAGTTATCGCTGGCTAGGTTTCTCAGTCTCATTATATCATTCAATGCATCATTATTGCAAGGTCGTTTGCCGGTTGATTTCGAACAGTCCAGCTCTTCAAACTTTTTTCGGAAACTGGTTAATTTTCAAATTCGCTGAATTTTTTTTTAGTCGCTACGTATTTTCTTTCCGTATGAGAACCTATAGAAACTTGAACTTTTTGAACAATACGAGAGAACGGATACATGGATCTGTCGAAAAGTAGCTGATATACAGTGTGTCCCACTTTGAGCGCTCCCTGTATTCTGTATTCTCTTATTCGTTGCGATCTACCGTCTAGAGTTCTCTATTCTTTCATTGCAATACCTGGCAAATTATCATCGTTTTCGAATGCAAGAATTTTGTTTAGCGAAAAATCATATCGAGAAAATTCTTCGAAAAACGGAAGTTTTTATTTTCCTCGTTGTTTCGTCAGTTTTGAACCGAATTCGAATTTCTTGACGTCATTTTGTAGCTTAAAGGCTATTGTATTCAGTGCAATATTTGAAAATTCCACATAATCAAAAAAACAAAATGATGGAATATCTCATCACTGAAACCACCTCAACATCTTCTTTCTGGTTTTTCAGGTTTCCTGGCAACTGGTGATCAAGTGATTCCTGGCAACTACGGTTTGAAAGATCAAGTGATGGCCTTGAAATGGGTCCAAGATAACATCAAATATTTCGGGGGTGATCCAGAAAAAGTGACCATATTCGGTGAAAGCGCTGGTGGAGCGTCTGTCAATTTTCACTATATGAGCAAAAAATCTGAAGGTAAGGTCCATCTGTCGAAAAATTTCTACTGATACAGAAAATTTCAGTATATAAATCATTCATTTTGATTCTATATCTTCATATCGGAAGTATTTTTACACGTTTACATTAGGTCGCTATTTTCTGATGAAATTTCCACTCACTTCTCTTTGACTAATTGAGATGAAATTCAACATATGTATAGTATGAAAAGGAAGAGGAAAAGCTCAAAGTCATTCCCACTACTTAAGTAGTGAAGATGACTTCGAGCTTTTCTTCTTCGTTTGGAAAAATTCCACTCCACTTTCAGCAAACATGGACTTCTACCAGAGTTATGTTTAGTATGATAATCCAATTTGACACTCTCGTCAAAATAATATCCAAAATGGCGCCTCCAAGATGGCGGGCGAGTATTATTGAATTATTCATGTATTGCATATTGGGCTATTTCAGGTTTATTCAGAGCTGGTATTGCAGAAAGTGGATCGATTTTGAGTCCATGGGCTTACCAGAAGGATCACAAGAAAATAGCCTATAACCTCGCAACTTATATAGATAAAAACTTCCAAACGAATTCAAGCTCGAAAGAACTACTGGAATTCTTGTGGAACGTTCCTGCTGGTGATCTTAACAAGGTTGCAATTAGTAGTTATCCGGTGAGTTTCTTGTATATTTTGGGAAAGTCCTGAGAAGGTACAATGACAATCCATAGGAAAGAAGGAGAGCTCAAAGAAATCTCCACACTTTTTTAATTATGTGCTTATTCAAGGGGGCATGTTTCGGACTCAAAAAAGTTCATCTTCAGCCCGATTAAGAAGTTACTACAAGCCTAATTGGTCTGAAGATGGACTTTAAGTATGAGACATGTCCCCTTGAATAAGCACATAATAAAAAATAGTGGAGTTGACTTTGAGCTCACCTTCTTTCCAGAGATCACAATGACAATGTTAATAAATTTTCTTGTTTGAAAAATTGAGTATTAAGATGAGTGGATGAGGATTTTAAATCACATCAAATTTCATCGTTCCATATCAATTCTATCATTTCATCATTCAGCTATTATATGCTGAAGCCTAAGAAAAAGTATATTGCATAACTCACATTGAATGCTGACATCATTTTGTGCATCATTGGAAAATATTTGATTTCAGTATCATTTTTATAACGAACAAATAATACAAGGATTCTTGTTCGCACCAACAATAGAGCCAGAGCACGAAAATGCCTTTATTTCTGAGTCAATGTATGAAGCAGTGGAAAAAGGTCACATGAATCGAGCTCCCATGATGATTGGTATATGTTCTGAAGAAGGATTAACAATCAGGGTTTCTAGTAAGTCATCAAACATTTCTAGCATATTTGCAAATATCACCCTCGAAATAAAACAATTTTTAGTTTAGGAAAAAAACACGCTTTCAGAGAAGATAGCCAAACTAAAGAAAGGTAGAATATTAAATAAGTGGGTTGATGAATACACAACATGGAAAATTTTTGCTTTTCTGTTTTTGATGCAACACAGCACTTGGATTATTGCATTTTTTTCTTTTTTTTTCAGTATGTCAAACTACAAAAACTTGCTTTTAGTTTTTCCTATTTTTTGTAACTATATAGTACGAGAGCTCCTCTTTTATCCATAATATATGTAGATTCGCAAATCATTTTAATTCCCTTAGTGACTTAGATTAGACAGGCTCACAAAACCTTTTCCAAATATCGCAAATTATTCATTTATCATTTTAGTTCTGTCTCCTTTCGGTAACAATTCCTCCAGATCAGGTGATTATTTTTCTTTCAAGAATAAATACTTGGTTATGTAATACTATATTATCACTCGACTCGCCACATATAAGACACCGATTGTCTATCACTATGGCCGAGTCATCAGTGTTTGAATTTAATCCAGCAAATTCGTTGCTGATCCGGCCTGGTGACCGGCGTATAGATAATGTAGCACGTTTCACTTCAAGTATGGCCCCCTCATCCGATAAATCCGTCATCATCGGCCTCCATACCAGCGTAGAGATAAAAGAGCCTGATATCTCTCACACACACTCATTAAAATTCACATTCAATATCGGATTTCAATCCAGATCAGGTAATTAGAACATTTTGGACTTGCACACAGATTAACCTGACTTCTGGTGGAGTCGCCATGTTTCTCCTACCGTGACCAAAAGTCGAATCCTATTCATGTCAACAATTATTCTTCATATTGTATAGGCTCCAGTCTGATCTACTCCATCACCTAAGCCATATTATGTACAGGCTGTCCTATTTCGATGCCCTTACGGGATATATCACTTATTTTCAGAGAAAGAGATTTGCGGTTCTTGCGAACGTTGGCTACTTTTTTGTGAAACTGACGATACCGCAAACAAAATATTCATAGCCCACTTCGTTTTTGAGATGTATGGCGAAATCGCTTAAAGCGGTGTTCACAACCAAACTTTTAACGTTTTACTTTTAACGTTTCGTATTCTGATTGGAGAAGCAGCATCTGAAATGTAAACATGAATTGAACTAATGCAAATACCGGTTGACCAGTTATATTCTGACCCATTTCAAATGCTCATATCTCTGAAACCATTCAAGTTATCGTTGTGCGGTTTGGACTAGTCTATTTTGATGTTTTTCAAGTTTTTTTGACGTGTTCATCTTCTCATTTGAACTTCCGGTTCTACCGGAAACAAACAAGCAATAATCCAGGTATAGGGCAAATTTTTTATTTCATTGAATCACCCTGTATATTTTTGCACATTCAGAATGACTGGTCTTTTCTCTATCTAACAATGTATTACAAGTTATGTTCTCCTAGAAAACTATTGGAGTTATTACTCTTTGAAACAACTGCTGCTTGTGGAATGGTTTAATGAGATTATGCAATTTTATCAAAGTTGCCCTATACCGGAATAATGGCTTGTTTGTTTCCGGTAGAACCGGAGGTTCAGGTGAAAAGGTGAACCAGTGAAAAAACTCGAAGAATATCAAAATAGATAAGTCCAAACCGCACAATGATAATTTGAATAGTTTCGGAGTTATGAGCAGTTGAAATGGGTCAGAATATAACTGGTCACCCGGTATCATTCCCAACAAAAAACAACGTGTTTTTACGAAAATGTGAAATAACAATAAAATTGATTAGAAGATTAATGATATTCATGGAACTGGCGGAGACGTAAACTGGTGCTCATTCAATACTTGAAGAGAAAATTCAATCCTCAAGAAGATAATCATAAAATTGAACAGTATACCTATCTAGTATTTCCTGGATTCAGAGGAAAATCATTTAAAGGAATATAAACATATTTTTCTTCATGAATCAGAATACGAAACGTGAAAAGTTTGGTTGTAAACGCAGCTTCAGGTAATCTGATTGGTGACGCGTAATTGAGAATTGCTTCACTGTTCTTTCAATACTATGTTTAGTTCTCAATTAAATCACATTGCCGGGAATTGCATTCAAAAGACATGAGGATATCTGAGAAAACTTGGAATGTGGAATAAAAAACCATTATTTGAGACGTAAAATCAGATCCTATTGATATTAGAGACATCACGTACAGTTGCGTTCAGATTTCTTTGTGAGGTAGGCAAAAACGCTGTATTGGGAATCCACCTTTAGTTATTATACTGGGCGGTGCTAAATATGTTTTTCGTTTACCTCCATTATCAAGAAACTCCAGAGGTGATCAAACGATTCGTGATTGTCGCGAATCACGGTAATTGTTAAAAAGTTTGTGATCTTCATTTCCATTTCTGTGTTTTTCTTAGATATAAGTGATATAAGCAGGTTCGAACAGTTGGCAAAACGAATGGACGACAATCCTTCCTCATTGGTTAACAACAACATGCACTTGACTGATCCGAAGCAAATAGAGGCAGCAGGAGAGGCTATTCACAGGATTTATACTGACGGAGCATTCGCTGATAATTTGGGAAAATCCATCAGGGTAGGCATTTTTCTTGTCACTTATCCAAACACGTTACCTACCTGCTGAGTTTTTATCGCTGTAATGTTGATTATTTCAATCACCTAGGATCAATAACATTCAAAATTATCTATCAACACTTCGTTGATAAATCTAAACTAATTAAATCCATACTAATCTGTTGAATATTGTTAAGATACGTCCATGTTCACTTGAAATAATTCATTTAACAAACATTACACTAGGTACTACAGGAAACACAATACAAAATGAAAATTCTGATTGAAGAGGAATATTCTCAGATATAATTATGAACATGAAATAATGGATATACAGGGTGCCTGTAAAAGGTTGGGACATGGCTCGGTTGTGGACTCCTGGGAAGAAAGCAAGTTGATTTAGGCCAACTTACCTATATCCAAAATCGTCTCGTTGAGTTGGTACAAGGCGTTGAAGTATTTTTCGAAAAAAATAATTTTACTCATGGAAAGAGTAGGCTGAGATCGATTCTCATCATTTTTGGCATAATCTGTGACTATAAGTCAACAAATACCTACTTTCCTAGCTATTTCCACGTCGAACATCCAAAAAGAGAGCATGGAAAATGAAAATCCTCTGAAATTGAGAATTCACATCATCTCTCAAATAAGATAAAATTTATATTATGATCAGTATTGAAATGAAAATTGAAATGTATAGGAGAAATACTTGTATAAACTCTGATCTTGATGAGCTTGGAACTTCCAAAAAAAATCATTAGTATCAGTGATATGGGAATCATATCTCTCACAAACAGTCTATATGACTTCACTGGAATAAACTCATTTCGGATATCAAAATACTCATCAGTAACCTGAAGTACAGTTATTCTTTCAGTCATTCTTCATGATACACAAAATTCATCTCCCTATAATATAACTGAAACTATAACGAACTAATTTCTGTTTATGTTCGGTGGTAAAACATATATTTTTATTGTAACGTTACAAATTTATTCAAATGATACGGTGAAGTTCAAACATTTCAATTGCTGATATAATGAAATACCTATGTTCGGAAACACGACGATTAGATTCAATAATAATCTTTATTTCCAGAAACATATTTTTCTTATTTATTTTGAAATTTCGTGCAACCGTTTCTCGAAGTATTTTCAACGTTTGAGAGACTACTTATTAGTGGGCATACTCAATCAAATAATTCAGTACATAGATAATTAACAGTTACTATCGAATAATTATAATGTTTGATTCGATTTTGAGGATCATGTGTCGGATTATATACCCACCTGCTTATACTAAATCGATTTTTGATTTCAGTTTCACAGTGACAATTCATTCAATCGGGGAATAATTCGTTATGTTGAAATGCAGTCGAATTTCAGCGAAATCTACTTCTTCCAGTTCTCTCATTATGGCCCCATGATTGGAAAGAGACCATACTTTGAAGGTATGTTTTGAACATTCACTTTCACAATTTTGGTTTGTTGTTAGATATCTCGAAAACTAAGGGAAATCATGAAACAGTTCAGTTACAAAGAAGTTTGAAATATCGAAATATGGTCACCGGTGTACCCAAAAAAATGTTCATCAGAGATAATGTGAAATAGCCATCTCCAGTTCAGGATATTGCTGGAATATTTCCAATTAGTAATGAAACACCTTGTACAACAGACTCAAAAAACCCAGAACATTTTTATGAAATTTGGTACACATGCTTTTTCTATTCCATTGTCCAAACCACTGATGTATATAAGTCTGATTATAATACAGGTAGTTTAACCATATGTTGTTCCCTACGCTAAATGGCCAGAAAATTCAATTATTGAATTATTTCTACGCTCCAAACATTTTTGTTGCATTATGGTATCAAATGAATGAATTTTATACATTCGTATGCACCTAGAACACTGTGAGCTCATTAACAGATCCGTTCTTCGATTGATTGATGTGTTTGTCCATTTTATACAGGGTATCTCCGAAATTGAGGCAATAAATGAAATAGAAGCCGAAAAAACAAAATGAATTAAAAGAATCAATTCTTGTCGAGAAAAAAATATTTTGGAAGATATTGAAATTCCTTAGATCACAAGCCCCTTGAGTATCAATGACTTTTGCAATGTTGCCGGACGGTCAATAATATTCGAAAGATGTAGAATGGTGGGAGCGCGCACGTTTTGAAAAATGTTTTGAAAAATGTTTTTTTTTGTGATTCATCGTGTGATTAGGTTTCATAGAACACCTTATTTTATTCATTGCCCCAATTTCGGGAACACCCTGTATAATCTTTCATCTCTTCATTTCGTTTTGTTAAGGTGCTTACAAAGTCGGCCATGCGAGTGACTCAAAGTATCTATGGACATATGGGAACTGGAGTGGGATGGACTATCAATCGCCAGACGATATTTTGGCGGCTAACCGTTATATGACGTTGTTTACAAATTTCGCCAAGTATTTGTAAGTATGAAGTACCTAGCCTACAGCCTACAGAAATAAAATGAGTACGCCACAGTATTATACGTACAAAGTTATTCCTACTAGCACGCAACGTCCTAGGGACGTCCCTATTTGGTACAATTTAAGTCCGAAGGTCCCGGACCTGAAATAATTGTCCTTGGGACGTCCTATCCCGTACATCTCTTGTAATGTTCGAGCAAGAACGTCCATGGAATGTCCCAGCATTATTTCAAATGTCCTTGTACTAGCATTATTGAGACGTCCTATGTGGTACATATCCATCGAATGTCCCAAATAGTAAATTTCCTGCTATGACTTCAGATCTTATATATTATGTTCCTTCTAGAACAACCATGAAATATCCCAGACGGTAGATTTCTTCAAATATTTTTGCACAGACGCCCTTAATATTTCCAGGATCATATAAAATTTCAAATCTCCCTTGGGGACATCCGTTGGATGTTCTAATTGGTACATGAACTAATATGACTTCGGAAGGAATTCCAATAGATAATCTATATGTTCATCTAAGTAATAAGTACAAGAATATTCTTCAGGAAATATAATTTCAGAAGATCTCATGAGTTCAACTTCTTATGGACATCCCAAGGACGACCTCAGAATGTCCTGAATACGATTTGTAATGTGTCCGAAAGGACATACATCGGTGAAATAAATCAGTACTTCAGATAGACAATTTATATAAATGTTCTTCACGAGAGCGAATAATTTTTGCTTCCAATGTCCTAGAAATAACGTTCTACGGACGTCCCAGTCGGTACATTGAATATATTGTCCCTGCGAGGACGTTTACTTACACCTCGCTCACGATCGACTCCTCTTCAATGTCCTTTACTTATGACTGTTGGACATCCTTGGAAACCCTCTTCAGGATCTATTGGGGACCTTCTACGGACCATCAACTCAACCGGATGTTCTCATCAGTTATGCAAAATATGCTCCTAGGGAGACGTAAATAAATTCGAATTCAAGAATAATTCGTCCTTGGGACATCCTATGGGCATTCCAGACGACGTCCTATGATCGTTCCAGAGGACGTCCTATGGACATTCTAGAGGAAAAATAGATGTCAAGTGTGATAGGACCGTGATGTAGATATATGTGTTTGAGGTCGACGATTAAATTTAACATGCACCTCGGCGAAAAACTGTCTTTTATCTCGCCTGATTGCAAGCCTCGGCTAAGGCCTCGGCTTTCAATTTGCAGACTCGACTATAATAGACAGTTTTTCGTCCTTGGTACATAAATAACTATTTCTTCCAGAGATCCTACTCCAGAATCATCCAGTTTGTTGAATGATGTTCACTGGCCCACAGTTAGTCCAGATAATTTCCAGTATCTAGATATAAACGACACCTTAACTATCAAGAGGAATCCTAAAAGCGAATTTTATCAAAAATGGGTAGAAGTTTACGAACAAATGGCCATCAAGCCATATACTACATTCTAATCGATTTCATTTGTACATACGAAATAATAAGATCATTTCAGTTCATGAGTATTTTAATTATACCTCTCTCCAATAGCTCCATCTCTCCATGAGATATTATTACAGGGTGAGTCATGAGGAACTGTATACATGCGGCCCACTACGAATAGAGATCCCTGAGGGCAATATTAAATGACCATCAGAAATTGTCTTTTCCTCTTCTTTGCTAATACATAGGGTGCAATTCTTGCAAAAACAGGTTTCAAAATTCTGAGATGTGATATCTGATATTATTCCTGGAATATCCTGAGGAAAAAAGGAATAGATTTATGTTTTTTCTGTTGATATACCTTACTCTAGGAATGTCTAACTTTCAAGTAAAGTATTATTGATTTCCGATTGATATGAATTAAACTTATATTATGGTATACCTTTTTAAGAATAACAAATCATATACAAGGTGAATCTGAAAGTAGGGTTTTTCATTCAAAAAGTTATATATCTCGCCAAATTGAGTTGTTCGGCCTATAATGCTTCATTTCCCTACTAAAGCGTTTTTTTTTTTTCGAGAAAATGTAGACAAAATGTTTCATAGCTGGAGTCTTCTTTCAACCATTAAATACCTGTACCGCCAGGAAAGCTTGCATAAATAGGCAATGTACAGATTATACACTTGGGGGAAGATTCCTTCCGATGAAATTTCATAAAATAAGTACGGAACTCTCCAGTTTTATGTCCACGCTGTATAGAATAGCGACCGATAAAGTCCAAGTCGTTTTCATTTTCTAATTAAAGCAATTTCTAATTGTCGGGGCGGCAAACTGTGACGTACATGCTGAATCTAGTCTGAAAATAGCTGATGGTGAAGAATATAACTAGCGAATAACGAAAAATAGAAGAAGAAGTAAAGCTGGTATACAAAAACATACCTAACCACAAATGCACTAGGAGCAAGAATGCAGAGGGTAGTTGGCTTCATTCTGACAGGTTTAGGTTTTGTTACTTATGCATTGAAGTATTTCGAATAGAGCTCGATCCAAAACGAAAATATCATTGAATCAATGAATCACTATCGGCTACATTCAATGATACTATCCTTCCTAATTCACTGTCATCGGTCAGAACAGAATTAAGCCGACACCCATGGCTTCTCCCTCTTGTTGTGCCCATCAGTATTTTGAGTGGTGTGGACGGACTCGAAGAATAAGGCGCTGTTGCAGGATATAATCTGCAACTTTCCTAGAAAAAAGATCCAATTTAATTAAGGACGAAATCATTGGCACAAAAATGATGTGCTTCCGAACTAACACCTATTCTCTGCAAGTTGTTCAACTACTCTTACAAGTTCGGGATATTCCCGTCCAAATGGAAAATTGCAAGAGTCAACCAGTTCTGAAAAAGGCAAAAAGACCCTACCTAGCAGGTACAGACCGATCGCACTGCAATCTATAATTTCAAAGATCAAGGAGGAAGCTATCAACATCGAGCTCATGAAATACCTGGAACATTCTGGTATTATCAACGATAGACAATATGGCTGCCGTCATCAGAGGTCAACTGGTGACCTGCTCGCTTACGTCTCACATATATGGCAGCAATCTATTGAAAAATATGGTGAAACCTTAGCCGTGGCACTTGATATCTCCAAGGCAATCGATCGAATCTGGCATCACGGACTCCTCGCCAAGGTTCCATCTTATGGCTTGCCTCCCCAGCCATGTTCTCTGCTAGCTAGTTTTCTCTCAAACAGGTCTCCCCATGTAGTGGTCGACGGAGTTTCATCTGACTCTCTTATCATAAATGCTGGTGTTCCGCAAGGATCAATTCTAGCACCAACACTATTTCTACTCCATATCAACGATTTGTTGGGAGCAAACTTTATGTCCAGTGCACAGCTCCGCGGGTGATAGTACCCTCCAGACCGCCTTCTCTTCTAGGGCTCCAAGTCCAGCCAAGCAAATCAGAAACGAACGAGGGAGAAATGTGGACAACATAAATATGGACTTGGCAACAATTCTCGAATGGGGATCCAATAACTTGGTAGATTTCAATGTAAACAAAACAAGAGCATACCTTTTCTCTAGAAAAGCCGATCTCAATGTGCCCAACATAAGCTTGTCAGGAGTAACCATGAAGACATCCATTTCGATGCTCGGGATTAGTATCAGCAATGACCTTTCTTGAGAAAATCACGTGAGATCAATTGCTAAAAGTGCATCCCAAAAACTTGGTTTTCTGTTTCGGGCCAGGAGCTATTCCACTTCCAGTCAGCTGCTTATGATCTATAAGGCACAGATCCGACTTGCCCTGGAATACTGTTCCCATATTTGGAGAGCAGCACCCAAACATACCCTGAAACTGTTGGATTATGTCCAAAAAAGGGCAATTCGGCTCGTGGGTGATGCCTCGCTCACAAACTCACTCACTTCTCTGGGACACCGTAGAAAAGTTGGCATTCTGGCTCAATTTCATAGATTTTCTCCTTCCTTGGCAGTCCTCGCGAGCATATTTACGTTTCCTATACAGCCAGCGCGATTGGTCGCTCTCACGAGATAGGGAATGGAGTGTATCCTGGAGCACTCCGTTTCCTAGCTGATATGCGCGACCAACGATAAACGACCATCGGCTGCTCTGTGGTGCATGGGTCAGGATTATTTGCAGATTTTGTTTTCCACACTAATTTTCAGTATGAAGAAGATACAATTTGACAATGAATCGGAAGTTTATTCATGCGGAATATTCAACTATACGAAAAATATAAACAAAATATATCGTCGAACCATTAGAAATGTACGAAGGCGCTGAAGGGCCACCTATACTTTTTTTTTTCGAAGATTAAAGTCGGGGGTCCGACTTTAAAGTCGGGGGTCCGACTTTAAAGTCGGGGGTCCGAGATTAAAGTCGGGGGTCCGACTTTAAAGTCAGGGGTCCGAGATTAAAGTCGGGGGTCCGACTTTAAAGTCGGGGGTCCGAGATTAAAGTCGGGGGTGTTCAAAATCTAGAATTTTGAATTTCAGGATTTTTTGTGTCGAAACTATTCATTATCGATCAAAACGGCTCACATGTCCCTATCTTTACTTTTGATTCACTATCTACTGACATTTAATTGGAACAGATACAGGGTGATCAGAATTCTGAATCTTGAAGCACCCTGTATTTGTTCCAATTAAATTCCAGTATTTAGTGAATCAAAAGTTAAGATAGGGACATGTTAGTCGTTTCGATCGATAATGAATAGTTTCGACACAAAAAAATCTTGAAATTGAAAAATCTCGATTTTGAACATCATATACCTCTGTAATCATTCCTGCTAGATCCCAAGATTGATGAAATCAGCTCTTCAGGAAGAATCTAATAATGCAATAGAATACAGGGTGCTTCATTCAAAATAGCGAAGTTGATAGTTGTTTCTTATAGAAGTGGCAACACTGTATCGATGAAAATATTCTAGTGGTATAGAGAATGTTCAATTATCAAAGTATCCCAATTTTCAGAATGTTCTGTTTTTTCGTTCTCCAGATACTTCTAATAGGCCATCCACCTTGGACCACCCTGTATAATCAGTTAATTCATAATGAAAACTGCGCATTGAAAACTTGATTCTCAACGTTTTCATAAGGCTTTGAAATTTGGCTATTCATTGAAGAAGATTATGAAAATAGTCCGGAAGGGGTGATCTCATACCTACAAATGTAATCATATATCATTAAACTCATCTTTCTGAGCTCTACCCAAGGACGGAATGACATTCAGGGTAGTTCATTTGTGAAAATATATGTTTTGTATTGTAATCTTTTTGCACCCTTTAAACAAACAAATGAGATTCTCAGCTATGAAGTGGAATATATACAATCACCCTATACGTACGATAATGATCGTACAGGTGTGATCCATTATTTGACATTCAGTGTACATCCAAAAGGGAGGATTTTGACTGATCCTCATGTGATGATTATCCAATGGATGTAAAATTATTGTTTGTACATAAACGTATAGGGTGTTTCTCGAGTACATGTAGAAAATTCAGGAGCATGTTGCTGACATCAAACTGATGAGTAACGATGGAAAATATTCATTTCTGTCCACATATTTAAAGAATATAATCTAGCTCCTAACTTCAGTTTCGGACTCCCGACTTTAATCTCGGACCCCCGACTTTAATCTCGGACCCCCGACTTTAATCTCGGACTCCCGACTTTAAAGTCGGACCCCCGACTTTAATCTCGGACCCCCGACTTTAAAGTCGGACCCCCGACTTTAATCTCGGACCCCCGACTTTAAAGTCGGACCCCCGACTTTAATCTCGGACCCCCGACTTTAAAGTCGGACCCCCGACTTTAATCTCGGACCCCCCGACTTTAAAGTCGGACCCCCGACTTTAATCTCGGACCCCCGACTTTAAAGTCGGGGGTCCGACTTTAAAGTCGGGATTCGAAAAAAAAAAGTATAGGTGGCCCTTCAGCGCCTTCGTAGAAATGCTTTTCAGTTTCAGATTACTTTGTTTTTCTAACTGGATATCAAGATCATGCAAGTAATCGAAAATGATCATTAGTGCGCACTACCATGACTTACAGCGTTCGTGGTATTTTGTAGGATGTTTAGTATTAATGAACGCTTTTTGGGAGGTCTCTTTTTCGAACTTATTCCGCTGCTAGATGGCCGACCCGCTTGTATAGATTTGGCACCTCTGTAAGCAGATGTTCTTCTAGCAATAGAGGTAGGTTGAACATTAATTCTGTGAGACTTTTTCTGACTAGTAAACGAGGATTATAGAGCATAGAACGAAGCTTCGCTGTCCATTTTCTTCATCTGCCTATTGAACTTCGCCACAATAGGCAATATTGCTGGATGAGATTCCACGAAGCTGCTAATCTTTTTCAAGTTGTCTTTGAATTCTTTGAGTTCGACTGATCCATCAGTTTTAGTTTCGTTCACTTCAACCTAAAAATTATTTTCTTCATCAGGAGTCGTCTCATTAAGGCCATCTTCCGTTTCCAACATCATGGGTTCGCCAAAATCTACAGTAATTTCGTTATCTTTTTCTTTATCCATATCTTTGAAGAAGTTGGCACTACTGATAGTATTTCCAAGTGCTAACGTAGCAAGTTCTATTTTGTCTTGTAAAAAAATATTAGGAATGTTGTGCATCTGCACACCAGTATTATATACAGCGCACAAATGCTTGCAAAATTTCCCTCCTGCCCCTTCTGGACAGTCACACACTTCCAACTTTGTATTGACTTGGTACAAAAGTGTCTCATCTGCAGCTGAAGTAACTGTAAACTGATCTTCAGACACTTCCACAACACGAAGATCAACCGATTTTTTGCAAAATTTCGTAAAATAAATTGACAATTTGTTATCCCTGGAGCTAGCATAACGCAACAATTTTTCTTTGTAGAAGTCCTCCAGTGATAAAGGGATGAATTCTACTAAGGATACTGTGTTGAAAGCCTGCTTACATCTTTGCAGTACCAAATCCTCAAAAACTCTTATTGATACTTCTACTAAATTGTTCGTATTATGGCCCCTATTGCACAGTTTATTTCGAAAACAATGACACCAATCCTGTCTTCTCTGTCACATTTTGTCGAAATATCGTCTAACCTCTCGTCATCATTTCGAATGAATCACGTTCGAACAGTTACTTCTGAATGTTTTGTTTTTTCAGGTATGACTTTATAACTAATAGAAAATGTATTAAATGCATTTTCTATCTGTTCGAGATTCATTTCGCTGAGGAATAAATATTCAATAGGTTATAAAGGGAGCACAGTTATTCGGCCACTAATTGCTCTTGGCATTCTAATGATGACAATAAACAATAACACGCGGGAACGCCGATGGTCGTTGGTCGCGCATATCAGCTAGGAAACGGAGTGCTCCAGGATGCACTCCATACCCTATCTCGTGAGAGCGACCAATCGCGCTGGCTGTATAGGAAACGTAAATATGCTCCCCGCGAGATTAACCCGTCGAGTTGAGGCTTCG
Source organism: Phaedon cochleariae (assembly GCA_918026855.4). Classification (NCBI taxonomy): domain Eukaryota; kingdom Metazoa; phylum Arthropoda; class Insecta; order Coleoptera; family Chrysomelidae; genus Phaedon; species Phaedon cochleariae. Next base: position 46,078,229 of record OU896714.1, on the reverse strand, counting down.
CACCCCTTCTTGGTCACTTTGGAGACCTGCAGAACATCTCTTTCCAAAGACCCGTTCATCCAACGAACATCGAGGCTCTGGAACACATTGCCAAGGGAGGTGTTTCCGGAGGCATATAACACAAGAAGAACACCAATACCTACCTTATGTCCCTTGCTTCTCACGATGTTCTCTGAACATTAAAGACATTAAAGGATATCCCTTTTCGTGGGAACCAGAACATAAAAAAAGCCAATGAGATAGATTCATGGAAATTATTCATGATACTTGACAAAGTAGGATTGAAGAACTTATTATATCCCATTGCTGTTATGATATAGTTCTTATGCATTCAAAGAACAATTTCCGGAAATCTAGATATATTGATGATGTCGGCAACAAAGTAGGATTGAAGAACTTATTATATCCCATTGCTGTTATAATATAGTTATTATGCATTCAAAGAACAATTTCCGAAAATCTAGACATATTGATGATGTCGGCAACGTCGTACTGGCACAGGGAGTGTGAATGTGGATTTCCAGAAAGTACGCCATGGGAATGGTGTAGTGGTGCCCGCGAGAGTTTCGTTTTCGAGAGTCTCGCATGGTCTCGTCTCGTTTTCGAGACAAGACTCGAGACGAGACTCGGACAAAACGAGACGATACTTTTATTGGTCTCGTCTCGAGTCTCGTGCAAGACTTCTCGTGTCTCGTGCGAGAGTCTCGCAGGTAAACATTTCTGCGTGCCGACTGCAGACTTGAGAATTTCATTCATAATAGACTGCTTAGCACAGATAGACAAAACATTTCATTCATAAATACTTTGAAAACGCAATCCATGATTGTTGTGAAACGATGTGATGCCTGAAACGAAGACGGACTATTCTCTCTCTTACGGCTGCGGAATATAAAGGCAATTCTGCAATAACGACAGATCGCCAATTGAATAATGACTACCTGAAAATCTATAAATAAGTCATTCAGTGCTAAATAGTCTAAGATAAAGAATAGGTAACTTTTGTTTTGACGGACTGCCGACGCCACGGTTGCATCGCCTATCGCCTTTTAGTATGATAGTATGTACCTATTTGAGGTACTTACTTTTCAATAAATAATGTTATTTTTGTTGAAATTTTCTCTTTCTACTTCTACATTATACCTAAAAAGTAGGTGAAGGTGAACATCCTGTACTAGACTGGAACAAGATTATGCATGAAGAAATTGCATACCTTTGCGAGACTCTCTTACGAGACGCGAGACAAGACGAGACTCGAGGCTGCGAGACGAGACTCGAGACAAGACTTCATATTTCATCGGCGAGACGAGACTATGAAAGTCTCGTGTGAATCACTAGAATGGTGGAGGAGCCAAGTTCCTCTGTTATTTATTTTTTTTGTTCTGAGGTGAAATTTGATCTTACGAAAAAAAGGGAAAATACGTATAAATTACATTATTACAAACTTCACGGTGAGATAGGAACCTCAATATATGAAACTTCCCCATTCAAACAAGCTTTCTGTTGTACTTACTGTACGTCTTTATTCGTTCACTACTCAACAATTCGTGCCGCATTCCACATCAACCAGATCATTACCTAATGTCCGATGATGAATCACATTCTTGCATACACTTCAGGAATTTTACATAATTTTCAATGGCAGATTTTAACTGAAATGTTTTTCTTGCATGATCAGTCAATTAGTTTCTACTCAGTATAGCCTTTTTCCTCTGCTTTTTCTTCGACAAAATAGTTATTTTTGTATCTAGAGCGCGAAATGCTACTTTGGTGATCGAGATCTGATATTTTTACGAGGCGTAGCCGAGTTAAAAAAATAGTCGAGATGACCAAAGTATTTCGCGCTCGAATTGCAAACAAATTTTTTTCTACAAACGTCAAAAAATATAGTTCTTAAGTAAAAATATGCCTAGCTTGATATAGAAAATAGTGTTGAACTGGCTTAAAAAGCCTCCCACTATCCTTCCTCGGTACGCACGATGGTCCACGAGCATAATAGGGATTTTCTTTCGTGCGATCCAAGAGATAAAACAAAGCTATTGGTGAACATTCAGAAATGAATGATTTCGTGAATGTTTGCTCGATTGGGGACCATAAAGTTGAAATATAAATATCCCATATATTTTACATAACAGTGCGCGAAGTAGGTACTTCGCGCACTGTTTTACTTCGCGCATTGTTATGTGCAAGGTATCATGGTAACGTAGGAAACTGAAAGTGTCACTTCGCAATTTGTTATCAATGCGCGAACCTTGTCGTTTTTTGACGTTTGTAGAAAAAATATGTTTTCCACTGGTATCTAGTCATTTTTTTTCCGAGTTGATTATAATAATAGATTTGTATATAGTGTTCGTTAATTTTTGTTAGATATCCGAAACATTGAATAAATTAGGATGACCTCATACGTCCAGATAATGTTGTAATCACAAGTTGTTGATAACGATGGAGAAAGATGAATGTCCAATTAGGATCGTCAAATTACATAAATAATTCAAACAACCAATGTTTCAGTTGCCATTTTGAATCAAAATGTCACTGAGATATGTGATCTTTCTGTTGGCTGCCTACGTATATGTGATGTATCTGTTAGGATTTCGAGTTTTTTGGATTCAATTTACGTTATTACACATGGTAATCTATACAGGATATTTCCTAAACTTTAGTGAAAAATTCGTGGAGTGATTTCTAAGGTATTTTCATGGAAAATGTTTGTCGAAAAATGATTCATAAGGGAGATACGTTCATTCAAATAAAGGCGGATTTATGCACATCGCTTTTTCATTATTCCTTATTAATCATTAACGATTTAACTAATAGGTTGAAACTTGATATTCTCCTTCATTCATTTATGCACCTAAATCTCATACCACCAAAAAAACTGTGATTCTGTCATAATTGAGACAAACAATTTCTTCCTCTTCTTTCTCCAAAAAGTGGTTGAAAATTAGTATTCTAGTCGTATGTTCAAATTAGACTCTGGAAACAATATGAATGAATGATTCTTATTGTAATTATGTGATCACTGAACGTTACAACACAAATATTTTCATCGGACTAAGTATGCTGAGGACTATGTTTTGATCAAGAAGAAGAGTTTGAAATTAAAAAAAGGTGGTGCATAAAAGTATCATATTTCTCAAATGAAAATAAACTTTAATGACAGTTAAAGAAAGCAACAGATTAATGAAGAAGCTGGGTACATAAATCCACCTTAACACACCATTGAGACGGTTTTCCTTGATATTTTCGAAACTGTTCATCCAAAAATCATGGATTTTTTTATATCGCATTAACTCATAATACCGAATTAGAATTTGAGCTCAGGATTTCAAAGTGTCAATCAGGTATTTTCTCTTTGCACATAATGATTTCAGAATAATATATGAGACCTCATGGTTTTTCATGTCAAAAAACGTATACTTATATACTTTGAGTTTACATCGATATAACGGCCAGTAGATTTTTATAAAATTGCTATTGCAAAATAGATTCTGAGCTCGAAATTTCAGAATATTCATCCAAAGCGTATACCAGGTGACAAAGGGTATCGGGCCACCCCTAAAACTTCTGCATTGGTGAACGGATTTTTCTGAATTTTGGTACAGTTATACAGGGTGGGGTATTAGTGCGTCGGAGCCCAATTGCTCGAGTTCTATGATGGCTAGAAACTCGATTCAGAAACGAATGTGAATGAGACAACAAGGTCCATAACTAGAAATTATTGCCGCATATACAGGGGGCACCGGAAGAAATCTAGAGAGTCAGGATCACTTTTTTTTAATAGAATGCCCTGTATATTGGCACATTTTTTTTTAAGCATCTCCGTGGCCTCACACAACTTCTATACTATTGTTGACTATATCTCGATCATTTCAAAGTAATTAATTTTTTTGTCGAAATAATGTCATATGCATATGCATACCGAAAAAATCACTGTAGTCACAATTATGAAACTCAAGAGGAAATAATCATTATATCATTTGATGGGTAGAAGCGTGATATTTCTGTGGAATTTTCATGCTCTCGAATTATACAGGGTGGCTAAAAACTATTTTCAATTCAGAACTTTTGGAAGTGATTTTTCTCGAGTTTTTCTAGGTCATTTGGTGTAGAACCGAAAGACGAACAATTTTTATCTGAACATCCATATTGAATACCGTAACCATTTTTGAATTATTGAACTTCGAAAATTATAGGTTGGCCATTTTCATCGATACACATTCTCAACAGTTATTGAAACATCAAAAGTCCAATAAATAATTAAGTAAACTAGTTTTTCATTGAGAGAATTGAAACCAGAATTAGAGCAAACATCAGATATAGTTTATTTGCTAGTAATTTAAAAATTTGAAAAAAGAAAAAAATTCCATTTTTAAAATATTCCATAAATTCATAGCACATTGAAAACAAAACCAGGATAATAATTCACAATTATGCAAAATTGGAATTTTGTTCTTTTTCACTTTGTGAATAACTATCATCAACTATTTCCGAGACTATTTCTGTTTACTTTGATTCTGGTATGAATTCTTCCAATGGAAAAACAAGTTTAATGAATTATTAATTGGGCTTTTGATGTTTCAATAACAGATGAGAATGTGTATCGATGAAAATGGCCAATGTACAATTTTCGAAGTTCAATAATTCAAAAATGATTACGAATATGAATATGGATGTTGAGATAAGAGATGTTCGTGTTTCGATTCTACACCAAATGGCCAAAAAATATATGAGGTTTTTCAAAAACTCGAGAAAAATCACTTCCAAAAGTTCTGAATTGAAAAATCATTTCTAGCCACTCTGTATAATTTGAGGGCATGAAAATCCTATAGAAATATCACGCATGTTTTCATCAAATGATATTATGATTATTCTCTCTTGAATTTCTCAATTGTGACTACAGTGATTTTTTCGGTATGCAGATGACATTATTTCGACAAAAAATTAATAACTTTGGAATGAACGAGATATAGTCAACAATATTATAGGAATTGTTAGAGGTCACAGGGATGCTTGAAAAAATGTGCTAATATACAGGGCATTCTCCCTAATAACACACTTATGTCCCATGGATATCCTTAGGACATCCTGTCGGGACATTCATTCGTCGGGACAACATATTGAAAGTACCGACTGGGACGTTCATAGGACGTTATTTCTAGGACATTGGAAAAGTACAGTTCATGTACCAATTGGGACATCGGACGGATATCCCTGAGGGACATTCTAAAGATGTCCCTAAGGGACATTTCGATTGTCATACGATCCTGGAAATATTGAGGGCGTTTGTGCAGAGATATTTGAAGGAATGTCCCAAGGACACTTATTTTTGGTTCGACTCATTCGGACGTGAATTGTACCAAATAGGAACGTCCCTAGGACGTTGTGTGCTATTAGGGCCATTCAAAAAAAGTGATCCTGACCTTCTAGATTTTTTCCAGTGACCCCCTGTATATGCGCCAATATTTTCTAGTTATGGACCTTGTTGTCTCATTCACATTCGTTTTTGGATCGAGTTTCTAGCTATCGAGCAATCGAGCTCAGACGCACTAATGCCCCACCCTGTATAAGCAATCATTTCGTATTTGATTACATGGAAAAAAAGGATTTGTTGCATCAACAAATCATTTATGCTTGAATTATTTTTGTTGGGCTGAGCAATTTTTTGTTGAATCAACCAGATACATGATTATTTCATGGAAGCAGGTTACTCAAATCAAGAATGTAGTCTAATTGAATCAACAGTTGTAATATCAATTCCATCTACAAAATATATGTTTTTCTCAAAAACAAATTATGTCGATCCAAAATAATGTCGATGTTGATTCAGCTATAAACATTTTGTTGATTTGATGAAATGATGACCATTTTGATGAGAATATATCTTTGAAACAACAAACTAGTTTTTTTATCCCGATGTAGCAATGAACTCGTTTCGAACGGATCATTTGCTTGAATAGAACAACGAAATATGTAATATCAATGAAATATTTTATTCATTCTACATCAAGGTGAATTTTCGCTTCTAGATGGCGATCATTTCGCCTCGTCTATGCATGCCTCGAATTCATTATAAACGTGAAGCCAGATTCTTCGTGTTTGAAATATCAGCTTGATGAATCGAACTAAGGATGATTATCAATCCGAAATAGTTTTGCATCAGCTGAAGAGGAGTAAAGACTGGAGATATATGCTAGAAGTCGACTAGTTTCCTAGTTCTGTTTATTTTATTATTGATGTGAAATTTCCGAAAATTACCGAATTAATACTGAATTAGGTTAAACAAAACAATTTGTCGAATGGAAATACAGTTTCTCTTGAATCAACGGAATATTTCATTGAATCAACAAAATATTTCATCGAATTAACCAAATATTCATTGAATCAACCAAATAATTCATTGAATCAACCAAAAATCTTTGATACAACCAAATATTTTATTGAATCAACAGAATATCTCATTGAATCGATATGAATGTTTGAGGCAAATCAATATCGCTTCATAAACAATTCATGGATGTGCTTGATTGAATAAGATCCAGAGTTCATGCAAGACTTATTTGCTTGATTTGAACTTCAAATTCGCTCTGAAACAAGATATAGATTAACTAATTTAAAGATTATATTTTGTCGTGCATATACATATGACACTTTCATTTGCTTCATTCAATCAAAGTTTGCTTCATTCAACAATCCCTTTTTTTTTTCGTGTACATTCAAATCCAAAATGGCGTACTCATGGTTTTTCTGGAAATGCTAACAACTTCGTTTTTTCTAATGTAGCACCCTGTATATTTCTACATATTCAAGTTCAACAGGTCAGAACAAGTGTAATCTTGCGGTCAAATGTGATTTTTTCGAAAAATAAGTAGATTAAAATTGTTATTCTATTTCACTTCGTGCATATAGATGAGATGTGGTCAAGAATATTCAGAATGAGTTGCACATAACAGAGGAACTTACTTCTTTCAGCAAGAATATTTTTATTCGACTTATCGATGAATCAATTATTTAACACATTTTGGTCGAAAATTCATTTGTTTTTCATATGAAACTGCTATATATACATGTCTCTCTAGATTTCAGAACATACATTGAGGAAAAAAATGGCATGTCATCATGTTTGAATTTCGGTGCAGAAACAAATTGTACACGGAAAAAAAGTTTTGTTGCACCAACAAAATAATTTTGGTCATTTTTGTTAAGATAAACACAATTTTGCAAAATGAACAAAATGTATGTACAATCCAAATAAGCAACCTATTCAAGGAGACAAAATAATTTGATTGAAATATTTGCTTACTAGAACAAAAGTTTCATTTCATTCAACAACATTTATAGTTGACATAAAACAAATTCTGTCGATTCAACTATTATCTCATTGTTCAATCAATCATATGCATTTTGCCTATTCGACAAAATTAAATTAATTTTGACAAAGATTTAACTAAATACAACATCATATTTTGTTGAGTCAACAATCATTCCATTGTGTAACCAATCAATAGTTTTTTCTATTCGACAAAGTTGAATTGATTATGACAACATTAAATTTTGTTGATTCAACACATCACTATCAAGAAATATATTGTTATCTCAAACAAATATTTCGTTGAATGATTATCTAGTTGCATTTTTGCCGCCAGGTGGGGTTTCTTCCAACCTTCCTACGCTTGCCTAGATTAGGGTGTACATATACCTACCTAAAACATCCATTTATAGAATTATATCAGGCTGTCCTAGAATTTCCTATGACGCTTATACAAGCTAATGGTCTTGAATCAACTGAGGAAATTGATCTCTAAGTTTTGAAATTCAGTTATTGGATTTTTTTTATATTATTCAGCAAAATATCTTGTCAATTCTAAAAACAATTTGGTTGATCGAAGAATATATATTGATATTTTAACATATTGACTCTCTGAGAAACTGAAAATTTCGTCAGTTGAATGAAATGATATAATCATTTCAATCAACTGAATCGTTCATAAAAGCAGATATTGTATTATAGGAACAAAATAGTCTTTGTTTATTCAACCGATTCCTGCTGTTGATTTGAATCATTAATGAGTTAAAGGACGGGAGCAGGACGTTTCACGTCCTCACTGTATATTAGATATAGAAACAAAACGAAACTTCTTTGGAAAAACAAATCAGAGAGCAAACAGTCATAAACATAAGCGTCCATTATATCTATATTACCTAAATCACAAATTATTATTATTCCTGAAGGGGGAGGGGTAATTATCCCCCTTCCCCCTTTCCATAACTACGCGTTTCCATCACAGACATAAACACAATATAATGATGAATACAATTTTTTGTTCATTGGTATCTATTCGCATATTTTTTCGACTTGTTAAATAAGTGCAAAAGTAATGGAAATGAATATTCTCAGATATAAATTATGTACATAAAAATGAATATATATAAATACAGAAATTCGCATTCTCTATGTGATGAAAATATCAATTCTTTCTCGGTTTATTCAACAGAGAAGAACTACTTTCCTGGCTATATGCCACGACGAAGATTGAATTAAGTATATCTATTGAACACACACGATGAGAATTCGAAAACAAAATCTTCTGAAGTAGTGAATTTGCAATCTCCTCCATGTAAAGATATGTATATGCACATAATATCATTCTGAATATTCAACAGAAAACAACTACTTTCCTGGCTATTTGCCATGTCGAACATTGACATTATCTCTCAAATCGGAAAAAATAATATGGTGTATTATGGTATTAAAATATAACTTACCAACATGTTCGGTATTGGAATAAAAATTGAAATGTATAGGAGAAGCATACTTGTATAAACTTTGATCTTGATGAGTGGAACTTTACAAAAAATCTTTCGTATCAGTGAAATGGGAATTATATCTAGCACAAACAGGTTATTATTAGTATTGTGTATATCATGAAGAATGGCTGAAAGAATAACTGGACTTCAGGTTACTGATAAGGATTTGACATCCGAAATGAGTTGATTCTAGTGAAGTCCCATATTTCTTAATATATATGTTCATTTTTCATGTTCATGATTATATCTGAGAATATTCCTTTCCAATACTTTCACCCAATCAAGAGGTTCAAACTTGAACGATGGAAACTTGTTATTTAAGGTGTTTATAAATTAATCTGTTCAACAATCAGAGCAACAACAATCATGATGACCTTATACGTCGAGATAAGATTGTGATCTCAGGTTAATAAAGATGGAGATTATGATTATCCGATTAAGAATGGCAACTTGCAATAAAAATTCAAACAACCAATGTTCTAGTTGCCATTTTGAATCAAGATGTTGCTAAGAAATGTGATCTACCTTTTGACTACCTACGTATATGTGGTAAGCCTGTTTAAATTTGAAATTTTTTGGATACCCTATACACTATACATGACACTCGATATAATTTACCAAGTGCAAAGTAAACCTGAATAATGTAACTCCCTTAATGTTTCAAATAATTAGCAGATACAGTACAGGGTCATTCCGTATACACTCAGTTCCAAAAAAAGTTACGCACCTGATATTTGACCTATCTTCTTAAAAAAACAAAAAAAAAAAAATGGTAGGCCGATTTCAATTTTTTTGTATTTGTTGGTAGGTAATGCATTTGTCTTCAAAAAAAATAAAGAGGTGAACATTTTTTCAAAGCCTCCTTGATGGTGGTGGAATAACTCGAACCATGATTTATTCTTAATTTTCGACTCACCCTGTGTGTTAATTGAGTAATGACATAGAAAGTTCTTACACCCTATACGAAAGAGGCTTCTTTTGCGAGCATTTTGTTTTTTAATTCATTGATTTATCTCTGGAATTTTCCGAATTACAGCTTTTTTTGCTGAATCCTTGCAGATTACCAACTTTCTGAATTTATCGAGAAACAATTTTTTAATGAAATAAACTGATACCAATAATTTTGAAAAACATTTTTATTAAACACAAATTATACTTCTAATCTACGAGGCATACTGGATATTAAGTTGCTTATCGTTTCAATTGGTATACGATCCCATTCTTCCACTAATGCATCTCCCATTCCTGCGAGAATCTCCGAAGACCTCTCGCGAGAACGTAACCTTCTCCCTAATTGATCCCACAAATGTTCCATAGGATTCATATCGGGGCTTCTCGCAGGCCATTGTAATGTGGTAATACCAGTAGCTACTAAGAAGATTCGCACTATTGCTGCGGTGTGTGGTCGGGCATTATCCTGCATCGATATAAAATTATTGCCCACTAACTCTGCATGAGGTAAGATATACTGCTCTAAAATGTCAATGTAAATTTGGGCATTCATCGACTGCCTCACCGGAAAAACATGAAGGGGTGTCTTTTCATTCATTGAAATCCCTCCCCATACCATAACGGACCCACCATTGAAACTTTCGCATTCTGTTATTAAATTTTGATTAAACCGTTCACCAGTTCTTCTCCACACTCATTTTCTTCCATCCACCATGTTAAGGCAAAACCTTGACTCATCCGTAAACAAGAAATCCGACTATTCAGGAATATTCCCCTGTCCATAATTTTATAATAATAATAATAATAATAAATTGTCTTTATTTATATCATTACGATACAAAAAGGCGGAATTCAGCCGCTGCACATCATGTAGATGTCAGAGACTGCTCTTCCATTCAACCCTACAAAAATAATCAGAACGTATGCTCAGTTTACATAGCCAATAAATACTTAGTAAATTTTAAGTATCAAACACAAAATATCAATATCGAACATTGAGTATCGAATACTAAGCATTAGATATTAAACTTCAAACATTAAATACCATATATCAATCATCAATTATCAAGTATCAAACACAAAATATACATTAAACATCAAATATTGATGATAAAAATAATAAAAAAAAAAAAAAAACAAATTAAGTTATGCCACATGAGGTTTGAAAGTGCAATAAATAATCAGAACGTATGCTCAGTTTACATAACCAAATAAATTACTTAGTAAAAATTAAATATCAAACACAAAAAATATCAATATCAAACTTTGAGTAACAATTACTAAGTATTATATATTAAACTTGAAACATTAAATACCATATATCAATTATAAGTATCAAACAAGATTAGACATTCAGCATCAAGCACTGAAAAATTATAAAAAAAAAAAAAAAATGCCCAACATGAGGTTTGAATATGTGAATAGTCCATCATCATGCATTCAACATGAAAAGAAGGAAAATAGTTATTTGTTTAACTAGGCAGCAAAGTAGTAGATTGACTGCCGTGGCTGAATTCATAGCCGAGCGTAGCGAGGCTAGGAATCCAGCTAAGGCAGTCAATCTACTGTGCTGCCGAGTTGAACATATGATTTTTTCTCCGATTGTTCATAATGATATGGGAGAATATTGTGTTTGCGAATTAATACAATTCCCACAATCTCTTAATCCTTCCTGTATAGTGTTCAATTAAAATAAAATTTGATAGAAATCGCAGTTGTTGGTTTGACAATTCATGAAATTTCTGACAGTTGTGCGAAACAATATGGGTATATTTAAATTATTATATAATGGACAGTGATAGCGACCTGGAAGTATACTTACACCTCCATTAATAAGGGAGGTGGCAATAAATATAGAGTTGAATTTGTTGCCGGAGAAGTCTCGGATGAAATATGGAGGAAATTATAAACGATTTATGGATTTTTAATTTTGCTGATACATATCAATCAGCAAAGTAACTACTTTGCTGCCTAGGCAGCAAAGTACCCACTTTGCTGCCTAGGCAGGAAAAGTAATACTTTGCTGATTGATATGTGTCAGCAAAATCAATATTTGCTGCCAATCGGAGGAAAAAATATTTACATAAAATTAACAATCGTGAAATTCAAGTAGAGAGTGAAAGGGTGAAACGGGTGAAATTTGGAAGGCGACGACACAAGAGGAATTATTAGTTTTGTCGTAGTTGTGACCATGGTGCGATATATTTTGAGTTACCTATACTGAAATACCTTCTTTTATATATTTTCTCAGTATGGATTTGAATTTGCCGATATTCAAAGCCTTCAGCGAATCTGGGAGAGCATTATACATTTTGGCTACATTATATGAAAAGGAACGTTCGAATATAGCAGTGCTGTGTTTTGGGGGTGATATGTGAAATCGATACCTCGTTGTTAATGAGTGTATATCTTGTCGAAATGTAATTTTTTTATGTAAATATTCTGGAGTTTTTTGTAGAATAAGCTCATGATAGTAACAACACGTATGTAGAAACCATCTTTGACGCATGGTCAGCCAATTGGATTCACTTATTTTGTGTGAAATAGAGTTACGCTTACGGATTCCATAAATATATCTGGCACAAGAGTTCTGGAAATATTGAATACGATTTTGATCATGCAAGGTTAAACATGGGTAATATACAATGTTAGAAAAGTTGAAATGGCTCAACACCAAGGAATCGCACAAGATCTTCTTCGTTTTTGCGTCTAGGATTCGTGAAAAATTATAGAGTAATCTCAAATTGCCATATGCTCTTCTAATGCACGTTGTTACATGATCTGTGAACCTTAAATCTGAATCTACAGTGAGTCCCAAATTTCTAGCAGATTCTACCAGTTCTATTGGTTCCGACTGAATTGAGAGGTTAAGATATTCTTTGAATTGATTTCTTTTATTTTTATTACCAAATAATAACATTTTGGATTTGGAAGGATTTATAGTTAAGCAATGTTCAGTAGATGCTCGTGCCAGTGAGTCAAGATCATCATTAATAATTTCACATGCTTCGAGAGTCTCTGCACTAGTGAATGAGTGATATATTTGAGTATCATCTGCATAGTAGTGTGCTACACAGTTCGATAAGAATGAAGATAAATTAGATGTATAGATGGTAAATAGTAATGGACCCAATATTGAGCCTTGAGGTACTCCTTCAGTAATATTCAGTGGGGCTGAGAGTTTTCCATCATATTTAACAAATTGAATACGATTATCCAGATAGTTTTTAAGCATAGCACATGCACTGTTGGTGAATCCGTTAAAATGGAGTATAGCTAAGAGCAATTGGTGGTTAATACGATCAAATGCTTTGGAATAATCTAGCAGTACAAGTACTGCTAGATTACCCTTATCGAGTGCAGATAATAAGTCATCTGTTACATGCAATAGAGCAGACGCACAACTATGTTGGGGTCGAAAGCCAGATTGATTTTCTGGAAGAAGTTTATAGTAATTTAGATATTCTCTGATTTGAATGTTCATAATTTTTTCAAGCAACTTCGAGAGTGTAGGTAAGATACTTATAGGTCTTAAGTCCTTCCAATCTTTTGGTTTTTTTATCTTCGGTAGTGGTAGAACATGAGCAACTTTCCAGCTATCCGGAAATGTTGAGTTTTCAAGGCAAAAATTGATAATATGCGTGAGATGAATTATTATGTTGGGGCAGCAAAACAATATCATCTTCAAGTTGATGTTATCTGCACCAATCGCGTTGGACTTTATATTGAAAAGTTGTTCACTCACAGCTTCAGGTTCAACCATTCGAAAGAAAAAAGTGTCTGAGCCGTATTTCACATTGTTGTTATAAAAATTTAAAGCTTTTTTGTCAGGAATACCATTATCTTGAGTGGGACGCACAAAGTTATTATTTATTTTATTAACATCACGTAACTCTAAGGGTAGCTCACAATCACTTTTATGAGGGTTGAGGTTCATATTTTTCAAGGTTTTCCACATTGACTTAGAATCATTATTACTAACAATATTTTGAAAGAAAGCCTTTTTTTCTCGCTCAGTCGCTGAGTTACTATAATTTCGCATGTCCTTGTAGGACACCCAATCTGCATCACTTTTGGTTTTTTTGAACTTAGTTAAAGCTTTATCCTTCAGACTAATTATTTGTTTTAAGTTATGTGTCAACCAAGGCGCTCTCTTTTTGGTGATTCTTGCATTTCTAACTGGTGCATGTATATCAAATAAATGCAACAATAATCTGTTAAGAACTTCAACCTTTTTGTTAACGTCATGTATGTAGAAAATTTGATCAAAATCGAGCTCATTGTAATTTGTCAAAAATGCGTCTTTATCGATTTTGTCAAATTCTCTATATGAGTAAAATAAGGGACCACTGGAAGCAACATTCATGTCTATTGAACAACTGACTAGACTGTGGTCAGACAGATTGAGAAGATCAAAAGTCTTACATTCATTTATCTCTATATTTTCAGAATAAAAAAATAAATCCAAAAGAGAGGCATGATTCAGACCGACTCTGGTGGGTTCGCTTACAGCTTGTACTAGTCCAAAACCCGAGATAATAGTATCCAAACTTTTATAATTAAGTGAGATGGGGTTCAAATAATCTATGTTAAAATCACCTCCACAGAAAACATTATCAAATTTCGGGGATACTTGGCTAAGAACTTCTTCAAATGACTCTAAGAAATCCGAAACTGATGTATGTGGTGGCCTATAAATTACACCAATACAGTTACTTACTTTATTACAGGAGAAAGAAATCCATATTTGTTCGGAAGCAATATTCGTACCCATCAGGTTTAACATATCAGCGTGGAACGATAGCTTGATGTAAATGATAACTCCGCCGCCCCTACCTTGCAGCCTGTCTAATCGAAACATCCTATATCCTTCCAACATAACCATACCATCCTCAATTCCTTCATGTAACCAGCTTTCTGTTATTAAAATTATATCATAGTGACTGCTCCTCACATATTCGCTAAAACTAATGAACTTGGGCAAAATCGACCTAATATTAAAAACTGCTATATTCAATTTGCCCATTTATACAATATATGAGACATAATAAAGCTAGGAAACAGTATAAATATATCGCACCAATAAATATAAATCATTTGATCAAATATCATCAAGATCATTTTCACAATTAATAACAATCGCTCTTGCACCATCGGATTTCCGTATATAAATTGTACCATATTTCACCCATAAGTACTTGATATTATTATTTCTCTTATAGTCCTTACATTTACTCAACAATTTTTTTTTAGCAAGAGTCAAGAACTCATTGACATATATTATGTTATATTATTTTCAACAACATTTCTTCTAGCAGCACGATGTTCTGGCAATAATTTGGGACCTTTTGCAGGTCTTAACTTCTCTCAGACGTCTACATATGTCTGCTTACTTACTGCAACATCACGAATTTGGCGAAGATCTTGCTGAACATTTACCGCAGTATTTGATCGATTTCGTTAAATTCGCAATCTCAAGAAGCGATCATCTCTTGGAGAAGTTTTTCGGGGGCGACCAGAACCGACCCTCCGAGCGGTGCTTCCTGTTTGTTCGCACTTACGGATTGCTCTACGAACAGTTGCTACTTGAACTCCCACTGCACGAGCGGCGTAACGTTTACTACGCCCATCGTTTACTAGCGCAACTGATCTTGCTACTTGTTCAGGATCTATTTGAGGCATTTTATGTAATTTTAGTCAATAAAACAAGACACTTAATCAATGACACAACGACAAATGGTTAAATATGGAGGCATACAACAAATTAGTTGCTATGGCAACGGCTTTTGTTTTTATAAAGACAATGTGTTTCTACCAGAGTACAACCCAATCAATTTTGAGTACTCTGATCCTTCAATGAATTTAATTTGTGGGATAAGCGTAAGGTATCAGCAAAAAAGCTGTAATTCGAAAAATTTTAGAGATAAATCAATGAATAAAAAAACGAAATGCTCGCAAATAAACACACACAGGGTGAGTCAAAAATTAAGAATAAATCATGGTTCGAGTTATTCCACCACCATCAAGGAGGCTTTGAGAACATTTTCACCTCTTAATTCTGTTTTTTCAAAGACAAATGCATTACCTACCAAGAAACAAAAAAATAAAAATCGGCCTACTATTTTTTTTAAAGATAGGTCAAATATCAAGTGCGTCACTTTTTTTTGGAACTGAGTGTATTTAAACAGCTTCTACATCAGGGTTCTCCTTTGAAGAGAACACAAATGAATATCCCACTTACCATGCTCACCATGGGTATCTTTTTAACGGTGAGAGATACGAGGTCGGTTGAATGACACCAAATGTGGAGTTTGTCCAGGCCAACTGTAATGTGAAAAAATATTTTGATAAAATCTATTCGTTTTTGTTTTATACGCAAAAAACAGATCTTGATCATTTTCATGTCTCCTCCGTAACTTCTTTATTTATGAAAATATTCAAACAGGAATTTTACATTCTCATGGCAGTTTTTCAAAGCGATTTCGAAAAAAATATGAAATTTATACCAACTTCTCTAGAATTTGAGATGTCAGCACCAACTTTAGTTTTTCGAATGTAGGTCATAGCCCACTATGACTTAGTTACAAATAACTTTTTTTTCTCTTACAGATGATATGTCGCAGTAATAGTTTTGTGTTGATAACAACGGAGTTATCGTCATTTATACAAAAACAAGAAATTATTCGGAAGCCGTCATCTTGAATTTATGAATTTTAACAAAAAAATCTTGATCTCCGACCTCAAAAACCCTCACTTACCAATTTTGAATGAAATCGGACCAAATCTTGTCCGCCATCTTGGAGCAGCCATTTTTTTTTAATTTCAACAAAAATTCCATAATGTTTTGTCACCGAAATTATAAACACCTGCCAAATTTCAAGTTAATCGGAGTTAAGGAATGTTTGTTGAAATTAAAAAAAAATGGCTGCTCCAAGATGGCGGACAAGATTTGGTCCGATTCCATTCAAAACTGGTAAGTTGGGGTTTTTGAGGTCGGAGATCATGATTTCTTTGTTAAAATTCATAAATTCAAGATGACGGCTTCCGAATATTTTTTTGTTTTTGTATAGATGACGATAACTCTGTTGTTATCAACACAAAACTATTACTGCGACATATCATCTGTGAGAGAAAAAAAAGTTATTTGTAACTAAGTCATAGTGAGCTATGACCAACATTTGAAAAACTAAAGTTGGTGCTGATATCTCAAATATTGATATACCTACTCACTATTTCGTTGTTCTTTGTAGAATGATTTCTTTCTGGCTGATGATGGATACCTTTTGGGTCCGAAACATGTCCCCCTCTTCTTGAATTTGAAATTAAAAAACGTTATGTAGACGAGAGTTTTCATTATATTTTAAACCCTAATTTACATTGTATTTGAAGTTTCGTTTTATCTTCAATGGTGAACCCTGATGCAAAAGCTGTTTGAATATTCGAATTGACCCTGTGAGTTTTTATTTTTTTCAACATAATCATAGATCATTTCGTTATATTCCAGAATGCAGACGTTTTAGTTACGATTCCAAAAGGGACTATCAGGGGAAGAAAAGAATATTCATTGAGGAATATCTCATTTTATGCATTCCAAGAAATCCCGTTTGCGAAACCGCCAGTAGGAGAACTGAGATTTAGGGTAAGATCATCAACAGGGTGCTTACGTATATTTTGACAATACCCTATGAAATTTGTCATCGTAGAAAAGAAATCATAAACTCAAAGTCATTGTAGTACTTTACAAAATTAATTTATGTTATTTTCATCATCATGATCTTTTTATATAGGATGCACAGCCAGAGGAAGGATGGGAGGGTATCTTGGATGCGACAAAAAATACGAAAGTGTGTTATCAACAAAGTAACATCTACAACGAGGCCAACTTGACGCTTATGGAAAACGAAGATTGTTTGTATTTAAATGTTTATACTCCAATGGTGAGTGTATATTATAATATAAACTTAACATTTTAAATGTGTTGTAAAAATTTAGCGGCAACAAGAAATTCCGATTCAAAACATTATTATACAAAATATTATTACTCTCAGTTAAAATAAAATCATTTCAAAATCTCACTCAGGAGAATATAATTCAGGGTGGGACTACATTGAACATTGCACAACATTTTTTGCATGCATATTTTTCGACAATTCAACCTCGGATTATGAAAATCTACACCTCTTGTATGTATCATTATCGAGTAGAGGCAATTTGAAAATATTGGTACATCTCAGATATATGTGATGATGTTCAGTGGAAAGCCAACAATTTACTTGATCAATTTTATAAATAAATGCAAAAAGCTCAAAGTCATTTCCACACAGTATTCATAAAATGAACAACAATGGTAGATTTCGGGAGAAAAACAACTACCTCCCTGGCTAATGCCACGCAGGATATTGAATTACATCCTCCCGAAATCTATGCATCGACTCGTATAAACGAATACTGATACAAGTGATTCTTTCCTGAATGCCCATTGATTTCGATTTAGCCAGGCCGCTAGACAACCACAGACCGGTTTTCAGTTTTGGAGTGATTCTTTCCTCGGTTCTACTCAGATGGCGTTACTTTCATGTTATCGATGAAAGACGCCTCGGGGTGGTTATAATGACAACTTGATTTTTGTTTGGATAGGCTTCACTGAGTCGGCGGTCTTAGGACTGCTGGCTGGAGACTACACTGCACTGATGAGAGTCAAAGAGCTCGAAACCGGTCTGTGGTTGTCTAGCGGCCTGGCTAAATCGAAATCAATAGGCATTCAGGAAAGAATCACTTGTATCAGTATTCGTTAATACGAGTCAATGCATAGATTTCGGGAGGATGTAATTCAATGTTCTGCGTGGCATTAGCCATTTTATGAACATTGTGTGGAAATGACTTTGAGCTTTTTGTATTTATTTAACATTTCATTCCACTTTGAGTACTGTGGCTATTTCCTAGTTGGAATTTTATAAATGTTGTTGTTGCAACAAACTCATCATCAACGAATCCAAAACAAAATATATATCGTTTCAACTCAGACGACAGACCCAAAATATTAAGATTGTCCTTAATAATAAAACTCTTGAAGAGACTGATTCAACCAAATTCCTGGGTCTTTTTGTAGACCGCAACCTTTCATGGTCAGAACATATCAAACATCTAAACATGTCTCCAAAATGTTGAGTTCAGCATATTTTGCAATGCGTAATTTAAAATCAATCTTGTCCCAGAAACAATTGATGAGTACTTATTACTCTTTTGTGTATCCACATTTGAAATACTCAATAATCTTCTGGGGTTCAGCAGTCGATATAAATCGTATATTTATACTTCAAAAAAGAATTATTAGACTCATCTTTGGTATAAAACCCCTAGCCTCATGTCGCCCATTATTCCAATAATATAATGTCTGTCTACAATATATTGATATTAGAAGCATCTCTATATTTGTAAAAAAGTAATATATCTTTGTTTCCACCTAACAATAGCATTCATAACCACAACACAAGGAACGCTTGTAATATACATATCAGGAATTTTAATCTAACAACTTTTGAAAAAGGTCCTGTATTTTTCTGCAGCACTATTTAGTGCTTTTTTGTTTCTTAGTTTATCTATATATCCATTTATTTCCTCCTTATTTGTATCTCCCAAGAAAAATGAATTGATCGATTGGTCTAGAACTTCTGTCTCATAGTTGTTGTTCTGCTTTATTGTTTTTGCCATTTTTTGTCCAATATTAGAAAAAAAATGTTAAAATCATCTGCTATCTGCTTATTATCAGTAATCACGTCACCATTATTGTCAACAATTTCATATGTAATATCATTTTTGTTCTTTTTTGACGTGATTGCCTCAACACATTTCCATAAGCTAGTTGAATTATTTCTACTTTTTGAGATTTTATTCTGATAATAATTCGATTTTGCCTGTTTGATAACATCATTAAGTTTATTTCTATATTTTTTATAGGTGCTTATATTCTCTTCAGTTGGATATTTGATTTTTTTCTGTGACGGGAAAAAAGTTTGGCATTTCATCTCTGTTGGCAGGTTATAAAATGTCACTTTTCATAAATTACTTTTTTCCCGTGGGAAAAAAGTGAGTACTTCTTTCCCGGATATATATCACATATATATACTCTGTTAATGGCTTTTGTTGTGCTATAGTTCCGAAATATAAGTCAATAATACCGTCTCCGAGAAAGAACTGCAAGTCCTTTTATCTTCCATTCGACTTCGCGGTTTCGTATATTACTAAACAACTACTGAATTCGCAATTTTTTAAAATCAAATCACAGAATTGAACTGACAGAAGTGACATCAGATATTTGATTACTTCAAAAGAATGATAAAGATGTCTATAAAACGCAGGTGTCCCTACTGTTAAAAACTTGAAATTTCACGTCGATAATTTTCAGATTTCGAAATAATATAATATCTTTCCAATATTGATTCGTCCTTCCTTCTGTCACAGAAAAAAATAGTGTATTATACACGGGAAAAATATTAGATTTTAGCTCACGGTTTTTTGTCTCCCTCCGCTACGCGTCGGGAGACAACACAACCTGGAGCTAAAATCTACTACTTTTTTCCCTTGTATAATAAATAACTATTTATTGTATGTAACTTATTTTTATGATTTACTGATTTCAAGATACTATCTGTTATCCACTCTTTTATTTTGAATTGGGAGTTTCTTACTTTAATAATTTTCGTACATTTTTGTATGTGTTTTTTTATTGTATCTATGAAGATATTGGTAGCAGTATCTATATTTTCGCATGAATAAACCCTAGAAAAATCTTCCTGCCTCATGCATTCTACTAATTCCTTCTCATTTAGATATATGTATGTACAGCGTGTCTCATTTCAAACGGCCCCCCCTCTATATCTCAGCTATCAGTCGTGCGATCTTCACAAAATTTGTACCGGTATGAATAATCATCAATATGACCAGTTCTTCAAAGACAAATATCATTTCAGACAGTGCCGTGCATTATTATTGAAATGAATAAGGGTCAGTTTTTTAATAAATCATATTAGGCATTTTTTCACAGGAAAACTGACTTCATAATATTGTTCTTCATAGTTTCAAACTCACATATGTGGATTTTCATAAGTTGCCTATGAAGGGATTCAGAAAAACAGGCACATCTAAACAGCATTTTTGCGAACGTAATAATTATTATTTACTCGGAAACGGTGAGTTCAACACAAAAAAGTATAACTAGTTTTTCCTTTCAAATCATGATTTTACACCTACCGGAGCCATTGAACGTTCCAAAATTCGTAGTTGATTTGAAGTCACTATTTATTCGAGACTGAAAATGAAAAAAATGAAGCCAATCCTGTTAATTCGGAATTAGGTGATTTTTTCCATATGGGGATTCGAAAGCATGAGGAGCAATAATATGAGGTTAGATTTCCTGTAAAAAATGCCTTATATGATTTTATGAAAAATCGGCCCCTTTTTAATTCAATAAAAACGCACGGCACTGTCCAAAATAATGTGCATCTCTGTAAAACTGATCATATTGATGGTTATTCATACCACACCAAATTCGGTTGGAATCGCATGACAGTTACATATAACCCCTGCCAAAGCATATCCAGACGCCGCCACTGGAGTCCATGTGCCGGATCACCTTCAATGATAAACACCGGTAGAAGCTGACTAAGGATTCTCCCCGTTATTTATCTTGTATTTTTTATTAGTTTGCATTCTGTTCACCTTTTATCTTTCATACCAGAAATTATCTTTGCAACTCTGAATTATTTTCGTGAAATATCATTTTATTAGTTTTCATTGTTTTCACTGAAGTTATAAAAGGAACGATTTTCATTTTCAGTTAGATAGAAGTCTTTTTCTGTAATACTTACCAGCTTATGCTGAATAAAACCAAGTTCAAAAATTGTTCTTTATTCAGTATTAGAGTAACCCTTTTACTCAAAAAGTCTCAAACGAAACTGGCGCAGTCGGAAAAGGATAGTCACCGTACAGAAAGTTAACATAGTGCCTGGAACAAAAACAGGATAGTGTTCAACAGACTGGTGATCCAAAAATCTTTAACGGGACTATCAGGCAACCAGAACGACAACAGTGACTTGGAAATTGGACTGGATATTCACTTTTCCAATCACGGGGCTACATTCTACGGACCGTACATCCAAGAGTGGGCTGACAATCATTCCTGAGGACCGTATATTCCAGGAGTGATTACAAATAGGAACAGAAAAACCAAACCAGAAGCAGAAACAACACAAGAAGCTAGCCAAGGTTAGTTAAAGCATCTCAAATCCATTTACCATCCCTATACCATCATCCCCAGTCAATTTTTTATAAGAAAAACTAGTCTCTCTAATATGTTGCTTGATGTTTAATACTTTAAGAGAAATCGCTCAGAGTAACAGTCAATTTTGAAGTGAGATAAGATCAAGAGATATTATCAATCAAAGAGATAGGAATTCTGAAATCACTTTAGAAAGTATTATCTGTGATTTTTCTAATATCAACATAAGTAACAATAACCAAGATACAATGCCAGAGACTAATTACCAAGAACTAAGACTCTTCTTAGATATTATACCAATATTCAGTGGAGATCCATGTGAACTCAATAATTTCATAGCCGCATGTGATGAAGCATTTCAACACTATGCAGATGACACAGAGTTTGTGAAAAAAATAATTTTCAGAGCAGTTATTGGAAAACTTCGCGGAAAAGCATCAACTTTAATTTCTGGTCGCATCGAGCTACAATCATGGGCTCAAGTTAGAGAAATCTTGAAAATTTCTTTTGCGGATCAAAGAACTTTCACTTGCTTGCTTCATGAGCTACATAGTCTTAAACCTTATCCAAGAGAAACTCCTTATAATTTTGGAGTTCGTTGTCAATATACCCGTAGTTTGATATTTTCTTCAATCAATACTGACAGAGCAATGACAAATGAAGCTAAAAATCAGCACAGTTATTATTCCGTCTTTGGAATTCAACTTGTGTATGAAAAAGAGAGATTAATTTTCTTAATTCACGTTCCAATTCTTATGACTATGCCATTCAAAACATATTTCCTGTATCCAATTCCTATTCAAAGTAGAATCATATCACCACAAAGACCATACCTTATCCTCAATGAGAGAGATGAACTCTACCAGTACCAAGAAGCCCTATGTGAGGAAGTAGAGAATACTTACTATTGTAAAAACCACCTCCAAAGAGAAGAAGATTGTGTTGTCAACATCATCATCAGAAATGAAGCTGCCAATTGTACTACCTTCCCAGTCCACTTGGAGAAATTGATAGCAAACCAGGTCACTTCACAAAACGTTTTGATTACAACTCCTACCAATGCCATTGTCACTGAAAGCTGCTCAGTTGAAACTCATCATGAACTTCAACCCGGAAGTTATTTAATAACAATATCAGAAAGTTGTTATTTCCTCATCAATGAAGAAAAATTCGTCCATGGAAATGAAGAACTTTCTCCAGCCCAAATAATCCAGTTACCAACATTAAATATTTCCAATATGTTGGAAAGGTCGACCAAAATAAAGCTCACAAATATGGACCTCGAAGAAATCAAACATATAACATCAAGAGTGAACAGCCAGCATGAAATAATCCTACAGGATCCCCAAGTTAGCGAATCCATACCTATATGGATAATCATCATGAGTTGCTCAGCTGCCTGCCTCACAATTTTCCTTGGAGTAACATGTTATTATAGGATATGTTACCCATATTCATACTTCACGGCGAAGAAGAAGACGAGCCTGGAGGACATAGAAATGCATATTCAGCCAAGCCAGCCAAGCCTACCCTAGGCTTCAATCTAAGTTGGGAGGAGTTACATATAACCCCTGCCAAAGCATATCCAGACGCCGCCACTGGAGTCCATGTGCCGGATCACCTTCAATGATAAACACAACACCGGTAGAAGCTGACTAAGGATTCTCCCCGTTATTTATCTTGTATTTTTTATTAGTTTGCATTCTGTTCACCTTTTATCTTTCATACCAGAAATTATCTTTGCAACTCTGAATTATTTTCGTGAAATATCATTTTATTAGTTTTCATTGTTTTCACTGAAGTTATAAAAGGAACGATTTTCATTTTCAGTTAGATAGAAGTCTTTTTCTGTAATACTTACCAGCTTATGCTGAATAAAACCAAGTTCAAAAATTGTTCTTTATTCAGTATTAGAGTAACCTTTTACTCAAAAAGTCTCAAACGAAACTTGACTAATAACTGATATATCGAGGGGGGTCGTTTAAAGTGAGACACGCTGTATATGTGTTTTGTTCATTATTTTTTTGTTATCTGATTCAAATAATTTGATTCCCACAATTTGTGCAAAATGATCCGTTATGTTGGATTTAAGAACTATCGGTAATATGTCATTGCTATTTCCGCCATTATACTTCATGATAATGTGATCAATGCAGCCTTTCGATTCCCCCTGTGTCCTTGTAATTGTATTCATTGCTGAAATATAACCGTACTCTCCCATGATATTGAGATAATCATACATTACATACATACATTTTGGATAGATAAGAGCTATTGATTTAAAAAATGAGTTTCGTCGTTTTATTTCAGTATCCCACATCAGAGGCATCGCTGCCAGTGATGTTCTATATCTATGGGGGAGGATTCGTCAATGGAGCTGCCAACTTTGCTTATTTCGGGCCCCATTACTTCATGGAACACGATGTGATTGTCGTCACAGCCAACTATCGTGTAGGACCATTCGGTAACTTCGTTATTAAAATTTTTAATATTGCAACGTTATTCGGGTGCAGAAGCGAACACAACACTATTTATTTTCGAACTGATTTATTTTAACTAAAGGAACACTAATCTATATCGAACTTATAACTACTATTTATGTAAAACGATTTATATCACGCGGTATATGACTGTCTCTCTGACACTCGCTGCGTGACATACTGACGGCGTAGTTGTCCGGCCGTCCTTATAATAATATATTAGATCCCTTGGCAGGCTTTGCTTCTCGAACGTTCTCGAAGGACCTTTGGTACCGTTCTTTTGTTCTAGAAGCTTCTAAATCAATATCTCCCTCCCTCTAATCGTTCCATCGATTGTTTCGAGATGATTCCAGATTCTTCTGTCAGGTTATGTGTCGCCGTGACACATATTGGGTGTTCGGAAACACGCTGGTAAATGTAAGAATCATTGGGATGTTCGAGAGTGGTCTGGGATGCCTATCACTGATGGGTAATCGTTGTACCCCTGTCTTCCTGATGATGTTCTATAGCCCCTTCAAGGTGAATATCATTGCAATATATTTCAAGTGTGCATGACTCAGAGATGGTGTTCAAAGACGCCCTTTATAGACTGAAAAACTGATATATTCTCTCCTCCCCTGATGTATATAATATGTCGGAGACTAATACAACTCCAATATATTGAATAGTACCTGCGGTCGACTCACTTGGAGGCACACGCATTGGTAGAGGAGAATAAGAAGAAGGAGGAGGGGGAATAGGAGAAGGAGGGGTGGAGCAGGAGCAGAAGTATCTTATAGGGAATTTTGACTAGAGACATCGCTATATTGCGACGGAGAACCACCTCATCCAATGTACTAAATAGTTCCAGAAACCTACTGGATGATGAATTATATCTTGCTAGAGTAGTATAAAGTGGAATTTGATAATTCAATTAACAAGCCCGGGAAATATTCTTCTGCAGTTAGACTGTCTTCTTGATAAAATAAATGATTCTCAGATTCATTGAAATTAGGTCCAGATTTTTTTGTGTTTATCTCAAATACCATGAAATATTCTTCAATTTGGTTTCCACTCTTGTTTTCGAGGACTAATCAGAATCGGTCATTTTCACGGTATCTCCTGGGGAATTATAGCGATATGTTCTAGTTTACTCTCACCTCTGGTCCTCTGCAAGTAATTCACCATCTCGAACAAGCCAAGTATTTCTCAATCTTGCTGGAAAATAGCTAGAGTCCAACCAATCCCCAAAAAGGAAACATAAGCCTGCCCAACAACTATAGACCAATTGCCCTGTTATCAGTATCTCCAAAGCGACAGAGAATACCATCAACATTGAGCTCATCAAATATCGCGAGAGCTGCTTCACTAAAACTCGGAAATCTTTTCAACACCTTAACAGCTCTTCATGATCTACAAAGCACAGATACGACCAGTTTCAAAATATTGTTCTCCCATATGGGGTTCGACACCCAAACATACGCTGATGCTCTTAGATTCCATTCAGAAAAGAGCCATCCGCCTGATGGATGATGCAACACTCACCAATACTTTGACTTCATGAGAATACCGTATAGATACTTCCACGGGGGATATAGTCCTCAGTTATCTCTGCTATCATTCCATCAGTAGCAATATCAGTCAGACGAACTTTCAGCCTTTCATTGTCAGAATTGAAATATTTGGAACAACACTGCACCAAAACTGGATCGTCTATAGAACGGCACAGCTTTGGAATTATTCGCCAATGAAAGTATTCTCAAGAACTTATAACTTCTAAAAGTTCAAACAAAATTCCAACACCTACCTCCTCTCCCTATCCTAGGTAGCCACGATGTTCTCCGAACATCATAGGAATTTCCTCTCGTGCGCTTCAAGAGATAAAAAAAACGATTAGTTCGATTACATTTAAATATATATATTCTTTCTGATTTTTCAGGTTTTCTAGCAACTGGTGACCTAGTCAGTCCTGGCAACTACGGTTTGAAGGATCAACTCTTGGCCTTGAAATGGGTCAACCAGAACATCAAATATTTCGGTGGTGATCCAGAAAAAGTGACCATATTTGGTCAAAGTGCTGGAGCAGCATCAGTCAACTTCCATTTGATGAGCAAACAATCTGAAGGTACATTCACTAACATGATGTTTCGATTTTATGAGAAGTTCATAATCAATCCTATAGGGAAAATTGAGGAGTGGAGAAAATAGGAAAGTTAAAATAGTATTATGAATTATTTCAAACACTCGTGAAATAGAGAAAATTCTTCAAAGACCAGTTATCCATGAATACTTCACTCTATTCTGTTCATTGGTGCACTTTGAGATCATAAATATGGGAATAATAACAATTAATAGTCCAAGAGCCTCTGATAACGAAATAACATATCGACGGTCATCTCAGGTAATGACGTATCTCAATATTCTTAACTTTACAGGAGTGCAATTCAAAGATTTTCAGCATCTTAATTCGATCGCTTAAAACAGAGAAAAAAATATGTTTGTGAGATACGTCACTACGTGAGATCATGTTTATTAATGTGGCCTTACATACGCCATGAATCTTGCCATGAAAATAAAGTGAATTCAAATGAATATCAGACCCGAATCGTCATTTTTATTGATAAATTGACAAATTATAAAAATATATCTCACTTATTGACGTAAATTCCATAGTTAGGTCATGCACTTCGTGAAATTTGGTAGTCAAATAATTTGAGATAGGCTGGGTATTCGATATTCAATTACACGTAATTTAATGAATATTGAGCTACGCCACTTTGTGAGATCATAGAGTATATATATATATAAGGATATAGGTCATTTGACAGAGTGTCTCAAATTCCGATTTTTATGAGAAACGTCATTACATGACCCACGATATGTACCGAAGGCATGTGAAATAATAATAGTTATTTAACCAACTAGTGTATCATTAATCGCCTTTTAATATACAAGTTGGTTACAAAATTTCTCATTTCTCCTGCAATGAAGAAAACTTGGTTCGCGAATTCATCATTCATCCGCTAAGAATCACCCAGTAGCCTTGTTACTGACATTAGTGACATTTGACATTTGTCGAAATGATCAACATAGAAAATAAATTCCTTGCGTTAGAAAACAGGGATTAAAATCGTGTCAGAACCCGTTAACGGAAAATCTTCGATGAAATTCATATTTTCGATTTAAATGCAAATTCCGTAAGTTATAGCATAAACAATGAATGTACGCGGTGTATGTTTGGTTGCCTATAAAACAATCGTGCATTAATAGACAAATCGTTCATTAATCGGGGTCATTAATGAACGATTTCATATACATTAAACTTAGTCGTTAATAGGAGGTCGACGGAAATTGTATTTTATCGAACGGCACCTGTGCCAATCACTATCATGAGCAAAATAATTGAGAACCGGTACTTTCCTGTGCGGCAAATTGCACCTAATTTCGCGATTCGATAACGAGATAAGAATTATGCCATCCGAAACAAATAGAATAGTAGATCTAAAAAAAGGTAGGTTTTTGTAGGCTCCCTTGATTCAAACCGACGTATTTGTCATTTTAACAGGGTACGGACAGATCCTTGTCTCCTCAGTGTTTGTGAAACAGTTATTTTTTAAATATCAGTTTTTCAACTTGTCCAATCAAGAGACTACCATTCATTTTGGTTATAAACATGTTCTGTTAACTACCTATAGTTCATTAGTTATTAAGTTACAAGTTATTACTTGAATTTGTTGAATAACTTTTTTATTCTCAATATTTTTTTATCTGTGTACCCCTTCACAATATGATGAGAAACAGTAGTACCTAACACCTTAACCAAACATTTGTATTGGGTGGGAAGGGAGGGGGCGGTAAAATAGGTGCTGCTTATAGCGCCAACATTTCTGATTCGTACCTGGAGGTTACTTTTGATGCCTTATACTCCTTATAGTATCGGGTATTTGGGATAAAATTTCTGGACTGCTTGTGCTTGAATCGCACTTAAAGAGTCTGTGAAGATGACTGAGAGTAGGATGGTCATGCTTTTTGCTATTTGAATAGATCGCGTGCACGATGACCGACCCAGTAGGTAAACAATTGAAACACAACCTCCCTTTTCTGTAAAACATTGAAACACAACATCACTTGTTTTATTATATTTTGGCACCCGAATCGTGTTTTTTGCGCAATTCATTGATTCAAGCATGCCTTCTCATTGTGCTGTTGTACAATGCACAAAAAATGCAGCGAGAGACGAAAGGATATGATGTTTCAGGTGAATAGTAATCTCACATAGTTCTCATTATGAAATTTTGTCATTTCTTATTGAAATTCCTTCTGCCACTTCTGCAATAGAAGCTAATACTCCCTAATAGCACACAACGTCCTAGGGACGTCCCTATTTGGTATAATTCACATCCGAATGTCCCGAACCAAAAATAAGTGTCCTTGGGACGTCTCATCCCGTACATCTCATGCAATGTCCGAGCGAGGACGTCCACGGAATAACCCAGCTGGTACATCATTTCAAATGTCCTAAAAATAGCATCCCTTAGACATCCCACGTGGTACATATTGTAGAATATCCATGCAAGGACGTCCTTGGCATATCCCTGATGGGATATGATTTTAAACGTTCCTTTAGGGACATCCATCGGATGTCCCGAAAAGTACATATTCTGGCATGACTAGACAACCATGAAATGTCCCCTTCAAATATCTCTGCACATTCGCCCTTAATATTTCCAGGATCGTATAACAATCGAAATGTTCCTTAGGGACATCCTCCGAATGTCCCTCAAGGATATCCGTCGGATGTCCCAATTGGTACATGCACTGTACTCTTCCAATGTCCTAGAAATAATGTCCTATGGACGTCCCAGTCGGTACTTTCAATATGTTGTCCCTGCTAGGACGTTAACTTACACCTCACCGACGAATGATTGCTCGTAGGCTATAAGTACTCCTCGTCAATGTCCTTCACCTATGTCCATTGGACATCCTTGGGAAACTTTTTGGGGACCTTCTACGGACCATCAACTCAAGTGGTTGTCCTAATCAGTTATGCAAGACCTGGTCCTAGAGGAACCCAGAAAAATTCGAATTAAAGAATAATTTTTTTTTTAATACTTAATGCAGTGTGCGTATCAAGAATTTAAAAAATATATATATAATTTGTCAGATAAATTTTTAGGTGAAAACACGAATGGCACAAAGTCATGATTTGGAATATAAAAGTATCTGTTTCAGGTAATATGACTATTCGTAGACAAGCTCCATATTTATTTATAATCATAAATCATATGCCGTCTCTAATATTGTCATATTTTGTTATATGTATTATGTAGTATAAATAAATATATATTATTATTATTATTATATTATATTATTATTATTATTATTATTATATTATTATAATTCAAACGTCCCTGTGGCATCCTATGGACATCCAATTGATATCCCTCAGCGTTGCTGTTAGGTTGTCCTATGGATGTTCCAAGGATGTCCTCTGTAGTGCTTGATGAGGAATACTGTAGGATTTAGGCATTCGATAGTCGTCCCAGGGACATCCCTCATGGACGTCCCTAGTTGGTCCTCAAGTGGGACATTTTGCGTCCCACAGACGTCCAATGGACGTCCACGGTACCAAATTCGAACGTCCTATGGATGTCCTGGATGTCCCGACAGGACGTCCTAAGGATGTCCATGAGACTTAAGTGTGTTATTACGGTATTAATAGATTGAAAATGTCTACAACACACACGACAATCATATTTCGTCAGCATGTCAGACCAGTCCTCCCGTTTGATTGCATGAATTCAATATTCTTGGATTCTTTTAGAAATCTTACGAGTATTTCTATTAGCTCCTATTACAGAAGGAATTGCTATGGGAAATCAGAGAAATTATCGAATTTCAAAATGAAAATTATATGTGAGTGACTATAATAGGTACTTACTTTTAAATCATTATGTACCAACCGGATTCCTTCGTCTTTCGCTGCATTTTTTGTGCATTGTATAACAGCACAATGTGATGGCATGCGCGAATTGATGAATATAGCCGAAAACCACGATTCGTATGCCAAAATAATTGTGAAAAACTTCGAAAACAAAGAAGAAAAGTGAGGTTGTATTTCAATTTTTCACCTCCAGGGTCGGTTATCTGACAGTTCTTGCACACCACCCATAGCCTTGAAGATGGCGTACACTTCTCCGGTATACACTGAGCATGGGGCTGACAAGTGGTACCTACTCATGGGTTGTTATGTTACTACGGCGAGGCGTTCTTTAAAGGAGCATATAGTAGGGTAGGTGCCAATAAAAAAAAACAGCATTATTTATTCAATGCCCATCATTATATTAGCTGATGACTGACTTCTTGAGGACTGGAACATATCTTTTTTCACTTCCGTGGAGAGTTTGTGTTTCATAGTGTAATATATTATTTATATTATATTGTTATTATTGCATAACATCCCGGCAATGATTATTTTGCTCCAAAGAAGCATAGCGCATCTTCTGCTGTTAATAGTTATTTACGTGACAAGTGGGATATAAACATTATTAAGGCACGCATGTGAGGATTACACGACGAAGCCGAATTTTATCTACAACTGTTAACATTTTCATAACTATCTTTCAATGCACCTCATTGATATTCCACTTCGACGTACTTATCCATGACAGTTTTCTGATAATTGGAAAACACAAGTTGCCTGTGAACAGTTTTGTAACCGTAGCAACGGTAGGTATAAACAAAGCCGTTTATAGATGTTAAATTAAATAGTCATATCGATATTGAGAACCATCATCTAGTTTCTTGAGCGAAAATTTCTTCAAGTGAAGATGACCTACCATCCGATATTGAAAATGCGGCGACAAGTGCTATTTGAATTTTCTTAGTATTCATTCAATGAACAATGTATTTGGGTTGAAATTTATTTATATCTCATTGCCGCACTAGTGCGGTAATAGTTTCAAAAAAGCACTAGCGCGGTAATTAACGTCATTAGGACATTCAAAAAAGTATAAAATCCGAAGCCGAAAGACATCAGTTATTCATTATTATGAATTTTATGGGAAACGCTGTATACACCCAACTGTTAAAAGCGACAATTTCCTCTCGTAGGGGTGCCTGTACCGTTTCTATTAAGAAACACTTCGAAATAATTATTCTTGTTTTATTCACGATAGGTGATTTTTATCTGTATATATCGATTCGCTTCATTGAGATACGGTTTAATTTAAACCTACCATGATAACATCAAATTCAAATAGAACAAAACATGTTGATAAAACAACTTGATTGATGAACTGATATTCATCTTGAGAACATCAATCTTGATAACATAAAAGTCTTCAATATACATGGTGATGAATTGGTAATGCAGTGGAGTTCATTTTGGGTCAAAATGTATCTATTAAATATAACTTCTATTTGAATTTCTTGAAATAAGATTTCTTCATGTTTCTTATTGTACCTATTTTATGAAAAAAAGTTTGCATTGACTCAATATTTTATTTATATCTTAGGAACAGTATAAATCATAATTTCCGGGTACTTGAACGAAGAAAAAACCAGATACATAATTATTTGATGGAAGCAGCTTGTTCAAATCAACAGTATAATATCAATTCCATCAACAAAATATATGGTCTCAAAAACAAATAATGTCGATCCAGAATAATGTCGATGTTGATTCAACTATAAACATTTTGTTGATTTGATGATATAATGATAATTTTGATGAGAATATATTTTTGAAACAACAAACAAGTTTTCTAATCCGGTGTAGTAATGAACTCATTTCGAACGGATCATTTGCTTGAATCTTGAATAGAGCAACGAAATATGTAATATCTATGAAATATTTCGATAATAATAATAATTCTACATCGAGTTGAATTTTCGCCACCAGATGGCGATCATTTCGTCTCGTCTATGCCTGCCTCGAATTCATTATATACTTGAAGCTTGATTATTCGTGTTCGAAATATCAGCTGGATAAATCGAACTTAGCGGATGATTAGCAATACGAAATAGTTTTGCATCAGCTGAAGGGAAGTAAATACTGGAGACCTATACTAGAAGTCGACTAGTTTCCTATAGTTTATTCTATTGATTTGAAATTTCAGAAATTTTTGAATTAATGCTGAATTTGGTTCAACAAAACAATTTGGCGAATGGAAATTCAGTTTTTTCAATTACCCAAATATTTCTTCGAATCAACCAAATATTTCATTGAATCAACTAAATATTCGATTGAATCAATATCTTGCTATTTTGAATCAAACAAAATGATTGTTTGAGCCAATTCAATATCTCTAAATAAACAATTCATGGATATGCTTGATTGAACGAGATCCAGAAATCATGCAAGACATATTTACTTGATTCAAACTTCAAATTTGCCCTGAAACAAGATATAGATTTACTCATTTCAAGATTATATTTTGTCCTGCATATAAGATTATTTGCTTCAATCAATTAAATTTTTCATGTACCTTTTTCTAACCAAGAGTAAATAATGTTTCATTCGAAATTTCAACTTTTCCGCCATATAGCACCAATACCTACCGTGACCATGCCCGTATGTTCTTTCCAATTAACGAGAATATGTCCATCGATTTCAGGTTTATTCAGGGCAAGTATTGCACAAAGTGGATCGATTTTGTGTCCCTGGGTGTACCAGAAAGATTACAAGAACATCGCATATGACCTAGCTTCTTATGTCGATAGTAACTTCCAAAGGAATTCAAGCTCAGAAGAATTGCTGAGATTTTTGAGGAACGTTCCAGCTAGTGACCTGAAGAAAGCTGCAGCTAGTTATCCGGTAAGCTCCTTCTTCATCAGAATAGGCGAGTGGGCAATTTTTTTTTCATAACTTGAAAAGAATCATCACCCAAATACCTTTCAATTTCATATTTTATAAGAATTTTTCGGTCGATATTCTTCTTCTTCTTCTCTGCACAGGTGGGTGCGTAGACCCCTGCACTCAGGCCTCTTCAGTCGGGCCCATTGTGCGCCCACTTGTCCTGTGAATCAGCTGGGCATGCCGATTTCTTTGACGAAATTCAGCAGCTTCCTCAGCTGAGTCACTTTCACATCCTTTGGGTGCAGTACAATGCTCCCAAAGGCAGCTTTCCTCTGATGCACCAGCGCGGGGCATTCAGTGAGTATGTGTGATGATGTTTCATCATCCTCCAAGCACCATCTGCAGATGGGATCATCTTTGATCCCTATGAGTTCTAGGTGCCTGTTGAGGTGGTTGTGCCCAGTTAAGAGCCCAACTACCATCTTGAGATCCCTTCTATTAAGTGACAGGATCTCTCTCGTGAGCCTTTTTGAAGGTTCCTTTATATGGAGCTTTGATTGTCTCATTCCTGGTGTGTCCCGCCATGTTTCAAGAAACTGTCTCTGTAGCATTTCCTTCATGAAGGACATAGCCGTACTATTGGGTATTCCCAATATCGGTTCTGGTCCAATAAGTGTCGTTCCTGAACCGATCTGGCTAGTCTGTCTGCCTCCTCGTTCCCCGGGATACCAGAGTGTCCTGGAACCCACATGAGGCTGACTTTCCTAGTTTTTGCCATATTTTCTGAGGCACTTCTACACTCGAACACCAATTAAGTATGTTCAGGTGATAAAATCATCAATAATGCCACGGTAATTTTCAAACGTAAAAAAAAAAAATTTACCGCGAGTAAAAAACTGACATCACGATTTCGTAAAAGGGGGAGACCATAGCACAGTTGCCATTGAAATACGATCGAGAAGTTCAGAAATATTAATTATTCAATAATTCATGATTGCTCAATTGAGTATTGGTAATATTCCTAATTGGCAATAAAAATTCAATTGTCTCAAAATGTTCCCTCATGATTTGTGGTTTATTGCTTGAAATAAATGTGTGTAAATAATAATTATATTGATTAACACTGGAGAACATTTGAATCGGTGAACGTGACAACCCCGCCCACGACTTTGTGGGCGTTGTCTTGTCAGTCATCAGCATTCAGCATAATGTTGCCAAGTCTCCAAAATTCACATGATATTTTGTTACGGAGAATAAGGAATATTTAGACATGCTGATTGCTCGAAGAAGTCATGAATGAACTATAATGTTTCATGATATTCGATAATGTTTCCCGAATGTGCTATATTATTATAGAATCATCCTGAAGAAAGACAATGTTCCGGAACGTTCCAGAAGGATCAAAAATAATATAAACTCATCTAGATAGTTTAATGATATTCTAGAATCTTCCATAATGTTCTAGAATGCTCCAGTCTTAGAGTCTTGTATGTCAAACAAGTTTCTAGACCGTCGAAGTGTTTCCTGATTCCTGATTGTGTTTTTCAAAGTTTATGCCTTGTTTTATCCTTGATTATATACACTAGTGAATACTCAATGGTTTTATTGAGTTTTTTTAAGGTATCAGATCGCTCCATGTGGTGGTGGACGAAGTATCGTCTGATAACATAGTCATCAATTCCTGCGTTCCACAAGGATCTATTTTGGCACCAACATTGTTCCTACTTCATATCAATGATCCGTTATGAGCAACCACTTGCCCTATCCACAGCTTTGCATATGAGAGTACTCTCCATACTGTGTTCTCTTCCAGAATTCCTATTTCTTCCTAATAGGAAACTAAGAACGACGAGCAAAGGTCAACTATGTGAATGAAGATCTTGCTAGAATTGCAGCCTGGCGAACCAACAATCTAGTTGAATTCAATACCACCGAAACTCAAGCGATAGATATTCCATCTAGAAAAAAGAAACTCAGTATGTCTGGTATCACCATTTTCACGAAGTCATGTCAGATCCTTCGTGAAAGCTGCTTCATAAAATTTTTATTTCGTTCGACAAGCTTCATTTTATACCGCACAGAGGCCTGTCTCAGAATACTGTTCCTACATATGGGGTTCAGCACCCAAACATACGCTGTTGCTCTAAGAC
This sequence comes from Phaedon cochleariae, assembly GCA_918026855.4. Taxonomy (NCBI): domain Eukaryota; kingdom Metazoa; phylum Arthropoda; class Insecta; order Coleoptera; family Chrysomelidae; genus Phaedon; species Phaedon cochleariae. The sequence continues at coordinate 46,042,787 of OU896714.1, read as the reverse complement.
TCCATCGACAGACTATAGCCATTGGCCTCGTGGGTGATGCCATTCTCATTATTAATTCTTTGATACCGTAAAAAAGTCGGTGACCTTCAAATTTCCTATAATTACTTCCACGGGAAATATCCTCTAGAAACCTCGTAATCAACTTCGAAGATCAACTCTTTACCAAAACTCGTTTATTTATAAAACGGCAAAGCTTCGGAATTATTTTCCAATGAAAGAATCCTCAAGAACCCTTCATAAATTCAAGAAAAATTCCAATACCTACCTTGAGCATATTTATTTCATTCTTTGCTATAAACATTACATTGCATCTCATATAAATATAAATATGTTTTATTAAGATTTACAATGGAATAACATGAATTATCAGACAGATTCATATCTGGTATGAGATTATTCATGCATTATTAAATCTAGGTTATTGAAATAAACAACAGATTCAAAAATAATAACTATAAAAGAAAAAGCTCTTTAGAAGAACATTATGACATAATGAAATGAATTAGTGAATGAGAAATCATTCACTCAGGTTTGATTTTCTCTTTGCAAGAGAATATGTTTCTTGACTTTAATTTTGAATTGGGTGGATATTTGTGCAACTTTTGATATCATCAGCTAATTTATTGAATTTTGAGATAGCTCTGTGAGTAAACTTATTTTGGCCAAGTGTAGAATGATCAGCATCAAGATGAAACAAGTCATATTGTCTAGTATGATGTTCATGGATTTGAGAATTCCTTACCAATATGAAGTTAGATCTGAGATGTTTGTTGATAATATCAAAAAAAAATTCGAGGGTATCTATCAGATAGTGCTCTTCCAAAGAAAATGTATTTGTTTCTTCATAAAGTTTATTTGATGGGGTGTCATATGGAAGACGATACAGTACTTTTAATGCTTTTTTATATAGTACAGATATTTTGTTGAAATTATTCTTGGAACATGAACCCCAAATATTTATGGGATAGTTCATTCAACTAAGGATGTGAGAGTATAGAACGGTATTTGCTATATTTGGGATAAGTTTTGGACATCTTCTTAGGGCACCAACTATGGAAGAAATTTTTTCTTTGAGCATGCCAATATGCCCCATGTTAACTTTTCATCAATCCAAATACCAAGGCAATTTGTTTCAATCTCCAATTTTTTATTCTAATATTCAAATCAATATTTTGTTTATTTCTTCGATGGATAGTTATATATTGTGTCTTATCAGAATTAACGTCCTCTTTTCTGTTGTTTTCTGAAATTACAGGGTTTTTGCCTCGGTTTTTGTTTTCAAATAAAAGTACTGTGTCATCTGCATATATGGCATAGTTTCCTATTAAATTTACCTTCTCCCCCTATCCTTGGTACGCACGATGATGGTCTTCGAACCTAGTAGGTATTTGCTGTCGTGTGCTCGAAGGGATAAAAAAAATTATTCACATATGACAGCAAGCTGACTTTGTCCAAGCGATGCCACGGTAATTTCGGTAATTATTTCAAGAAGTACGGATTGTCTAGAAATGAATGTATGCAAGACTTAATGGATGCTCAGTACATTTATTTTCATTTATGTGATTTCAGGCGCAAATGATGAATGACCAAATCACCCAAGGATTTGTGTTCGCAGTTACAATCGAGCCTGAACACGAAAATGCCTTCATCACTGAGTCAATGTATGAAGCTGTGGAAAAAGGGCATATCAATCGTGTGCCCATGATGATTGGTACATGTTCTGAAGAAGCGATAACATTCGCCACTAGTAAGTTATCGATGACCTCCAAGGATTGGAACAGACCAAACATCTGAAATTCTTGAAAATAATCTATCGTACACTTAACCATGCGAGCGATTTTCTCATGGATGAACATGGGATCAGATGTTAGGTCTGTTTCGTTTTAAATGGTGAACTCTGTATAATACTGAATTAGTTGCTGAAACAACGAAAACTAACACTCAAGCTGGAAATCATCAATAACAAAAAACAACATATTATGACATTCACTACTAACATCATCATTATCACAAACAATTTCCATAACTTCGTTGTTACCCCAAGGTTCGTATCTAGGGCCACTCCTCTTTTATACTTATACATAAATAATATTTCGGAATGTTTCAAGTTCTCGAGGTTTCTAATGTATGCTGATGATATGAAGATCTTCCACAGTGTGAAACAACTGATGGACCCTTTCCTTATCCAACAATATTTAGACAGATTCCATTCATATTGCACAGAAAACGCTTCATATCTGAATTTCAACAAATGCCATCTGATCACTTTCACTAAAAATTTTGATCCGATCATTTTTTTAATACAGATCCAATGATACTCGATATTATTACTGAGGTGAAGGAAAAAAAATCTTGGAAATAGAAGAGATATTGCCGACATAATATTTCAAGTTAGTAAATAATATGATAGACTCAATGCCAATTAATGATTCCATCCAATCTGACGTTCCGCCATATTCCACTAGAAGTGCACATTTATTGTATTTAGTTCTATTCAAATTTTCTTCAACTTGATTCTGAAATAGGTACCCCACTAAATTACACAGATATCTATAATATCATTATCATATTATACAGGTTAAGTCATTGAAATGGGAAAGTGAAATAACGGCTTCGCTGTTTGAGATAGATGAACAAACATTTTTGTGATGGTCTAGGCTCATGAGCAGCACATTTCCAAGATATTTCGTATAACGTTATACAGGGTGACTGACAAATGCGTGACGTATCAAAGTTATACTTCTTATGGTTGGCGTATGTTCAATATACGCCAACCATATATTAGAAGAATACCATAGTTTAGATGATAATTTCAAAATTCTAGTTGATCCGGTGCACCTTTCTTCAATGTAGATAAATTGTGCCTAATTTCCAAAAATGAATGTTTATCGAACCTGTCCACAGGTAATAATTCCTTCAGGTTGGGAAAGTAGGATATATAAAAGTTAGGCGAGCCAAGGTTAGTTTAGTTCTTTGTAACAGTATATCACCTGATGAAGCTACTGTGTTAGCGAAACATGTCGTGTGTTTGAGAATTTTGTGGAAATCTTATAGTTTGTTAAGTTTATATATTTGTCATGGATTTTCATCAAGTAACGGCCGAGTCAATTCAAAAAATGAAGTTTAGTTCTGAAATGGTCAGAAAGAAGCTGAAACTTCCTTTATTGTGTATATGACATTTGGAAACACCCTTTAAAGTGTATTTTTACTCAGATCAGTTCCGATATTGATGAAATCCTTCATTTATTGTTCTGCTGATTGATTTTGATTTTTTTTAGATATTCACGACTTCGAATGGTCTACCAGACAATTGGACAACAACGCTTCTAAATTGGTTAACAACAACATGCACTTGACAGATCCGAACCAATTAGAGGCAGCAGGAGAAGCCATCCGCAGGATTTATACTGACGGGCCATTAGCTGATGATTTGGGGAAAGCCGTCCGAGTAGGTATTTCTCAAGCTTTCGTTCAGCTCCATTTGTCAGTTTTGAGATCGAATCATTCAGTTATACAAGGATTTCCGAGATTACATAGAAAGATAACAGTCACAGATTCCAGGAACGAGTCCAAGATGATGGTTTCATGAAAATATTTCCGAAACTCTCTGTGATAAAGAAACCAAATTTTGTACATGCTCCTAACTTTTCATGCCCAATTTGAAAACATTAAGAATTCTCCGAAACTTTGACCAAGGGAGTGGAAAATAGGTGGTTGGGGACACTTTTTCCCTGAACTTCTTTATTAATGGAATTTTTGGCAGTTTGACCAGGAAATATGAAAATATCATCATTTTCACTCAAAATTAAGCCAATTTCGAGATAAATCAATTTTGAAAGTCTGTAGCGTAATAAAAATAAAACCTTGGTATTGGTATTGGTATTGGTAGGTTGGATGGTGACAGATGCGCTGAGACCTGATTAGATCTATTGTGCCCCATCTGCTTCTGCTATATCAAGGATTTCTTGTTCATAGCAGCCCCTCAAGATTCAATTTCTTCAGGAATTTGAGGATTTTGAGATCTAGTTGTGGTATTTCTTCCACAGTCAGCTGATGTGTTTCCAGTATGTTCAATATTTTGTGATGTACAGCGTCACACTCCATCAGTATGTGATGGGTGTTCCTGGTTCTACCTCACAGAATCTGCAGGTGCCGTCCTCCTGTAAGCCTAGCTTCCTTAGGTGTTCTTTGAGTCTGCGATGCCCCGTTAGAAATCACGTTATTGCTTTGAGACTTCCTTTGCTGAGGTTTATCAGTGTCTTAGATCTCTCTCGGTTGAAATTTCCGAGGAGATCTTCAGCCTGCCGCAGTTCTAGAAGTCTCCTCCATTGTCTGACTCTCAAGGCTCCTTCCGCCTTTTCGAGTTCTCCTTGGAAATAGGAATTTCCAAGGCCGCAGAATGGCTCCGGTCCGATCAGTGGCGTTGAAGCCCCTTGTCGTGCCAGAGTGTCTGCTTGTTCATTCTCCTCCACTCCGATATGCCCTGGCTCCCAGAGAAGGATCACTTCATTGTTACTGCCTAGCTCATTCAAGTTGAAAAGGTATAGTTGTTTCTGATAGAAGTAGCAACACTGTATCGATGCAAATATTTCAGACGGATAGAGAATGTTCAATTATCAGGACATCTCAATTTTCAGAATGTTCTGTCTTCTCGTTCTCCAGATACTTCTGATAGGCAATCCACCGTGGATCACCCTGTATATGGGGTGCCTTCAAGTCAGAAGTGTAGAGCTCCTTGCAAGAGCATCGCCAAAGGGTCATAGCTAGGGATCCGAACAGATTGCTCAGCCAGATAGAATTCAGACTGCGATGTCTTGAAGAATGTGCAGATCATTCAATGAACATGATAACACCTCAAATGTGTTTGAATTCTTATAATCATGTGCAACGCCACTATCTTCCAGCGATTCAGATGCATGGAAGGCATCTGTGGATTAAATGGTTTTTGAAAAGTTGAATATTTTAAATATGGTTTGTTAATCTCACATGCAATTGGAAACATTTCGAACAAATATAAGGATATTTTTCATGATACTGAAATTGAATGGACTTTTTCTGAAATTCATCTCACCGATTCTGAAATTGAGTTTACCATTTCTGAAATCGAACTAACCAATTCTGAAATCGAGATTACTTTTTCCGAAATATAACTCACCGATTCCGAAATTGAAGTTGAAAAGGTATAGATGGGGTATGACCCCCCAGGAGGTAATTTTTGGGCCCATGTTTATATAAACTTGTCTCACTATTCTTGTTCCTAGAATCTTTGGTTGAAATATTTCTATGTAATTTCGGGACACCCTGTATGTAGAGACCACCGGTAACTTCAAGACAAATAATTATTTATCATGTATCTGATATGAGTATTCGAAATTATTGTTATTGATAAAGATAGGAAGGAAAGCTCTCCACAAAATTTTATAGCGTTGAACAATCAGGGACATAATTCGGTCTTATATACAGGGTGAGTCAAAAATGTATACCGAACTTTCTGCAGGGTATATATAGTTTGATTAATAATCTAATGGCTCAAAATGTACTTAGTACTAAGAATGATGGTTCTGGAAGCATTCGAGAGTATATAACGGTCGAAATTCTGAATAATATGTTTCAAATTCGGTAGTAAGAAAATAATATGCAGACTAAGAAAGCAATCTCAATCTTTTTGAACATCTCTTGTGAATTGATGAGTTTCGTATCTAATAGTTTCGACGTTCAAAGAAGTTTTTGATCTGTGCATCTGTTTTTTCTTCACTGTTATTTGTTATTGAATTATTGATTATTCAGGTTTTCCTAGATTAGAGATTAGATTTAGAATGGGGCCTTCGGGCTATATGCCTCCACACCGCGACCTTCTCAGATCTATTGTGTCTACCCTCAAAATCGATTAGAGTTCTTCGGCTAGCCCCGCCTCCTCTATGAGATTCCATGGGCTAGCTTTCAGATCCCCTGTGTATCTTTGGGCTTCTGGTTTTTCCTCACCCAGCGTAAGGAACCTTAGTCTTGACAAGCCCTCACAGTGGTAAAGTATGTGTACTCCTGTTTCCTCTTCTTCCTGACAGAACCTGCTCAGCAGTTCTTCAGTCAAACCTATCGTACTCATGTGTTTGTTGAGCCTGCAATGCCCTGTGAGAAGTCCCACTAGTATTCTAGTTGAACTTCGTTTGTGGCTCAGTAGATATTCTGTGAATGTTGACGATGGTTTTTTAATAAACTCTTTTGCCTGTCTCATTCCTGTCGAGTTGTTCCACCATTCTTGAGATTTGGTTTGCATCCATGATTTGATACTAGTCCTTTGTATAGCTTTCGCAATACCACAGAAGGGTTCTGGGCCATTCAGAGCTTTGTTTGCTCCTGCTCGGGCAAGTGAGTCTGCCTGTTCTGACTGCCCAGTTCATTTATAGGGTTTTTATGCAGTCCCATACTAGTTTAGAGTTAACTTGCATAAAGTTGACTGCTCTGATGGTCGTCTGGCTATCTGAATATAATGCAATGGTTTTGCCTTTAAACTCTCAATAACTTCTGCCTGAAACACCGTCACGTATTTACTTAAGCTCAGTGAGATTCTTGTCTTTGGCTTGGCTCCATAAATACCATCAGCTCCTGATCTGTCCTCAGTTTTGGAGCCGTCCGTATAGACAGCAATGTCTGCATTGATAGGAGGTCCTTCCTTCCATGCCTCTCTGTCCGTTATACTCATTTTGGAAGTTTTTTTCAGAGCTATATTTTGGAATTATGCCATCCGTTGGCATTCCCATGATGGGGGCGCTTTCCAACTTCATATAGCCACAAAGAGAGAAACTCAAAGTCATTACCACAACTAGTTCATAAAATGAACGACAATGGTAGATAACGAGAGGAAAACAACTACTTTCCTGGCTATATGCCACGCAGAACATTGCATTACATCCTCACGAAACCTATGCGATAGTTCGTATAAACGAATAAAATCGCAAGTGTTTCCTTCCTAAACGCTGAGCTGCGCTTAAGTGGTTCAGGAACGCTGACTACCTGCAGACCGGTTTCGAGGTCTTGCCTCTCATCAGTACAGGGCTGTCCCAGATAGCTTCTTGACCGCTATCTGGTGCGAACCTGACCCAACGTAAACGCATCTCAGCATTTATACCATACGAGGCGTACGACGTCTGCGAAATGAAAACGCAAACGCCGAACGCCACCTGGCAAGGAAAGAAACACTCCAAAACAAAATCCCACTTCAGGTGAAATGGGAGTGGCTGGTTGCCCGACTGGCGTGTTTTCAACTAGGGAAAAAAGCCAAATACTCAAAGTGGAATGCATTGGTCACAAAGAGAGAAACTCAAAGTCATTACCACCAGCTTCTGGTACCTACCTCTGTCGGCGTGGTTAGGAGTCCTGTAACAACATCACCGGTGCAGAGCACCGGTATTAGTGTGCATTTTACTCTATCGCTATATACTATGCATGCACGAGGTTTATTGTTACTTTCTACGTATAGTACTTTACCTTGGTTGTGTTTCAAGCCGGCTACCCTCCCTCCATGTAACCAGGGTTCTTGCAAAAGGGCCAGGTCGAGACCCTGATCCTGCGGTTCAGTTCTGGGAATCAGAGAATATGATATTTCAGCTATAAAAATCACCTGTCCTAATACAATTCATTTTTTAGTATCATAGTGACACTTCATTCACAAGGGGAATAATTCGTTATGCTCAGATGCAGTCGAAATTCAGCGATATCTACTTCTACCAGTTTTCTCATTATGGTCCCATCATTGGAGATAGGCCAAATATTGAGGGTATGTATTAATTGTTGTAATAATGAGATTTCAGGAATCGAGTTCACAATTCCAATAAGTTTTTTGTCTTACTACAACAAAATAGGGAGTTTCGAATATGAACACTACCAAAATTTGAATTATAATTGAGTCTGGTTGGGGTTGTACGCACTAGCACTAATCGAAGTCACCAAAAATATATTTTCCGTCGACCTCTGCGAAAAATCACATTTTAAGTTATAATTTCCGAACGAGAAACCGACTATTACCACAGTTCTCAACTGTGCTATTACCGAATGCAAGTACTTTTCTTCCGCAGACACGTACTTTTCGTACACGAACACATTTCGTCTGCTGCAGGGTTGCCAGCTCTAGTGAATTTTCAGCAGATCTCCTGATTGGCAAATTGATCTACTGATCTACTGAAACATTTCATAATCTACTGAAAAATATTTTTACACACATATATTATTGAAATTATCTGTATTATATTATCATTCTTTAGTTTATCACATATACTCTTATGAATTGCATGATATTTCGGCACGCTCTGTTTGAATTAATTCCACGAAATAAGTGTTAATAGGTACTAATGATATGAATAAACTAAAAAAAGGACAATACTTCATCTGATTCAGATCAAATTCGATTTTTCATATATCTGTTACACAACCCTAATAGCACACAACGTCCTATAGGGACGTCCCATCCCGTACATCACATGCAATGTCCGAGCAAGGACGTCCACGGAATGTCCCAGATGGTACATCATTTCAAATGTCCTAGAAATAGCATCCCTCAGACGTCTCACGTGGTACATATTGTAGAATGTCCATGCAAGGACGTCCTTGGCATGTCCCTGATGGGATATGATTTTAAACGTTCCTCTAGGGACATCCATGTCCCGAGTAGTATACATATTCTGGCATGACTTCAGATCTTATATAATGTCCCTTCTAGACAACCATGAAATGTCCCTGATGGTACATTCCTTCGAATATCTCTGCACAGACGCACTTGATATTTCCTGGATCGTATAACATTCGAAATGTGCCTCAGGGACATCCTTCGAATGTCCCTTAGGGATATCCGTCGGATGTCCCAATTGGTACATGAATTTTACTCTTTCAATGTCCTAGAAATAACGTCATATGGACGTCCCAGTCGGTACTTTCGATATGTTGTCCCTGCTAGGACGATAATTTACACCTCACCGACGAATGATTGCTCGTAGGCTTTAAGTACTCCTCGTCATTGTCCTTCACGTAAGTCCATTGGACATCCTTGGGAAACTTTTTGGGGACCTTCTACGGACCATCAACTCAACTGGATGTCCTAATCAGTTATGCAAGATCTGGTCCCAGAGGGACCCAGAAAAATTCAAATTCAAGAATAATTCGTACGTCCCTGGGACATCCAATGGACATCCAATTGATGTCCCTCAGCGTTGCTCATAGGTTATCCTATGGATGTCCTAAGGATGTCCTCTGTAGTGCTTGATGAGGAATACTGTAGGATTCAGGTATTCGATAGTTGTCATAGGGACATCCCTCAAGGACGTCCCAAGTTGGTCCTCAAGTGGGACATTTGTGCGTCCCACAGACGTCCAATGGACGTCCACGGTACAAAATTCGAACGTCCTATGGACGTCCTGAGTGTCCCGACAGGACGTAAGGATATCCATGGGAAATAAGTGTGTTATTAGGGAAACACAGTCTGCGTCTGCGTTTATTTTGTCAATTTGTTTTGTTTTTTTCTGTTCATTTTTACTACTCGTTCCTTTTCTTTATATACTCAAATCGTATAATTATATATGTAACTGTATTTTGTGATCATTGTGAGGATTTTTGAATTGATGATTTTTGTATGAAAATGTTTCTTGTGTATGTTTATTATTTTGTTGTGAAAATAATTCACTTTTCTGTTCACTGAAAGTCCATTATGTTTTGACCTAAAAGGTTTATTTCATAATTTCTTCTTGGAATTCGTAAAAATTAAATAGATCTCAAACATGTCGATTGGTCTATCGAAATCTACTGAATTTCGACAAGGTATTTACTGATGGAATAAGAATAGAACTGGCAACCTTGGTCCGCGCGGAGAGTTAGACAACAACTGTCATTTTCTGTTTGTCAAATTAATTATTCACGAAATCCGATAGATTTCAAGCATGAATTGAATGTTGTGAATATAAATGTTTGAGGTCGTCAAAAAAATTTAATATGCACCTTGGCGAAAAGTTGTCTATTGTCTCGCCTGATTGTTAGCCTCGGTGAGGCATCGGCTATCAATTTGCAGATTAGACTATGACAGACAGTGTTCCGTCCTTGGTACATGAATAACTATTTTTCTATAATGAAAATAATCCCCTCTCGAAAACGCTAGCTCTCCATAAGAATTGACTTCACACAATATACAGGGTGTTTCAAAAAATCCTTGCTAGGGTAGGTAGAACACTGCAAAATGAGTTGGGTTTGCTCAGTGAGAAAATGTCGTAACGGCATCCGTTTTCATGATACAAGGTGTTGAAAAAATGATTTTTTAAACATTTTTCCCGATTATGTCGAAACTACTGGCAACATTGTGATGTAATGACATATCGCATGAATTTGTTTTTATATCTGACTCTCATTCAGGGCGCTAGTTACATGGTTCGTATACCGAGTAGTATAGAACATAAGTTTTTTGAGGTTAGATTTTCCAATCCAAATATGATATGAAATTGAACATCATTCAATTCAATTCCAAAAAGGTACTCTTGGTGAAACTCGATACAATAATGTTCTGTTTTCGGAATATTTCGATTTGAAAATGATGGAGTAGTAATGATGCTGGTGTAAAATGAATTATATTGAGTTCAATTACCTATTTATTCAGATTCAAAACCAATAAAATTATTTTTGTGCTGAATTAAGAGTCTTTTGAGTGATGTTCAATTATGTCTCACAACTCTTGACGTGAATTTACCTATATGTAGCATAGACTTTCTGCTCAAGATACAACAAAACTGTGTAATCCATGTTCTTAGTCAAATCTGTTTCGATGTTATTCTTGTGATTCATTGTTAAATCAATAACTTTTGCATCAGAAATGTATTGTCGTTTTCGGTTTCCAATGAATGAAATAATTTTTCATAATACTCACTCTAATACATAGCTTTATACCAGCAACAGTTATCACTTCATCATTTTCAAATCGAAATATTCCGAAAACGGAACACAGTATCGAGTTTTACCAAGAGTATCTTTTTGGTGTGAAATTGAATGATGTTCAAGTTCACATCAAATTTGGATTGAAAAATATAACCTCAAAAAAGTTATGTTCAAAACTACTCGGTACGAACCGTGTAACTAGCGCCCTCCATGAGAGTCAGGTATAAAAACAAATGCATGCGATGTGTCAGATTTCAAGAAGAATCCATGCAAAATTGCATCACAATATTGCCAGTAGTTTCGACATAATCTTGAAAAATGTGTAAAAAAATCATTTTTTCAACACCTTGTATGGTAACGGATGCCGTTACGAAATTTTTTCACTAGGTAAATCCAACTTATTTTGCAGTATTCTACCTACCCTAGTAGGGGGGTCAGGTTTTTTTGAAACATCCTGTATGAATCGTATCGTATATAAGTTGCATTAGATTGATCGCGGTATTCAGTTTTGCCACTTCTATAATGGTATTCTATTGGTTACTTGGCTACTTCCAAACCATAACTTCCAAACCATAACCTCCTAACCATACTAGGTTGGTCATCAGGTCCAGTACATGCCTGCTGATACATTCGAATTAAAAAAAAAGGACGACCGCCACGGGATTCGAACCCAGTTCCATCACTATCACTTGTATACAAATCGAACTTATTCCAATTGAGGTACAACACCTTTCTTGATATATGTGTACGGAATTCATTAACTGTTTTTTCGTTCTGGAACCGAATCTGCTCCAAAGATTAGTGAAAATTTCTCTTCTCCAAACCTTTTTCAATACAAATTGTCACTGACAAGCTAGTGAATTTTTCTGTTAGGCTCTCTGATAGGAAAATTCTTCAAACGCAGTGAAATTTCGGGGCAAATCAACTAATTTGTCCATCCTACACGTGTATTGAAATAATATTCATATTTTCACTTTATAGAAACGAGGAGAGAAAATCCCAAAAAATTTGGAATAATGAATGTACCACCTCCTCGATTAATCAACAGACAGTATGAATTTAAATAGAATTAATTTGTGAAGTAGAATATGTTAGTGAAACGTATCATTGAAAAACAAAAACAAAATGATGAAGCCTCAAATTCCAATTTCCCTAGGATGATAATATTGCACCTCATTTTGCTCTGTTCAGGTGCCTACAAAGTGGGTCATTCTGATGACAACGCTTTCATATGGACATACGGAAACTGGAGTGGAATGAACTATCAAAAACCAGAAGATATTTTGACGTCCAATCGTTATACGACGTTATTCACAAACTTCGCGAAGTATTTGTAAGTATAAGTGTAAAAAATTCCAAAGCCATACCGAGTGTCCCTGATTTTTTCATACAGCCAATATCTCAGTATTGCTGGTTGGAAAAAAAATTACACTCTTGTGTCATGTCGAAGAAATTGTGTCAAATTCAGATTCTTCGTACAGGGCCACCATCAAATTCATTTATTCAAGTTACACCCTATAAATTTTTTTGTTGATTTGTTGATGGCGCAACAGATCATGTTTCAGGCACACAAACCATTAATATAGGAGTGCCACAGGGCAGTGTGCTTGGTCCCCTATTGTTTATCCTATATGTCAACGATCTAGGTAATTTTGTCAAGTGTCCTTCTATCAAATCAACAGACTATGTAGATGACACAAACATTCTGATTGCTGACAAGTGTTTTGAAGAATTAAGTCGAAAAACTGTAGTATAGTTACTTAAGTCTCCAACTAGTTTCATGAAAACTCACTACTATTAAAAATCACTAAAACAAATTTCATCCTCTTCAGACATAGCAGCAACTCAAGATTTTTTCCAGAAAACATAAATCTGAATAATAGTGCTATTTCATATGCCAACTTTGCGAAATTTCTTGGCATTATCATTGATAAACATATGGGATGGGTAGACCATGTATCACTGCTCTGTGGTAGACTCAGTAAGGCCAGTTGTGCTATTAAATCACTTAGGACAGTTGTAGATCACGATTCTATCAAGGCAGCTTACTTTGGACATTTCTATTCAATCATGTGTTAGGGTATAATCTTTTGGGGTGGTTCACACAGTCAAGAAGTATTTGTCATTCAAAAAAGGTCAATTCGTATTCTGGCTAACTTGAAAACTTTAGAATCTTGTCGTGGCTATTTTAGATGAACTTAATCTCTTGACATTGCCTGGTGCATGTATCCTTAAATGTGTCAATTTTGTATGCAAAAACAAACATAATATGTTCAATGTCTCCTCACATAATCATTCTCACAATAAGAGACGGAAAGAAACATATTCATTTCCACTACATAATACATCCCTTTCTGAGAAAGGTTGTTATTATCAGTGCTTAAGGTTCTGAAATATGCTCCCAAACGATATATATCAAACAAATCAAAACCATCAATTGTTTAAAAAATATATATAAAATCAATATAAGTCACAATAGAACCTTATAAAATAGAGGATATCAATGAAGCAATTATATCCCTTTGTCACAATAAGGGAAGATAAGGAAATCTCTCAGAGGCTTCTTGATTTTCATCATTATTTTTATTCTACTGTATGTATTTAACTTGTATTGAACATACTGTAATGTTCTGTCCCTTATACTAAATAAATTCTATTCTATTCTATAAACTGAATAAAAGACGCATGCACGAATACTATCACTTATAATCTCCCTACACAGTGAACAAAAATGACACCAATTCACACCAGCTGACACCCTTGGGTGTCCCCTGAGTTCCTGATCATGTTAGTGAGAATTAACACTGATATTTTAAACACCATCATAGGGTGTCATTCGTTCTAACATACAGTCAAGAACTACACTAGAGTATAATACCTAGTGCTAATTTGATCGGTTCGTGATTATTTTGACACTGTATTTGTTGCGTTTTTACTTTTACTGATAATATGATAATATGCGAATATTTTTCTGTTGTGTTATTGTTTTCACGCTGAGAAGCGGTGCTTCATTTTCTGCATATGAGTGTTGAATAACACTACTCTGATATACTAACATTAGTATTCTGTGTATGAAATTAATGGTTCATTATAGTGAGAGTTGAGACTATAATGAAAATATAAAACATCTCTGAGTAGTCTGAGTTGATACTATTTGAAGGCTGTCGATAGACGAGCGTCGAAGAAGAGCTAGTTTTGAAAAGAAAATTGCATATGAACGTATGACCTGACCGTATTAACTTTCGAGATACAGGGTGGTTACATTCTCAAAAATAAATAGTTTTTTATTTACTTTTATCTGTAATACCACTTCAACTATTCTAATGAAATCATAGGCATACATGTACTATGTATCAAGAGGCATCAGTTAGTGTACCACAATTTTTGTGGATGACACCAGTGGCGTTCGTATGGAATTTCACATATTTATTTTGGTCGACATTAATGGTACGCCACTGGTAAATCTCGAAATTGAAATCATTCCTAAGATTCTCAATCATTTAGATGATTATAACAATATCGTAAATATGACAATAACACAATGCAGAGAAATAAATTTCATTTTTCAAATCAAATTTCAGGTATTGAATTCATAGTTCATGATCTCTTGAATTGTATCAGTCCGAATCACGGTTTACACTTGCAAAATAAAATCTATTTCTCTGCATTGTGATATTGTCATATTAACGATATTGTTATGATGATCATGTTTTGGAAAGGTTTAATTTTTTTAGGCAGAAACCATGCAACAGATTTAGAAAAATTGCGGAAATTTGCCTAGAGATGATTGAAAATTTCAGGAATTATTTCAATTTCGAGATGAATCAGTTTCGTACCATCAATGTCAGCCAAAATATGTATGTAAAATTCCATTTGAACGCCACTGGTGGCAACACAAGAAAATGAGGTACGCTAACTGATACTTGACACAAATTTAATTAGAATATCTGAAGTGGAATTACAGATATTGATGGAAAACAATTTATTTTTGAAAAATCTTCCACTCTGTATCTCAAAAGTTATGACGTTCAGGTCATATGTTGATATGGAATATTCTTTTAAGAATGGGCCCAAGAATTACCTCCTCAAATATATTGACATTCCATTAGGAAACACCCTGTATAATAAATTGATTTTTCAGAGATCCTACTCCAGAACCATCAAGCCTGTTTGATAACATTGACTGGCCCACAGTTGATCCAGATAATTTCCAGTATCTGGATATAAATGACACGTTAACTATCAAGAAGAATCCTAAAGGGGACGTGTTTCCAAAATGGGTGGAAGTTTACGAACAAATGGCTATCAAGCCATATACTACTTTCTGAGTCTGATTGATTTTATACGTGAATAAAAAGTAATAAAGCAGAATCTTTTTTTTTGTAACAAACAAATTCCTGTACAGGGTGTCCCAAATTCGAGGGGTATCATTATTGGGATCTCGGTAACCATAACATATACAAAAAGGCAAGAATAAGTCGCACAATTAATTCGATGCTGATCAAAATGCCGCCTCAAAGGTAGGAATTCCGAATACTTCCGAAGATATTTGAAAAAATCCGAATATCCGTGATTCCGTCTTGTTTTCCGACTTCATTTTTTAGACCATCAACTTTGTTTTTTTTTAAGGGCGAAAAAGAGATTTTTTGGATCTAAAAAACTCTAATTCCAATTTTGAAACCAACGACATGTTTACATCACTTCAAAATTATCCAACGTTTCAAACAAAAAAATCATCATCAGTAGTATTAGATGATGGTTACGATAAAACGAAACGTCAGATCAAAAATCGGATGACGGCAACTTGTAGAGAAGGAAGAATGGCCACGAAAAGATCAAATTTATTTTGGTTTATCTCTTTTAGTAAAATAAAATGGAAAGTTATTCTCGAAGTTTCTAGTTCCAAGCATCATCAAATTATACTGATGATGATTTCTTGACTCGAAACGTCGTATAATTGTGAAATGTATTATGTCATTGGATTCAGAATTTCAATTGAATTTTCTATAGGAACAGAACGTTTTTTTTTTCTATTTGAATCAGCAAAGTTGTTGATGGCTCCTCGAAGATGAAAGGTCGGATCAAGAATCTATTGATACCATTTATAGGGCGATAAAAGTGGCAATGATTGAATGATTATTGTGACATCAAATGAAGTCAAAAAAAATTGAGACGAAATCGCGAATATTCAGTTTTTTCCAAATATCTTCGGAAGTATTAGAAATTTTCAAACATTGCGCAACTTTGCTTCAATTCAATCGACTTTGTATCCGTTATGATTAACTAGATGAAAATAAGAAAAAAATGTCTTCTACTGAGCTTTCAATAAATTAATTACCAAGGTATACAGCTCTCAGGTCTCACTTTAAACGCTTTCCCTCTAAACAGGGTGTCTCAGGTTTAACTCGTCTAACTTTGACGATAGATAGCAAACATTAAAATATTAGATACGCATTTTTGTTTTGTCATCGAAAAACTTGTTTTCATTATACGAAGTGCTCAAGTTTGCATACATGTTTGGTTTCTATTTTTATATCAGCTTAAATGACACCAAGCGATTTGAAATTAGGTGATTTATTTTCTATCGGCAATATGAACAGTCCTTATCAATAGAGGTAGCTACACTGGAAGTAATCCTTTTTGGAGCCCTCTGACATGGAAACCATCATATTTTTTTATTGTGACGTTGTCTTAGACTGAACCTTATGAAAAATCAATATCATTCCTTTTTTTTATGTTCTGGTTCCCACGAAAAAGGATATCCTGTAATGTTCAGAGAACATCGTGAGAACCAAGGGAAATGAGGTGGGAATTGGTGTTCTTCTTGAATATTTGGTGGTTATATGCCTCGGGGAACACCTCCCTTGGCAATGTGTTCCAGAGCCTCGCTGTTCATTGAATAAACGAGTCTTTGGAAAGAGATGTTCTACAGGTCTCCAAAGTGACCACGAAGGGGTACGAAGCCTCAACTCGACGGGTTAATCTCCCGGGAACTGCCAAGGGAGGAACAATTGTTGATATTTCAGAAGAACATCGTCCATGAGAATATCTATGAGATAAAGCCAGATCACAACTTTTCTACGGTGTTCCAGAGAAGTGAGTGACTTTGTGAGCGAGGCATCACCCACGAGACGAATTGCCCTTTTTTGGACAGAATTCAACAGTTTCAGGGTTTGTTTGGGAGCTGCACTCCAAATTTGGGAACACTATTCCAGGACAGGTCAGATCTGTGCCTTATAGATCATGAGCAGCTGACTGGAAGTGAAATAGCTCTTGGCACGAAACAGGAAACCAAGTTTTTGGCATGCACTTCTAGCAATTGATCTCACGTGATTTTCCCAACAGAGGTTATTGCTGATAGTGATACCAAGCATCGAAATGAATGTCTTCAAAGGTATGGTTACTCCTGACAAGCTTATGTTGGGCACAGTGAGATCGGCTTTTTCAGAGAAAATTCATGCTTACGTTTTGTTTGATTTGAAATCTACCAAGTTATTGGATCCCCATTAGGGAATTGTTGCCAGTCCATATTTATGTTGTCAACATTTCTCCCTCCTTTGTTTCTCATTTGCCTGGCTGGTATTGGAGCCTTGGAACAGAAGCGGTATGGAGGGTACTATCATCCGCGAAGCTGTGTACTGGACATGACGTTGCTTCCAACAAATCGTTGATATCGAGTAGAAATAGTGTTGGTGCTAGAATTGATCCTTGCGGAACACCAGCATTTATGACAAGAGAGTCAGATGAAACTCCGTCGACCACTACATAAAGAGACCTGTTTGAGAGAAAACTAGCTAGCAGAGAACATAACTGGGGAGGCAAGCCATAAGATGGAAGCTTGGCGAGGAGTCTGTAGTGCCAGACTCGATTGAATGCCTTGGAGATATTAAGTGCGACTGCTAAGGTTTCACCATATTTTTCAATAGATTGCTGCCATATATGTGAGACGTAAGCGAGCAGGTCACCAGTTGATCTCTGATGACGGAAGCCATATTGCCTATCGTTGATAATACCAAAATGTTCCAGGTATTTCATGAGCTCGATGTTCTTCATGATCTTTGAAATGATAGATAGCAGTCGATCGGTCTGTAGTTGCTAGGTAGGGACTTTTTGCCTTTTTTAGGAACTGGTTGTACTCTTGCAATTTTCCAGTTGGACGGGAATATCCCCAATTTGTAAGAGTAGTTGGACAACTTGCAGAGAACAGGTGATAGTTCGAGAGCACATTTCTTGAGAACAATCGGTGGGATTCCGTTGGAGCCATAAGCTTTGTTGGTGTTGAGACCCAATGAAATCTTCCTTATAGTACGTTGGCGAAAGGTGATCTCGGGCATATGACTGTCAATTGGTGTTATGTTTAGAGGTTGTTTTCCCAATAAATCGAGAGTGGAATTTCTAACAAATGAATGCGCAAAAATGTTGGCTTTCTCCTGGGCAGTTGTGGCTAGTGTTACATCTTTCTTGGTTAGAGGAGGAAACGAGCTGGAAGTGAAGTTTCTTCCTACAGCTTTTTGCGAAGGACCAAAATGAACGGGATCCGTTAAGACATTCAACAAGATTTGATCTTATTTTGGCGTGATAAGCATCCTTTGATGATCGAATTGTCTCATTGCATATGCTTCTAGCCTCGACATATTCTGCTCTAGTTTCAGGGCCCGGATTTTTCTGCCATCGATGGAATGCTGCCTGTTTGGAAGCGACAGCTCTAGAGCAGTTTCTACTAAACTGAATTCGATACACATTTTCTCGGATTATTATTTTTCAATTTCTAAAAAATCGAAAAAATTGTATCACAAACACATAAATTTTCAATAGTATTTGGTCATATTATATGCTTTAGATTTGCGGTAAGTGGTTCTTATAGTGATTATAATTGTATAATTGTATCAGTAAAACAATCAAAACATCAAATCATTCATGATGACCTCAAACGTCAAGATAAGATTGTAATCTCAGGTGGATAATAATGATGGATATAGATGATTATCCAATCGAAATATTAACTTACTATAATAATTCATACAACCAATGTTCTAGTTGTCATTTTGAATCAAAATGTTACTTAAAAATGTGATCTACCTTTTGATTGCCTACGAATATGTGGTAAGCATGTTAGGATTTGAATTTTTTTTAATACCCTGTACACTATACCCTATACAATTCACCTAGTGCAAAGTGTACCGTCAAATGAAGAGACTTCGGATTTTTTACAGTTTTTTTTGGGAAAAATAGTTTTTTCCTCTCCAAAATTCTCACTCAACGTAGCACTTATATTGATTTATTGAATTGTGATATGAAACTATTGTCTTTTTTAACAGAAATATTTTATTATTTCATTTAAAAAGTGGTGACTTCGGACGTACAGGGTGACATTTTAAAAATTTCCCACCCTCAATATTTTCCCTGCAGTGAATAATATGAGAAATCGAAGAAATAGGTCGATTTTATTCTCAAGAAGGACACTTGAAATGATTAGTTTTAGCCCTCTTGGTTCAACCCCCTAGGAGGGGTAGATGTTGCCCTCAGAATCTCAAATTGGACGGGGGGTCAAGTAGCACATTATTTTGAGTTCAATTCTCTTTCCAACGGTACCATAGTTGATCATTTTCTTTGAACTGTTTCCGAAAAATGTTGTGTCACTTAGAAAACTTAGATAATTTCCTTTCTGTGAATAATATTGAAGATCGAAATGGTACGTCCATTCCATTTCTGTGTCCTCAAGGGCTCACAACTTGTGAGTACGGGAATTATTCCAAAATATAGCTTTGAAAAAACTTTTAAAATGAGTATAACGGACAGAGAGGCATGAAAGGAAGGACCTCCTATCAATGCAGACATTGCTGTCTATACGGACGGCTCCAAAACTGAGGAAGGATCAGGAGCTGGTATTTATGGGGCCAAGCCAAAGACAAGAATCTCACTGAGCTTAGGCAAATACGCGACGGTGTTTCTGGCAGAAAATTATTGCAATACATAATTGCGTGAAAGAATTGATAAGGCAAGAGTTCAAAGGCAAAACCATTGCAATCTATTCAGATAGCCAGGCGGCGATCAAAGCAGTCAACTCTATGCAAGTTAACTCAAAACTAGTATGGGACTGCTTAGAAACCCTAAATGCACTGGGCAGTCAGAACAGATTGACTCTAGCATGGGTACCAGCACATACAGGGTACGAGGGCAATGAAGAGGCAGACTCACTTGCCCGAGCAGGAGCAAACAAAGCTCTTAATGGCCCAGAACCCTTCTGTGGTATTGCGAAAGCTATACAAAAGACTAGTATCAAATCATGGATGCAAACTAAATCTCAAGAATGGTGGAACAACTCGCCAGGAATGGTACAGGCAAAAGAGTTTATTAAAAAACCATCGCCAACATTCACAGAATATCTACTAAGCCAGAAACGAAGTTCAACTAGAATACTAGTGGGACTTCTCACAGGGCATTGTAGGCTCAACAAACACATGAGTACGATAGGTCTGACTGAAGAACTGCTGTGCAGGTTCTGTCAAGAAGAGGAAGAAACAGCAGTACACATACTTTGCCACTGTGAGGGCTTGTCAAGACTAAGGTTCCTGACGCTGGGTGAGGAAAAACCAGGAGCCCAGAGATACACAGGAGATCTGAAAGCTAGCCTATGGAGTCTCATAGAGAAGGCGGGGCTAGCCGAAGAACTCTAATCCATTTTGAGGGCAGGCACAATAGATCTGAAAAGGTCGCAGTGTGGAGGCAGATAGCCCGAAGGCCCCATTCCAAATCTAATCCAATCTAGAGTACGGGAATGGTGAACCCGAGGTACCCTAGCCGGATATTCACCATTCTTCAACTTGTCTTGGGTGATATCCTCTTCTCTCTTCCTTTTTCTTCAATCTATCCATCGGCCTTTCTTGGCCAACTTCTCTTTTCCTCCTCCCCTTCAAGCCCAACCTCACCATCAAGTGGTATAGGAAGGACATACCTCGGCCGCTCGACGGATGAAGCATTTTGGGACTATCTTTGCTATCTCTGGGCTAGATGGGGCAATTTTTGGACATCTGTGGCAGGAATGAGGCGATTTGCTGATATCTGTCCAGGTAACCGAGGACTTGTCAACGAGGCTCTATCAACCTGATCCAAGCTGTAGAAACTCGTGGTGATGGATGAATGGCACCGAGGTATGGTGTCGCTAACGGGGCCTCTGGGAAACAGGGCGACATCTCAGAGTGAGTAGCGTTAGCCCTGTGAAGGGGGCACCACAGGGCTGGACCAACCCCTTCCCCCGTTACTCGTAGAAGAAGGAAAACTTTTGGCCTTCTTCGTAGACGAGAACAGGGATCGGAAGAGTAATCTTCAGGAACCTGAACGAAAAGGGTCTTTCATATTGAAGTGGCCCTTAATAAGCACCATGAGTCGTATATGGTAAAATTGATAACGGCATGTAGGTAAGATACAATGGGCCACTAGGCCTAAGTGTCGTCGGAGACTTCGGTCAGACGAGCCTACAAACGGGGTGGAGTGTTTAGTGGGTATACTCTGGAGTCAGGGGACTCCCACACTATCATATAGGGGATTGGACCCATATGGTGTCCATAAAGGATTTCGACCACCTCGATGAAAAAAAATCCATTTCTGAGGAAGAAATTTGAAATGCATATTTTTAGCCCTCTTGGTTCAACTCCTAGGAGGGGTAGATGTAACCCTTAGAACCTCATATAAATAGGGAAGTCAAGATGCACATCATCTCGAAGGGCGTTCAAGTCTCTTTTCGACTATACCCTAGTTTTTCATTTTTTGATGAACAGTTTCCGAAAAATGCGGTTCTGAACTTAAAGAAGTAATAAGAACATGCCTGCACTGATATTTCGACTGATATGCATGGTTTTCAGGTTGGTATTGTCACGAGTAGAACATACGGTATATTAGTAATTTCGAACCATGAGAGTTTTCATCCGTTGACATTGAATTATAAAAAACTGATCAAGGAACTCTCATGAGAAACGTGCATATCTAATGAAATGATGTATATAAATATTGGATGTGAGGGTTCCGAAGTTAGTCTGGTCTGGGGCTATTCTTGACTTGACAAGAGCTCGTCGTGATGGTCATTATAATGTAAATTGTTATTAGATCTTTATATTCATCATTGTTTATCCATATTCATCATCACTACCCATCATGTCTCATGCTGCAATAAATATTGTTATGTCGGAATATAGTCTCGTACTTTCAGGTACCCCTAAACTATTAGTGCCTATTCGAATATTACCTCTCGCCGACCATTAAGCCAAGCATTTGATAACGGTGGACAAACCATCTATTTCATCATGACATGGTGGAAAAAACCCTTATATCGTGACAGTATTATTGTATTAACCCTTTCAGTCCAAATCATAGGAAAATTTGGAATGCAGTGCAGGCATGTACCAATTACTTCTGTAAGTTTAGAACAGCATTTTTTGGAAACTGCTCATGAAGAAATCATAAACTATGGTACCGTTGGAAAGAGAATTAAACGCATGTCATAATAATGTGCCATTTGACCCCCCTTCCCATTTGAGATTCTAAGGGTAACATCTACCCCTCCTAGGGGGTGAACCAAGAGGGATAGAAATGTCCATTTTAAGTGTCCTCCTTGAAAATAAAATTGACCTGTCTTCTCGATATTCTATATTATTTACTGAAAGGAATTTTTAGAAGAAGCTGGAATATTAAATTCACCACATTCTTGAAAGAAGCGCATCCTACTTTTTTAGTCTTGAGGAATGACTTCGGACGAGCATTGTGAAGAATGATAAAGTGATATCTTTTTCCATCATAAATGATTCGGACACAAACCCAGTTAATCACACATGTCTCAGCTCTATCACAAGAGAGATCAGGCAAAGAACTTTGGTTCATCACACCGTTCTGAAACAGTTGCAACTTTCATCTCAAATATAACATGTTACTTCTACAAATCAGCGTTTCATCACAAGTTCTATCAATGTGATAAAATTGAGGCATCCCATGCGTCATCACAAATGGGATCACTTAGAGAACTTTGTTTCATCACACGTTAGTAAATGTATTCCCTTAAATATTCACCGATTTTTTTATTTCAACATTCGAAATTCCAAGAATACATGCGCTTAATATCATTGTGTTCCATTTTGAACTGATTCGAATAATGGTTGGAACCAGTATAAATTTATGGATGATAAGGAATGGAAGCAATGCAGAACACAGATTTATCAGAAACATCTTAGGCATGCTTCATAGGAAGAGCTATGTAAAGTCATAGTGATCTCACAGGAGCATATCTTATTCAAGTCTGATGTTGCATCACTGATATAAGTCTGTGATTTCATTTGAGGCGGACATTCATCTATGCTATATCGCTGATGGGAACAACTCTGTGATGAAACATGGAACAATTGAAATGCAGCAGTGATAAAGCTGCTGCATGTTTTGGTCAACTGGGACATAACTAATTGAAGAAACCCAAAATTTAATTATAATTCGAACACGAAAAATGAATAACACTCTGACCAAAATATATCTAATGATAAACATAATCAGGAACTCGAATGTTGATGACATGAACGTCAAAATTGAGAACAAAATTATTCATCATGGCCTGCTAAAATATTGTTACCGATGCGACTAATCTCGCGATGAATAAAATCAATCTGCTGATATCATGTAACTACAAAAACTCAAATATCTCACGAACGGCTCAATTTTTTGTATCTGAATAAGAGTACCTTTTTTATGTAATTTTCTTCGCTGCATCAAATGCTCCTGTTTTTTCACCGAAAATGATACAGGGAAAAAAGTTTTCTACAAAAAATCATGACTCACTCTCTGAAAACACCCTTTATAACAATATCAGAAATGTGGAAGTGTGACGAAAAAATGTATTTTGACAACATACATTCATGCACAAAATTTCAATCGGGTGGCTTTCATCGTTCAGAAGTTATGCGGAGAAATTATTTTAATTTTATCAACTTTGGAAGGATATATCTCCCTTAATATGCATTTTGGGCCATGAGTTTAATCATCAAACTACACTTATTTTTAAATGTTATATCACCCCCAGAAAGCTCGGTACACATTTTTGACTCACCCTGTATATATATCACAAATGATTGTTGCAGGTAGCTTCAATGAAATAACATTTCTGAGTATATTTCTTAATGATATATGAATTCGAGAATTGGTACTTTCCTCTCCTCCATCATATTTTTTTCATGAATGTCTGTCATAGTAACATCAGTTGCTCCATGAATTGTGGATGGAAGGGAGAACCTCTGAGGTAGAACCAGATCTGCTCTTAGAAATGTTTTTTCACAAGAAGCTCATAGTTGGTAGTACGGATATACCTTTCTTCTCCTTCTCCTCATCATTTTTGACTGCTTTTAATTTTCCATTGGTGTAGTTTCTGTAGGAACGATCACCATAAACTTTTCTGTAGCTCTGGCCCATGTCCGAAACCATCAGCAGAAAGGCTGTAATCTTGATAATCACTCTGTCTTGAAAAATAATATGATATTGAATAATAAATACATAGCCAAAACATTCCTCATTTGACATGGGCCTCACAAAATATAATTGCTAATATGCTCTAAATTTTGCTCGAAAGTCCCTATGGCAGTTACATACTTTTTCAATTTCGAATGTCATAAAAGTATCATATAAATACAGACGAAAAATGGACGAACTTACCTTTCAATGCACACCAAAAACACTCACGATCGCCGAACCTATTCTAACAAGAAAAACCACGCAAAAGAATTGAGTCGATAGCGATCTCCACTTCAGCGGTATTCTCGATTGCGAATGTCCGAAGTCACACGTCGTAAACGTAGAAATTGACAGCTACGCATGCGCATTTTCCAATTCTTCACGTTTGCGTTGTTCGTGGGCTTACGGATGTACGTTATCTCACGTTCCTTCACGTATACCTTAAATATCAACGTACGTTAACCAAACTATACTCGAAATATGCCGATGAGTCAAAATTATCACCAACGAGTTCTGCATCAAGTAGTCCTCTGATTTTGACAGTAATAAATATTCGAATATCTAAACACACAACAAAAAATGACCAATACAAACCGAAAACAATAGATATTTATTATACAAGGGAAAAAAGTAGTAGATAATAGCTCCAGGTTGTGTTGTCTCCCGACGCGTAGCGGAGGGAGACAAAAAACCGTGAGCTAAAATCTAATATTTTTCCCGAGTATAATACACTATTTTTTTCTGTGACAGAAGAAAGGACGAATCAATATTGAGAAGATATCACATTATTTCGAAATCTGAAAATTATCGACCTGAAATTTCAAGTTTTTAACAGTAGGGACACCTGCGTTTTATAGGCATCTTCATCATTCTTCTGAAGTAATCAAATATCTGATGTCACTTCTGTCAGTTCAATTCTGTGATTTGATTTCAAAAAATTGCGGAATCAGTAGTTGTTTAGTAATATACGAAACCGCGAAGTCGAATGGAAGATAAAAGGACTTGCAGTTCTTTCTCGGAGACGGTATTATTGACTCATTTTTCGGAACTATAGCACAACAAAAGCCATTAACAGAGTATATATATGTGATATATATCCGGGAAAAAAGTACTCACTTTTTTCCCACGGGAAAAAAGTAATTTATGAAAAGTGACATTTTATAACCTGCCAACAGAGATGAAATGCCAAACTTTTTTCCCGTCACAGAAAAAAATGTATTATTACGTTATGAATGTTATGATGACAGTGACGACCAAAGTGGCGACTTCAACTCAATTTAACGACAATACGTAAACGTTATTCTTCGTACGTTAACGTCTACGTGGAGGTCTACGTACAGTGATTACTTCAACTCTCTAATAATGTCAAACTCCCGTTGCAACTATTTATTAGCAGATATTCAAAATTGTATTGTAAGTCTTGATTCTTTCATATCACCTCGTTATATTCCAGAATGCTGACGTCTTAGTTACAATTCCAAAAGGGACTATCAGGGGCAGAAAAGAATATTCTTTGAGGAATATCTCATTCTACGCATTCCAAGAAATCCCTTTCGCAAAACCGCCAGTAGGAGAACTGCGTTTTCGGGTAAGATTGAGTGCTAGTGCTCACGTATATTTTGACCCTCCCCTATGAAATTCATCATATGTAATACCACAAGTGATACTATCTTGCCGGAAATATTCGGCGATTGTTATATATCAATCGACGAATATTTCCAGGAAAAATAGTAGGTTAGGTTAGGTTTCATGTGAGTGGGGCGAATACCGCCCCTCTACTGCGACCCCAGGTGGGTCGTATCGTGGTTGACCTCTAGAGGTTACAGTTCACTGTACAATCCACATCTTTTTACAAAGTCCATGATTGAATTAGATGAGATTTGTCTGAAATCGATAGGTTTCAAATTGGTAAAGCCAAATATGTCGAACCTCAGTCTCTCTGAACAAGAGCATGAACATAATATGTGTTCAGCCGTTTCGCCTTCCACACAGCAGAACCGACAATCCTCTTGTTGGTTCAAACCCATCCTTCCCAGGTGGTATGTTAGGCGACAGTGTCCCGTAAGCAGTCCTGTCAGAATTCACAGGTTGTTCCTGTTCCAATCTAGGATCTGCCTGGTTATATTTTTCGATAGTTTAGGCAGAAACGCCTTCGAATGGGTTAATCCTGGTAATCCAGACCAGTACGTGAGTCTTTTCCCCTCCGCCTAGTCCGAGATAGTTGTTTTGGTCACACTTGCGATGATCCCAAAGTATGGTTCTGGTCCTATGAAGACAGATTCGGTTCCCTGTTTGGCGAGGATGTCGGGTTTCTCGTTGCCCACCACCCCCTGGTGTTCAGGCACCCACAGCAAAGTAATTCTGTTGTTTGCACCCAGGCATTCTAGGAATTCAATGAAGATTCATACAAGCTTGGAATTAATCTTGCTGGAGCTCGGTGCTTCAAGAGCAGCCTGACTGTCTGATACAATACTGATTTTTCTGTTTACAAGAGGTCTATTCGTTAACTCTCTAGCACACAATTCCATTGCGGAGACCTCCTCCTGGAATATTGTAGCATACTCAACGAGATTGACAGAGAGTTTTGTCTTCGATTTTCTGCTGAACACACTGGATCCAACTCCGAGAGGATTTTTCGAACCATCTGTGTACATTTCGTGTTCGGTCTCTGGGAATTGGACTGATCCAGTTACCCACTCGTCTCTCTTCGAGAAGAGGACTTTGAAAGACTTTTTCACGTGTGTCTGAGTAGCCAACATGTCGGGAACCATTCCTAGAGTTTGATGATTTTTTATTTCACACACTATCCCGGAGTGGTCAAGCAGTCGCCCCCCTGTAATTTTATTTTCCAGTGACAGGAATCTGTAAAAAACCATCCTGGCTTTTCTCTTCAAGACAAAGTGGAAGGGAGTGAGGTTCAGTAGGTTTTCCATCGCTGCCGTTGGAGTAGAGGACATCGCCTCTGTAATTGCCAACCGCTGAAGACCAGCAAGCTTCGCCCTTGCTGTCCCTTGCAGAACTTTAGTCCACCAGACTACCGAGCCATACGTGACAATTGGATTGTTTGGTAAATCCAGTAAATCTGTTTGGGGCTCATTCACCATGATTTGCCACATACCCTTCTGAGGTTAAAGAGGGAGAATCTAGCTTTGTTAATATAGTTTTTATCTTGTGGGCGTTCCAGATGATGAGTGTTTTATCTAGGTTGACCCCTAGATATTTCACCTCCGCAAACAGAATGCTCTTCCCATATAGGACAGGCTGACGAACCTTATATAGCTTTTGCCTTCTGGTAAAATAGATGATTACAGTTTTCCAAGGATTCACAGATATCTGCTTCCTCTCGCACCATCTGTACACAGTATGAAGTGTTTCTTGTAGGTCGTTTGAGATCGTCGCTTCAAATTTCCCTGTTACTATTAGGCCCGGTGGTCGAGAGCGCGAAGGCGCTGAGTTCGTATGATGACTCCCACCGAGGCATGGGTTCGAATCCCAGTTAGGCCATGGATGTTTGTAAATGTATGCTTTCCTTACTCCTACCAGTTTTGACTTATGGGGCGTTGGATCCAGTGCTGGATCCAACGAGGAAATGCAATTGAAAATAAAGAAAAAATAACTAGGTCATCTGCATAACATTGGAAATCCACCCGTTGCATGAAAATATCGTTCAGCAGGGAGTCATTTAGGAGTCACTACATAAGGGGGGAAATTACCCCGCCCTGTGGACAACCTTTTGCCGCTCTAAACCTGATCGACTCTCTATGTAGTGATATCACGTACTGATTTCCAATCATGGTTTTGATCCAGTTTCATATTTGACTGCTGATTCCTATTCCTTGCATTGTCATATGAAGTGATTGTGGTAGGGCATTATTGAACGCTTCTTTTATGTCCAGGAGAGCTGCCAGCGCAATTTCCTTATGATCTAAGGAATGGCTGACCTTTCCTACAAGATTGTTCAGTGCTAAATCCGTTGATTTGCCTTGTTTGGTAGGCATACTGATGGGGATTAAGAGGATGTTTCATCAGATTCCCTTCTCTGATATGCCTGCCTAGAATTATTCCAAGAGTTTTCAATAGAACCGAGGTAAGGCTGATCGGTCGGAAGGATTTGGGTAGGGAGTAATTCGCCGAACCCCATTTTGTGTATATACACAACCCTTGCTGTTGACCAACCTAGCAGAAGATAGCTCCTAACTCGCTCGGAATAATTTAAGGAGAAATAGTATCACGAGTTGTATTCGTATGAGTATTCCATGATTGAGACATGAACGAGCAGCTTGCGAGAGCTGCGCACATTGCATCCATCATTCTGGCTTCCAACATAATTGACGTTTTAAACGTCCAAAACTTTATCACTGGAAAACCATTGGAAAACAAGGAAGGTTGGCCACGTGTGGGTCAATTCGGCTTCTGTATTGGTAGAGCAAGTCCGATAAAATTTAGTGAACAAAAAAATATCGCTGTAATACAGAAGAAACCGTGAAAATGGCCGATTTTGATTGATTTCTAGAAACCAAGAGTGAAATAGAAACCGTAGAAATCAATTTCAAATGAAGTAATTGTTGTATTTTTCAACATAAATCGAATGAGGAACGAAAGTTCGAATATGTTTTAAAATCGAATACTTATCAACTACGAAAGCCAAAATGTTCAAAGTGGAATGAAATGTTAAATGAATATGCATGGCTCAAAGTAATTTCCACATTTGTTGCATATTTATTTAACATTTCATTCCACTTTGAGCATTTTGACTTTCTTGCAGTTGAAATTACGCCAGTCGCAAGTGTTTCTTTCCGCCTACCACAGGTGGCGTTCGGGCCCATCTCGCAGTGGCCGAACGCCTCCTGGGTATTAAATACTAGGATGTGTGTACGTTTGGTCAGACACGCACCAGTTGGAGGTCATTAGTGCCATCTGAAGACACCCCTGCACTGATGAGAGTCAAAAGCTCGAAACCGATTTGTAGGTATTCAAGCGTTCTTGAACAATATAAGCACAATTCAGGATTGAGAAAAGAAAATCTTGCGATCTTATTCGTCTAAACGTATCGTTGCATAGATTTTGTAAGCATGTAATCCATTGTTCTGCGTGGCATATAGCCATGAAAGTAGTTGTTTTTCTCTCGTTCTTCCAGTTTCGATCATTTATGAACATTTGTGGAAATTACTCTGAGCAATGCATATTTATTCAAATACTCATACTTTTTAGGAACCACAACCGAATGAAGGATGGGAGGGTATCTTAGACGCAACAAAAAACACGAAAATATGTTACCAGCAGAGTAACATGTTGAATACAAACCTGACCCTTCTGGAAAATGAGGATTGTTTGTATCTGAATGTTTACACACCGAAGGTGAGTAGGTAATCAGGGTGGCCCACATTTCGTTGTCCCACTATTGCCATATCTAACAAGTTGAGGATGGCTCTTGATGAACGAAACGTAGTATCGCAAAATCTGATATTCCCAGATTTGAATAACATACGAAATCGAAGAAAAATGTCAGTGCAGTTTTTTCCTGTTTGCCGAAATGAAAGGGCCAGTGCCCGAAAACGAAAATCGACAATTTGTTTTTTTCTCAATAATCTCTGAACGGCTCATGCTCATGATATCTTTGATTTTCTTACATAATCCTCATGTCCCTCAAAATGTGCATTTTTTGTTCCCTATACAAAACCAAATGTGAACCACCCTGTATATACCACGTATACCAGGTGAAAACGAGATCATTGGACAGGGCGACATTCAGTTGTTTTTTGAGTTAGAATTTTGAAATTTAGATCGATGATATAGTTCCTTTTAACTCATATGTTCTAGTGAAAAATAATTGCATATCAATTCCGAGTTCACCGCAAATTGAGGTAGGTCAAGATTTTTTGATGAAACCCAATATTTTCAAAAAGCTTTATATAAGATAGGCGAAAAACTTTGATTATTTATTGATGAAACATTTTTATTCATCTCCAATCAGGATTCCTATTAGTGATTATCCTTTATAATGACATTCTCTCTCTCGAAATTCCTCGAAAATTTCCAGATAGGAAATGGTACTTTTTCCAAATAAACATCAAAGTGACAGTGCTTATGTACAGATAAATGCTTGAGACACTATATACGCGTTTTGTTTATATTTCCACTCGTAATATACCACTAGAGGTTAAATTATTGTCGAAAATTTGTTCGATAGATATTTTCAAAATGTTTTCTTATAACGGGGCTACGGCTTATAGGCACTGCACTGCATAAGATCCTAGAAAGAAAAAAAACGAGAAAAAAATATATAAAATAATCAGGAATTTACTTGTTGATGTTCACAAAATATTCACTATAGATACTATGAATATTTCTTAATCCTGAGAATATTCTGAAGAACGATGGGTTCTGTTATCATATATAATTTATTCATTTCTGGTACCACCATAGAGAGAAGTTCTTCAAATCGACGTTACGGTACCCGAAAATATTTGAAATATTTATCAGGGAAATTCAGTCGCATTTCTCAAACGAGGCTGTAATAATCTCCATGAATTTCGCGGCATTTGAAAATGCGCCTCTTTTTGCGTCTGGACACATCATTAGGTCTATATAGAGACGATACTAATGATCCAGAGGATCCATCCTGAGAAAAAAAAATTAATCAAATGAAGAATAAATGGTCAATCTTACAAGTGTACCTACCTGTGGCTCGTGACTCTAGTTTCTAGTCAAATCTTTTTCCGTTCCCTAGTTTCCAACAACACATTCTATATATGCATACTGTGTGGTTATGATTTCACCCGAATTCGTAAAAAAGTTCAAATATTTCAACTTCATTGCAATTTTTTAGCCGCCATTTTATTCTCAAAAATTGATCAATTCGTACAAGCATAAACATAATACCTTATGGCAGGCTGTGCTAGGAAAAGTAGTCCCGTTGAATTCTTGATTATCCATCACTGTTTTATTTTTCGCTGGTGGAATAGATACAATATCTCATTATACAATAAAAAGCATTGAAATCCTATATGCTGGAAATTTTCTTCCGGATCTGGTTCGCATACGTATTCTCACTTCTTCTTTTATTCTAGTCTCATATTCTGATTTCCATGACTTATATTCTAGTATCCCACATCTGAAGCTTCGCTACCAGTGATGTTCTATATCTATGGAGGAGGATTCGTCAATGGAGCTGCCAATTTCGACTTCTACGGCCCTCATTACTTGTTAGAACACGATGTTATTGTCGTCACAGCCAACTATCGTCTGGGACCATTCGGTAATTTTGCTATTATAGTTATCAGTTTATTCAAAGTAAATTGGAGCCTCTCGAGCCGCCTGCTGTGGAAGATGCTCCAATTGATCGACCCATTCGAAATCGGTCCACCCCCATAAGATTTTTCATTTATGGACCGATTGTGACGAAATTTTATTCAAAAAGTGGAGGGGGGAAAGGCGTATTTTGATGCTAAACAGCGTCCACTTTAATTGATAACCAAGGCTTCCCAAGCACCATGATGTGGAGGGGTGTGAGGTCCAGTATGACCTCTGGTCATGCGAGTCTCTGCACATTCTATAACATTTTTCTTGTTGTGGCGAGTTCGGTTCTGCTGTACTCACTCACTTAGGAACACACGCATTATAAAGAAGGACGAGGAGGAGAAGAAAGAACCTAACAAGATCCATCTCATCTTTTGTTATCTCTTTTTTATTTTTGATGTTCGTTGAACATCGCGCGTCCCAGGAAGCACATTGCGACTATATGATGTTTAAAAGACAGCATCACATTTGGCCAAAAGACGATTTTTATACTATCCAAACTGACGTCTAAATGACGTCACTTTTCAGGTCTTTTGGACGTCAATGCGGTGTTCAATTATGACTCGAAACTGACGTTACTGACTACCTTTGGACGTCGTAGCGACGTCTATTCTTTGAAAAATATGCCCGAACTTCTCGTTATGATCTCTGTTTCGTGGTTTATTCTAATTATCACTTGAATGAAGAACAATGTAGTGAGAGGGAACGTAGTTTTAGAATGATATATCCATACATTAATAAATAATAACTTTTCAGAGCTGTATTGCCAACTCAAATTCACACCATTTGAAACAAATCAGTACCTAGGTATTTCTATTTCTGCGAATATATTTGGAATTAACGAAGCTCACTTATTCATTTTACCAAAACACCTGATGTGATGACAAGAAATGTTCGATGATTTCATGAATATCTATGGGTTAACCACCATTCCTGGGCAGCAGCTACTGTTGCTTCCATACTATCATCGATTTGGATAACAAAAAACATCGCCAGAATGATCAAAAATCAGTGTATCAAAACAAAACACCAGAACATAATATTGAATGAGGAACCATCCGGTCAATCGAACTGCACGAAGGAATAACAACAAAACAAACATGCGGCCGATGCATGCTGATGACCCTCAGTGTTGCCAGATTTCAAACACATACACAAACTAGAAAATATAGATGATATTGAAGGTTTTTGCTTCCGAATAACTTTTGATTTCCACTTCATTGGAGAAAACTGAATAACAATATGATATCCTATCATGCTTCCGTGTGACGAAGGTATTGAAATTGAGGGCCATCTGTCATCTGCATGATATGATGAGTATAATTGATATAGGTGTTCCCTATAGAAAAAATTATTTCATTATAACCGCACAATTCAGTTTTTTTGTGACAGTTCATCAAAAAATACAACATTGATGGGGCAAAAAACTATGGTCACTACCTATTAATGAGCAGCCATTGACAGATGGCGTCACAGCTGATGACATGTATTTTTATCATCCCCCCACCCCTCCCCCAAATAAGCTACGGCCATCTGCATTCTGTCAGAATCTATCGTGCAACTATCTTTCTTTGATCTTAATATTCAGTAATCACCACATAATAATAGGAGTAAGTTAACATTGTGAAGACGGCACGATTGTAACGAGGTACAAATGACAACACTCTATATGAGATGAACATTAACGAGTGTTTGAAATACAGATATTGACGTCCGTAAGACGTCATTTTCGTCAGTGTGGCTACCTGTGGTACGACAGGTAGAAGAGGTAGTTGTTGGACTAGAGACATGACTATATTGCTACAAAGAACAACCTCACCAAATACAAAAAGCTGCAAAAACCTACTTTATCATTATTTTTTATGATGTGTCTAAAATCTATCTTGCTAAAGAAGTAGAGTCAAAAATAATAGCTTAATATATATAAACAGTCTGTCCAAGATAAGGTTGCACAGCATGGGGATCTCGGAAACGGTAGGAGATACGTAGTCGGTTAAATGGGAAAAAAGTTGCGCATTCGGAGGCTCATTTCAAGAGCCTTCGAAAATTTTTAAAATTATTTTTAGTTTTTGAGTTATATTGAAAAAAAGTGAATTTTTGGAATTTTTATTTTATTTTTTTTCTCCTTTATTATTAGAGATACAGAAAAACTGAGACTACTTTTCCATAGCAACTTTTTATGACGTTTAACGTGGTGATACCGATTTTTTATGCGACGTTTCGTATTCGTGGAACCATCATCAACTTTTGTTTTTTAAATACGGTCCTGATAATTTTTTCACAGATTCTGAAAGGTTTTTTTATTCTGAATTCAACCATGTATTATACAAGGTGGTTTGAATGTATTTCGAATTATTTTTAACCATCATCAATGTTTTTTTCGAAATTCCAAAGGTAAAATGCCATCAGTTCCACTTATTTTGAAGGAAAATCAGCCAACAAACTAATACCTTATCAACTAGTTCCGATTGATAGACTTATAGAAATTATTAGTTCGAAAAATTTAATTATGACAAGCTCCTTCGGATTAAAATATGAATACAATTCATAAACAATTCGAAGCGCTGCATTGAATAATTCAGTGGATTTTTTTTTCACTTTTCAGTATTGAATAACTAGTCCATCAATGTTTGACACTGAATAATCAGAAATAAGTAAAACTGATGGCATTTTTCCTTTGGAATTTCGAAAAAAACATTGATGATGGCTAAAAATAGGTCGAAACACATTCAAACCAGCTTGTTCATTACATGGTTGAATTCATAATAGAAAAAGCTTTCAGAATCTGTGAAAGAATTATCAGGACCGTATTTGAAAAACAAAAGTTGGTGATGGTTCTACGAATACGAAACGTTGCATAGAAAAATCGGTATCACCACGTTAAACGTCATCAAGAGTTGCTATGAAAAAGTATTTTCAGTTTTTCTGTATCTCTAATTATAACGGAGAAAAATAATAAAATAGATATTCCAAAATTTCACTTTTTTCGATATAACTGGAAAACTTCAAACAATTTTGAAAATTTTCGAAGGCTGTTGGTATGAGCCTCCGAATGCGCAACTTTTTCCCCATTTAACCGACATCGTATCTCCTACCGTTTCCGAGATCCCCATGCTGTGCAACCTTATCTTGGACAGACTGTCTATAGGTATAACGAGCTCAGAAAATACTGTTCTCCACATTTCTGTATGAATTCTCATAATGATACAATTTTCAAATTCATCTTAATCAGTTTCCGACTTCATTGCCATAGAATATTTTTCTATGTGTTTCTTATTCTGACTATTTCACTCTGATTTCACTTGAGAATCAATCAGAATCAGAATCGCTCATTTTCATGATTTCTTCTGGAAATACAGTGGTATTTTTTGTTCATACTACTACCGACTAGGCCAT
The DNA here is from genome assembly GCA_918026855.4 of Phaedon cochleariae. Classification (NCBI taxonomy): domain Eukaryota; kingdom Metazoa; phylum Arthropoda; class Insecta; order Coleoptera; family Chrysomelidae; genus Phaedon; species Phaedon cochleariae. The sequence goes on along the minus strand of OU896714.1, from coordinate 46,007,705 downwards.
AAAAGTGCAACTCTCCCAAAGAGTGTGATGCATTTCCTGGGCAGTTACCCTTATTGACATTTTCATTTTCCTTCTGGCTTTCAGGTTTTCTAACAACTGACGACCTAATCATTCCTGGCAACTACGGTTTGAAGGATCAACTCTTGGCCTTGAAATGGGTCAACCAGAACATCAAATATTTCGGTGGTGATCCAGAAAAAGTGACCATATTTGGTCAAAGTGCTGGAGCAGCATCTGTCAACTTCCATTTCATGAGCAAACAATCTGAAGGTACATTTCTCTACCATGGTTGTTTTCACCCTATGAGAAGTTTATCATCGGCCCTAAACAAAATTGAGGAGTAAAAAGAGGATCAGAAAGTCAAAATAGCTTGATTCATTCGATATTGTTCTAAAATTTGTTATCCATCATTATAATGGCTGATGAAGAACTTCTCGAAGACGTGGATAGTTTTTGATTTATATCGCAATATGTTATTGATAACATCGTGGATTTGGTAGTTTGAGTATGAACCAATCAAAACAATATTTCAAAGCAACATAGCGAATCTTTGCCTGTAGATATAAGTCATTTATATGTATCTTTTAGAAAAGTGTGATGGGCCAAAAGGAATTAGCTTCTCACTATTATGTTCATAAAACCATCATGTAATTTATGAAAAACGCTGTATACACCGTAAGCGACAAAACTTCCTTTTGGAATAATAGGGAAAGAAATTTTCAAATCGGTCCAGTACTTTTTCGGAGCCTTTCGGGAAGTGGTAGGCCGTGGAAGAGAAAAGGTGCCTGGAGTGCCTGTAGTCTGTTGACGAAGCTAAATCCAGGTCTGATTCGGGGCTTGAATTTCGATTCCTTTGAATGTTTTTTGTGATATCTTCTAAAAAAAAACTACATTGCCTTAGTCTAAATATATCAGTCAGTATGGGACAGTATGTATACATTAGCATTTCCTGGCATTCTCATTTTAGATAGATAGATAGATAGATAGATAGGTTTATTGGCAACGCTTCAAATATTATTACATTTGGTTTTTCACTTATTACTACTACTTCCCTAGCCAGAAGATCGAATGTCTGTGTCTGGAGAGAGAGAGAAAGAAGAACAATTTTCAATGATGTCCTTGCACATCATTTTCACAATGCCAACCCCCAATAAGTAAATTAATACTTGTTTCAGGGTTTTAAAAAAAAAAATAGAGAATATAAAAAAAGAGCAAAAAGATTCGAAATAAAAAAGAATAATAATCAGAAAAAAAAAATACAGAGATGCCTTCATCAGAGGAGATAAAAAGATATTTTAGCTTAGTTTATTGAACTTCTCAGAGAGTATTTCTGTCAAACATTTATTGTAAACAGATGTTGTATATCGGTTTCTAGAAAATATTCGGATATTTTCGTTGAATATCGGCTGAATGACATGGTACAATTCAGAAAAATACTTTCTGGGACACTGTTCATGATTCGGGGTGCAAGACAATAGAATGATTTTTGTGTTGATGTTTTTGTTGCGGATGGTACGGTTAACAAGGTCTTTCCTCGGACGGAGGTTTTTGTGGATAAGTCTATGTGTAGTGAGTATTCATACCTTTTCAGAGCTTTACAAATATTTATGCAACAGGTTTGTCTAATGTTACCTATCTTGAGGGCCTTAAAGAGTGGTTCAGAGGGTTCTCTTCTGTTTCGCACCTTGGCAGTAAGTCGCACAAAAGTTTTTTGTAGGGTGGTTAAACTTCTGATGTTACTTTCATATGTAGTACCCCAGATAGATATCCCGTACATGATGACTGAGTGGACCATTGTATGATAGAACATGCGAAGAACATGGGACGGAAGAAATAGCATATTGTAAAATGAGGGGATAAGTTTCCTCAGTTTCGATGCAGTTTCTTGTATATGGTTTTTCCAATTCATATTTTCATCAATAATCAAGCCTAGGTACTTGATACAATCAACTTGTTCGATTTCCGTACATTTACAGTCAGAGCAGTCACTTGAATTATGAACTTTAACTGGACTTCCAAATGAAAAAATTTTTCTTGTACCAAAATTAATATATTTACTTTTTTTTTCATTTACAAGCATCTTATTCATGTTAAACCATGTTTTTAGTGTTTTTAGATCATGCAATACATTTGCGTACGTAGCATTTTTATCTTTTCGAGAGTACAGCAATGCAGTATCATCCGCGAATGTATATATTTTTCCCTTCAGTGGCATATCGCAGAGATCGTTTATGTATATCAGAAATAGAATTGGTCCCAAGACCGACCCCTGCGGTACTCCACTGGAGGTTTCCCTGATGTCGCTGACCTCATTTCCTACTTTGACTAATTGTGTCCTGCCTCTCAAATAACTACTGAACCACTTATTACATATTCCTCTTATGCCTAAGTTACTCATTTTTTTCAACAGAATTGTATGGGAGATAGTATCAAAAGCCTTAGTGATATCGATGAAAACTCCCGTGGTGAATTCATTTTTTTCTATCCCCTGCTGTATTTCAGTAGTGAAATTCAATAAAGCTAACTCTGTTCCTTTACCCTCTCGAAAGCCGTATTGATTTTTAGATAAAATACTGTTTTTTTTCAGGTACTTGTTCAGGTTTTCTGTGACCAGTCTCTCAAATAATTTTGATATAATAGAAAGTAATGCAATAGGTCGGTAGTTGTTCAGGTCGGTTTTTTTACCCCCTTTGTGGACAGGAATGATGATGCTTTTTTTAAGGATATCAGGGAAAATTCCTTCGAGTATTGAGAGGTTGAATAGTTTTGATAGAATATCCTTGATATCATCGACAACTTCCTTGAGGAATCTAGGTTTGATATTATCACATCCTGCCGATTTATTGATATCTAGTTTATTTATTTGTTCAGCCACGTCTGTTTCACTAACGAAGTGCATGGCATAGGAATGATGAATTAACCTAGTGGTATATACAGTGTGTCCCAGCTGAGACCTGTCTCCATCATCTCCGAAATCGTTGAATGAATTGAAAATCGCTTGAACAGATCGATTTCAATTCAATTATTTTATTCCAAAATTGAAACCTTGTAGCGTTACGTGCATCAACTTTCCGATTTTCAAATGGAACACCCTGTATTATTGATTGCATCTTTAGATTCTTTCTGAAGAGCTGATTTCATCAATTTATCACACTTGGGGTCTAGCAGGAATGATTACAGAGATAGAGGGTGGTCAAAATCGATCCATTATCGGTCAAAACGGCTTTCATGACCTTCTCTTACCTTTTGATTCACTATCTACTGACATTTAATTGGAACAAATACAGGGTGATCAGGATTCTAAAGCCTTAACCACCCTATATTTGTTCCAATTAAATGTCAGTAGATAGTGAATCAAAAGTAAAGAGAACCGTTTTGGCCCATAATGTATAATTTCGTCAAAAAAAAAATGAAAAATCTCGATTTTGAACACCCTATATCTCTGTAACCTTTCTTGCCAGACCGCAAGTGTAATGCATTGATGAAATTAGCTCTTCAGGAAAAATCTGAAGATGCAATGAAATACAGGGTGTTCTATTCGAAAATCGAAAGTTGATGCCCGTTACGCTTCAAGATTTCAACTTTGAGATATGATAATTACAGAAAAATGTGTGCCTCGCCAAATTGAAATCGACATAACCGAGCAATTTTCAATTTTTTTAACGACATCGGAGATTAGGTGGGTGAAAAGATTTAGCTGGGATACACACACACACATACTTTGAGTATAGCAGAAGATATTACTGAAAGTAAACAAAATTTCGATTGGATTTGAAATTTTTTCGCCATATGTATATACCACCCATACCTTGTCATCAACCATAGTGTTTTGAATTCACTAAAAAATATATATCGATTTCAGGTTTATTCAGAGCAGGTATTGCACAAAGTGGTTCGATATTGTGCCCATGGGTTTACCAGGAAGATTCGAAGAAAACAGCCTATGACCTTGCCTCTAATATCGATAGTAACTTCCGAAGAAACTCAAGCTCAGAAGAATTGCTGAGATTTTTGAGGAACGTTTCAGCTAATGACCTGAAGAAAGCTGCAGCAGCTGGTTACCCGGTGAATTCCTTATTCGGATTGGCCTACAGGGTGAGCCACGTTTCAAGATGCATAAAGATGCATTGTCAATGTTTATAGAGTTGCATGTTCATGAAGTTGATCCTGATGATGTCAAATGTCAACTCAATTCATTGGGCTGCTTGTTCAGATTCAGAATTATAGCATAAATGGATTTTGGATATGGTTTTCAGATAAACGAAAAGCATTGATGATCTCTCTCTGGATGTACGACAAATTAATATTCATAATACAGGACGTGGAAAGAAATTCTGGAAATTCAAAAAACCTATTCATGAATCTGCGATTAAAGGTCTATAAAAATAACAAATTTCCATCGTTCAAGTTTGAACCCCTTAATCGGGTGAAAGATTAAAAAGGATCAATTCTTTCTCGGTTTATTCAACAGAGAACAACTACTTTCCTGACTATGTGCCACGACGAACATTGAATTATACCTATTGAACACACACGATAAGAACTTGAAAACAAAATCTTCTGAAGTTGAGAATTTGCATTCTCCTTCAGATGAAATTATGTATATGCACATAATATCGTTCTGAATATTCAACAGAAAACAACTACTTTCCTGGCTATTTGTCACGTCGAACATTGAATTATATAAGTTGAACATCCAAAAGGAGAGCATGAACAATGAAAATCCTCTGACATTCTCTTTCGAATCGGATAAAATAATATGATGTACCAAGAAATATAACTCACCAATATATTCAGTATTGAAATGAAAATTCAAATGTATAGGAGAAGTATACTTGTATTGACTCTGATCTTGATGAACTTGGAACTTCGAAAAAAATTATTCGTATCAATGATATGGGAATTATATATCTCACAAACAGGTTATACAGTGTCTTTGAAAAGTATCGGAACGGTCTCATATTTCAGGAACGGCTTGAGAGAAATTCACGGAATTTTCAATAGGGTGATTATTGATGATGTCCGATTCAATGGTGGCATCGGCAATGTTGCCAAGTTTACAGTTTTTCGGATATTAGGAGTAACGTCATTTTTTCAAATGGAATACCCCATTTATTTTTATTGCAATTGATTAGGCGCCTCCTAATTACTTGAGTCCCTGAATATCAGATTCGTAATTAACGTGATTTTCGAAATATGACAGCATAGCATTTTCGTGAAAAAGTTCGGAAACGGTCCCATATTCCAGAAACGGCTCAGAGAAAATTTATGAAAACTCCGACAGGATGAAAAACTGTTGATTTGGCAACATTGCCGATATCACCATTGAATCGGGCATAATCAGAAACCATCTTGTATAAAATTTCATGAATTTTCCTTGAACCGTATTGAAAATATTAGAAGGTTCCCAGACTTTTGAACGAAAATGCCATGTTGTCATATTTCGAAAACCACTTCAATTAAAAATCTGATATTTGGAGACATAAGTAATGAGGCGTCGCTGAATGTATTGCAATGAAAACAAATAGGGTATTCCATTTGAAAAAATTGAGTCACCCTAAATATCTGAAAAACTGTTGATTTGGCAACATTGCCGATATCACCATTGAATCGGGCATCATCAACAACCATCCTGTCGAAGTTTTCATAAATTTTCTCTGAGCCGTTTCTGAAATATGGGACCATTCCAGAACTTTTTAACGAAAATGCTATGTTGTCATATTTCGAAAATCACGTTAATTACGAATCTGATATTCAGGGACTCAAGTAATTAGAAGGCGCTCAATTAATTTCAATAAAAATAAATGGGGTATTCCATTTGAAAAAATAAAGTTACTCCTAATATCTGAAAAACTGTGAACTTGGCAACATTGCCGATGCCACCATTGAATCGGACATCATCAATAATCACCCTGTAGAAAATTTCGTGAATTTTTCTCAAGCCGTTCCTGAAATATGAGACCGTCCCGATACTTTTGAAAGACACTGTATAATGACTTCATTGGAATCGACTAATTTCGGATATATAATCCTCCTCAGTAACCTGAAGTCCAGTTATTCTGTTAGTCATTCTTGATGATATAGAAATCAACAAACTCAAAAATTTTGAGATTTCACTTAGTTATCAATTAGACTTCAATAGTTCACCACTGTTGCACCTGTTTTCTCAGTAAGTAATAATATGTATTTGCTATCAACTCTTTCAAGTTAATCCGGTACACCGTATTCTTCAAATTGGGAAAGTAGGATATATAAAAGCAAGCCAAGGTTGGTTTAGTTTATTATACCAGTATATCACCTGACGAAGCTACTGTGTTACCGAAACATGTTGGGTGTTCAAGTATTTTGTGGAAATCTTATCGTTTGTGAAGTTTCTACATTTTCTATGTTTATAAAATCTCCTGCAAATTGATGGAATGCAATTTTGCCTATCTCATTACCTACTCCAATCTGAATCAGCATGTGTATTGAAAATTCGATATATCTTATAATGGATGCTTAGTACATCATTTCATGTATGTGATTTCAGGCGCAAATGTTGAATGATCAAATCTTCCAAGGATTTTCGTTCGCACCTACAATCGAACCTGAACACGAAAATGCTTTCATTACTGGGTCGATGTATGAAGCTGTGGAAAAAGGGCATATTAATCCCGTACCCATGATGATTGGTACATGTTCTGAAGAAGCTATAGTATTCAGCAATAGTAAGTTATTGAATAAGATCTGCTATTATTGAACTATTTCCTATAGGATAATGTTTGAGGAAAGGGGAATTGAAAACAACATGAAGACAGCTAATGATTGGATAAATTTGAAAAAATATTTCGTGATGCCATGATATACATGACGAATCAATTCAGCATTGAGATTTTACTGCCATGTATTCACAAAATAGTCTGATTTATATATACAGGACTCACCATTTAAAACTAAACACACCAGAGCCTAAACTCTAAACTAATCCTGTCAAGCAAGGGACAGGCATTCTCATTGATGACATCAGGTCTTTTTGCGTGGGTAGATCATATGTAATTATTAGTCTAATTTTCTGACACTCATGTTGTTATGGGTATACATCATCATGTTATAAAACTCGTTCCATTTCTTGTCATAAGCTATTCATGCCAAAAATTTTTATTGAATTGTCGATTTGGGAACGGTTCCACAGCGTTTCTTCGAAGGTGATAATTTTTCCACAGAGAACATAGGTCAAAAATACTTATTGTTTTCACCATGTTTTGTACCTACAAAATGATATAACCAACGTATATGTGGCAGAGATTGGTCAATCACATTCTTTGGTATAGTATATTTTAGTAGTATCAGACCTTTGATCACCTTGATCATCAAAATACAGCCTACCAAGAATGAAGGTACCAGTTGGAATTTTTGTTTTCTGGAATATTAATTTGAGACTATGTGCTCATCTCAAGAAGAAATAGGAATTTGTTTCAATTGAGTGAAATTCATTTGTTATCCTTTCATTTTCTTCACAATAATTATTACAATGCATCGATCAATCAAATGAAGTTTAGTTCTAAAATAAGCTAGAAGTTGAAACTTCCTTTATTATTTGTTTATGACATTACAACTTACATCAGTTCCAATATTAGAAAAATCCTCTATTTCTTGATAATCAACCAACCTCTATGTTGAATTGTTGAACCAAACAGGTACATTTTTCAGGCATTCATGACTTCGAAATGCTTGCAAGAGACCTGGACAACAACGCCACCAAATTGGTAAACAAGAACATGCATTTGACAGATCCGAACCAATTGGAGGCAGCAGGAGAGGCCATCCACAGGATTTATACCGACGGAGCATTTGCTGATGATTTGGGAAAAGCCGTTCGAGTAAACATTTTTTTAATCTCTTTCAGCATCATTTGTCAGTTTTTTGGTCGAATATTTCAATTTCATATATTGAGCACTTATCACTTCAGGATACTCCATTATTTATTATGTATTTGATGATATGAGTAGACGAATTTGGTCTTTATAAAGAGAGGAAGGAGAGCTCGAGGTTATCTCCAGAAAATGTAATGACGTTAAACAATCAGAAGTTCTACAATACTAATGATTGGTATACAAAGGGTCACAGTATTTAGTGTTGGATTACTTGAAGTTGAAAAAATTATTAATACCTATACTATATCTAGTTGATAAATGATAATCTTGTTTCATGAGTATGTGGCCAAACCTCAAGGGGTAATTATTTTGTGATTCTAAGACGAAAGGCTATCATAGTTCCCAAGATTCAGATGATGTCAACTTCCTTCGAAATTTCGATTTTACATAAATCTGACCATGATTCAAACAGAAAATGACTTAATTTTACTCGAATATTTGGGATTTTCTCTCGTCGTTTCTACTAACAAAAATGGGAGGCGGAAATTTGATCGAAAGACAAATGATAGAAAAACATTTGATAGAAGTCTTGATCGAAAATCAAAAAATAGAAAGAACTTTTCACCGAAAATACATTCGATCGAATGTTTTATGATAGAAAATACATTTGATAGAAACATAAATGATAGAAAATACAATTGATAGGAAAAATATTCGATAGAAAATACACTTGATAGAAACAGCATTTTATAGAAAATTCAACGGGGCTACGCTCTAGTTAGGTCAGTTCGTTTGTGAAGATATGATTCTTTCTCATATATTTGAGAAGAAGGAGCTTAGCCTATGTCCCAATAGTTATGACTCATCCTGTACTAATTCAATTTACCTTTAAGTTTCAGAGTGACAATTCATTCACTAGATCAATAATTCGTTATGCTCAGATGCAGTCTAAATTCAGCAATATCTACTACTACCAGTTTTCTCATTATGGCCCCATCAATGGAGATAGGCCAAATATTGATGGTATGTATCAAGGATAGGATTCAATGAGTTCACATTTCCAATATTTTGTTTGTCTTCCATAACCAAATTGATAAAACCTTTTAATTTGAACACAACCAGAATATACATTCTGACTATTGGTATTGGTAAGTGTGGATGGTGACAGATGCGCTGCGACCTGATTAGATCTATTGTGCCCCATCTTCTTCTGGTTTCTTCAAGGTTTTCTTGTTTATAGCAGCCACTCAAGCTTTCAATTCTTCCAGGAATCTGAGAATTTTGGGAGGATCTGTTTGTGGTATTTCTTCCACGGTCAGCTGGTATGCTTCCAGTATATTCAATCTTTTGTGGTATACAGCAAAACACTCGAGCAAGATGTGGTGAGGTGTTTCTGGATGTTCCCCGCAGGATCTGCAGGTGTTGTCATCCTCTAAGCCAAGCTTCCTTAGGTGTTCATAGAGTCTACAATGCCCCATTAGGAATCACGTTATTGCTTTAAGACTAATTTTGCTGAGATTGATCAGTTTCTTCGATCTTGCTCGGTTGAAATTTCCGAGGAGATCGTTGTCCTGCTGCAGTCCTGGAAGTCTTCGCCAGTGTGTTGCTCTCCTTGCTTCTTCAGTTTTATTGAGTTCATCTTGGAAATAAGTATTTCCAAGGTCGCAGGATGGTTCTGGTCTGATCAGTGGCGTTGAGGCTCCTTTTCGTGCCAGGATGTTTGCTTGTTTATTTCCCTCCACTCCGATGTGCCCCGGCACCTAGAAGAGGATTACCTGATTGTTCCTGCCTAGATTGTTGAGTTTGTCTAGGCATCTCCAAACCATCTGTGAATTGATGTTGAAGGAGCTCAACGCTTTAATGGCTGCTTGGCTGTCGGAAGGCTTAGCCATCTCCTTCCGGTATCTTCTGTCAAGGTTGAACTGAAAGCACCTTTCTATGGCGTGAATTTCCGCTTGGAAAACGCTGGGAAACTGGCCCATCGGTTCGGAATATTTAGTGCGAGGCCCAAACACTCCTGCTCCAGTTCCCTCGGGTGTTTTAGACCCGTCCGTATACCATTTTATGAGATTCTTTCCCAGTGATTGGATGGATTCTGTGCTCCATTCTTTCTTCATGCTTATTTTTGCTCGGAATGTTTTCTCGAAATTGAACTTCCTGCTAATTTCATCAGTTGGGAGAGGTGTGCACTTTCAGTGGGCAATAAATCCCCCACGTTATGTGCTTTCTCTTTGAGCCCGACTTTTTCTAATCTGAAATGTGCTCCCCAAGCAGGATGATTGATTACTTGCACCAGTCGCACAACGACGACCAGATTCAGCAAATACAAAATCTCTCGATTTGAACAATATAATTTTGTGAAATGTCAGTGCAGGACTGACTAATTTGAGAGGTTAGGAATTATAAACATCTCAGGTTAGATAATCATGGACTCTTCTTCTTCATGAAATAATAGCAAAATCGATACCTAACACTTCAACAATGAATTGAATTCAGTTTTGTCAGCTCAAAAATTCCCAATTTTTCAACAATCTTGCTATCACTTGAACTTATAACCAGTCTTGCAGTTACTCTGCAAACAGAATACAGAACTTTATAGCAATATTGTTATATGTTATGATCATATTAATATTATTATCTTAGCAATGTTATAACAAGATTCGAACAGAATCGACCCGAATATTACCTACTAAGAAGATAAGTAAAATGTCAAAATGTTTGAGTCTGTTATTTACTAATGATTCAAAATGATTGAGTTTTATTCCTCCACTTTTTACGTGTAGAATTCCGAAATTATCATGAAAGTTAAGCAAGCCGAGGCTGGTTCAGTTCATTGTACCCTGACGAAGCTACTGTGTTATCGAAACATGTTGTGTGTTTAAGAATTTTGTGGAAATCTTATCGTTTTTCACGAATATGTCTCAAATCTGACTTTCTATAGAATAATAATCGCATCTCATCTTACTCTGTTCAGGTGCTTACAGAGTGGGTCATTCTGATGACAACGCCTATTTATGGGCATACGACAACCGGAGCACGATAAACTCTCAAACACCGGAAGATATTTTGACGTCCAATCGTTATACGACGTTATTCACAAACTTTGCGAAGTATTTGTAAGTATAAAGGTTACTTAAAGCCCCAAGCTAAAGATACTCTTATTATTGTTAGATAATTATGAAACTTACTATATAAAGTTTGATCATCTATCGTAGTGATCTATTTATCTCAAAGTAGAGAAGACAAATGAAGTTGTAGAACACCAAATCATATCCACAATGGTATTGACTTAAACAAATCTAGAATGATTTCAACGACCAACATTTTTTTATCCTATATGATACAGGTTCACCGATATGTGTGGAAAAAGATGAATATATCGGTAACTGTTTGTAGTGTTTGTCACATTTTTTTGAACTCATGTACAGGGGGATTTCAAATAAAACACTCTGTATTTTGGATCCTCTCTGAAACGCTGATTTTATCGATCTTTTACACTTGGGGTCCAGTAGGAATGATTTCATAGATATAGGGTGTTCGAGATTCTCAAAGATTTGTGTCGAAACTTTTCATTATTGGTCAAACCGGCTTCCATGTCCCTATCCCAGCTGTTGATTCAGTATCTACTGCTAATTGAAACGAATACAGGGTGCTTCAGGATTCAGTATTCTGATCGCCCTATGTATCTGTTCCCATCAAATTTCAGTAGATAGTAGATCAAATGTATAAGATTGAATAGTTTCGACACAAAGAAATCCTAAAGTTGAGAAATCTCAATTTTGAACACCCAATATCCATGCAATCATTTCCGATAGTCCCCAAGTGTGAAAGATCGATGAGATCAGTTTTCAGGGAGAATCAGAAAATTCAATAAAGTACAGGATGTTTCATTCAAAATATGGAAGTCAATAATACTACTATTAATAATAATAATGATATATTGAAACTAATTTGAGAAATAGAAGAAAATTCAGAAGAAATATCGAGTGAGTGCTCCTCATAGTCTCAGTAAAAGAATTAATTTATATAGTATTCACGGACCATTTTTATTTAGTTCAACCAAATTGGACAATGAATAATATAGATTGCGGCGTTTATTAACCGTAGTATAAATGTTGTTATTATACAGGGAGAGTCATGGGGAACTGTTCCTACTTCTACCACGAATAGACTCCCTGAGGGGAATACCTGATCACCATCAGAAAGTGTCTTCTTCCCGCCTTTACCAATATACAGGGTGAATTATGAGATTTGGCAAAAACTTCTTTTGTGCATAACTTCGATTCATCTGATTTTTTCATGAAATATAGCTCTTAACCCTGAACGACTGATATTTCCGGAATCAGGAGAATCTAGGACCGTTTTTGAAAAATTTCGATAGTTTAGTTTTCATCAGGAATTCATCCTGTATATGGTTTTTGTAAACTGTGTTGTGAACAAGCATCAAAATTAAAATATTCAGAATTCTCCTCACACTCCACAGAGTTTTTCAAAAAACGATAAATTATAAGCAGAATCGAAAGTTTCATAACAAAATTCATTCGAAAATAATTACTTCGCAACGCATAAATTTCACAAATACATGTAAGACGCACATTTTCAATGCTTCAGCCCAATGGAAATCAACATGTTCTTTCATTTCCAGACCTGGATTTCACCATATCATTTTTTGTGGAGGGTAAAAATCCCCCTGTAGATCTTTTTCAAATCAGTGGATGGGCTATCTGTTTAGATGTTAATGATCATCGATTAAAATAATTCAAGATATTCGAACATAAAATGAAGGTTTATTCACAATTATTTTTCAGAAGCTATACTGACAAAGGCGGATAATAATTCTAGTACAGAAAATAAGTGACCAAATAAATAAATAAAAAATAAAACGAATCGAATAGATGAAACTGTGAATTGAAATCATGAATTTATTTTTAGCGGTGGCCATCAAGATTTTCACAGATACCCCATCCACTGATTCGAAAAAGATCTACAGGGTGATTATTATCCTCCACAAAAAAATGTAATAACTAAATCCAGGCCTGAAAATAAAATAAAATAATGATTTCCATTGAGCTGAAGCATTGAAAATGTAAGTCTCACTTTGACTCGTTAAATTCATGGGTTGAGAAGTATTAATTTCCAAATCAATAATTTTTTTGCCAAATTTTCATTTTTTCATAAAATCTATAGGTTTTTTCAGACTGCAGTGAAAGTGTGAGAACATTCGAAATATTTTATTTCTGATGATTATGTGTGACCTCTGAAAATTCCCTGACAGCTCACAAAAACGATATACAGGATGAACTTTTTGCTGAAAATACTGGTGCCCGCGAGAGTCTCGTTTTCGAGAGTCTCGCATGGTCTCGTCTCGTTTTCGAGACAAGACTCGAGACGAGAATCGGGCAAGACGAGACGGGACTTTTATTAGTCTCGTCTCGAGTCTCGTGCAAGACTTCTCGTATCTCGTACGAGAGTCTCGCAGGTGAATATTTCTGCGTGCCGACTGCAGACTTGAGACTTTCATTCATAATACAACATATTTAGAAAAAAATTCAGACTATTTAGCACAGATAGACAAAACATTTCATTCATAAATACTTTAAAAACAAAATCCATGATTGTTGTGAAACGACGTAATGCTTGAAACGAAAACGGACTATTCACTCTCTTATGGCGGCGGAATATGAAGGCAATTCTGCAATAACGACAGATTGCAAATTGAATGACTACCTGAAAATCTATAAATAAGTCATTCTGTGCTAAATAGTCTAAGATAGAGAATAACTTGGTTTTGACAAGCCGCCGACGCCACGGTTGTATCGCCTATCGCCTTTTAGTATGTACCTAATAGGTACTTATTTTTCAATAAATAATGTTATTTTTGTTGTAATTTTCTCTTCCTACTTCTACGTTATACCTAAAAACTTGGTAAGGGTGAATATCCCGTACTAGACAGGAAGAAGATTATGCATGACGAGATTGCGATACATTTGCGAGACTCTCGTACGAGACTCGAGACAAGACGAGACTGGACGCTTCGAGACAAGACTTCATATTTCATCGGCGAGACGAGACGAGACTTTATGGAAGTCTCGTCTCGTTGGTCTCGTGTGAATCACTAGCTGAAAACTAAACTAAACTAAACTATCAAAATTTCTCAAGAACGGTCCTGGATTTTTCCGATTCTGAATAAGTCAGTCGATTAAAGAGTAGTAGCGGAATATTCCTTGTGAAAATCAGACGAATCGAAGAAGCTGTTGGAAAGCTATGACCAAAAGATATTTTTGCTAAATCTCTTATTTCACCCTAAATATTGGCGAAGAAGTGAAGAAGCCACTTTCTGATGGACATTCGGTATCCCCCTCAGGAGCCTCAATTCGTGGTACAGTTCCTCATGACTCACCCTGTATCAAGCAATTGATTTTTCAGAGATCCTACTCCAGAATCATCAAGCCTGCTTGATAACATTGACTGGCCCACAGTTGATCCAGATAATTTCCAGTATCTGGATATAAACGACACGTTGACTATCAAGAAGAATCCAAAAGGGGACGTCTTTCCAAAATGGGTGGAAGTTTACGAACAAATGGCTATCAAGCCATATACTACTTTCTGAGTCTGATTGATTTTGTTAGTGAATAAAAAGTACGATAGCAGAATCTTTTTTGTTTTTAACCAACAAATTTGTGTACAAAGCTGGCCCAACTTGGAGGGGTATCATTGAGATCTCACAGTACTCATAACAGATACAAAGTCTACTAGATTAGGGTAGAGTTGCGCAATTTGTTGCTGATCATGCCACAAAATTTCAGAAATCCCGAATACTCTCGAAGATATTTGGAAAAGTCCAAATATTCGCGAATTCGTTTTAATTTTTTTCTGCCTATTTGAAGTGAACTGACTAAGTAAGTGTGATATTATCATTGCCACTTTTACCGCTTTATCAAATGGTATTGATAAATTTATGATCCGACGTTTCAAAATATCATTTATAGTTTTTTTCTGTGACGGGAAAAAAGTTTGGCATTTCATCTCTGTTTGCAGGTTATAAAATGTCACTTTTCATAAATTACTTTTTTCCCGGATATATATCATATATACATATAAACTGTTGATGGCTTTTGTTGTGCTATAGTTCCGAAAAATGAGTCAATAATACCGTCTCCGAGAAAGAACTGCAAGTCCTTTTATCTTCCATTCGACTTCGCGGTTACGTAGATATATTACTAAACAACCACTAAATTCGCAATTTTTTTTAATCAAATCACATACTTAGACTGACAGGAGTGACATCAGATATTTGATTACTTCAAAAGAATGATAAAGATGCCTACGACGCAGGTGTCCCTACTGTTAAAAACTTAAAATTTCACGACGATAATTTTCAGATTTCAAAATAATGTAATATCTTATCAATATTGATTCGTCCTTTCTTCTGTCACAGAAGAAAATAGTGTATTAAACACGGAAAAAATATTAGATTTTAGCTCACGGTTTTTTATCTCCCTGCGTTACGCGTCGGGAGACAACACAACCTCGAGCTAAAATCTACTACTTTATGTCCTTGTATAATAAATAACTATTTTCTACAAACGTCGAAAAATGACAAGGTTCGCGCATTGATAACAAAGTGCGAAGTGACACTTTTTCAGTTTCCTACGTTACCATGATAACTTGCATAAAACAATGCGCGAAGTAAAACAGTGCGCGAAGTACCTACTTCGCGCATTGTTATGAAAAATATATGAGATATTTATATTTCAACTGCATGGTCCTCAATCGAGCAAACATCCACGAAATCATTTATTTCTGAATGTTCAACAAAAACTTTGTTTTATCTCTTGAAGCGCACGAAAGGAAATTCCAATTATTTTCGTGGAACATCGTGCGTACCTAGGGAGGATAGGGGGAGGCCTTCTGAACCAGTTCAACACCATTTTTCATATCAAGCTAAGCATATTTTTACTTTAAATTATATTTTTTGACGTTTGTAGAAAAAATTTTGTTTGCAACTCGAGCGCGAAATACTTTGGTCTTCTCGACTATTTTTTTAACTCGGCTACGCCTCGTTAAAAAAATCAGATCTCGATCTCCAAAGTCGCATTTCGCGCTCTAGATACAAAAATAACTATTGTTTAGATGTAGGAATGATGAATGGATATTCATCATAGAGGGCGTGGGAAGAAAATTCTCAATTGAGAAATCCAATCACAAATCTGTGGTTAGAGGTCTACAAAAATAACAAATTTCCCTCGTTCAAGTTTGAACCCCTTGATTGGGTATGAGAGTTTTGTCAAGGAACATTTACAGACATATTATGAACACGAAAGAAATGGATACATTATAAAGAAATATATTGAGAATTGACATTTTCTATCTGATAAAAATATCAATTGTTTCTCGTTAAATTCATCAGAAAACAACTACTTTCCTGATGAAGTATACCTGTATAAACTTTGACCTTGATGACCTTGGAACTTCGAAAAAGAATTATTCATATCAGGGATAATGGAATAGTATCTCTCACGAACAGCTTATACAGTGTCTTTCAAAAGTATCGGAACGGTCTCATATTTCAGGAACGGCTTGAGAAAAATTCACGAAATTTTCTACAGGGTGATAATTGATGATGTCCGATTCAATGGTGGCATCGGCAATGTTGCCAAGTTCACAGTTTTTCAGATATTAGGAGTAACTTTAATTTTTCAAATGGAAAACCCCATTAATTTTTATTGCAATTAATTAAGCGCCTCCTAATTACTTGAGTCCCTGGATATCAGATTCGTAATTAACGTGAATTTCGAAATATGACAACATAGCATTCTCGTTAAAAAGTTCTGGAACTGTCCCATATTACAGAAACGGCTCAGAGAACATTTATGAAAACTTCGACAGGATGGTTGTTGATGATGCTTGATTCAATGGTGATATCGGCAATGTTGCCAAATCAACAGTTTTTCAGATATTTAGGGTAACTCAATTTTTTCAAATGAAATACCCTATTTGTTTTCATTGCAATACATTCAGCGACGCCTCATTACTTATGTCATATTTCGAAAACCACTTCAATTTAAAATCTGATGAGACGTTTAGTACCCGTAGAACCATCATCAACTTTTGTTTTTTAAATACGGCCCTGATAATTCTTCCACAGATCTGCACAGCTTCTGAAAGCTTTTTTATTCTGAATTCAACCATGTATTATACAAGGTGGTTTGAATGTGTTTCGAACTATTTTTAGCCATCATCAATGTTTTTTTCGAAATTCCAAAGGAAAAATGCCATCAGTTCCACTTATTTTGAAGGAAATTTAGCCAAAAAACTAATATCTCATCAACTAGTTCCGATTGATAGACTTATAGGAATAATTAGTTCGAAAAATTTGATTATGACAAGCTCCTTCGGATTAAAATATGAATACAATTCATAAACAATTCGAAGCGCTGCATTGCATAATTTAGTGGATTTTTTTTCACTTTTCAGTATTGAATAACTAGTCCATCAATGTTTGACACTGAATAATCAGAAATAAGTGAATCTGATGCCATCAGAAAATTTTCGAAGGCTGTTGGTATGAGCCTCCGAATGCGCAACTTTTTTCCCATTTAAACGACTTCGTATCTCCTACCGTTTCCGAGATCCCTATGCTGTGCAACCTTATATCTCGCAAAAATCTAACCAAATACCTAAGCCTTATATCATGGTGACCAGTGCATACCGAGATGTGCCGATATTGACAAATACACCGCCAGAGACAGAGATAATGGAAGAAGCTGCAAAAGTTGGATTTGTTTCCGGAAATTTCAAGAAAAAAGTATGATTGGCATAAACGAAAAATTTATGGAATCTAAAAAAATACAGAAATAAAATCTTTATCGGAAAGTGTACTTTTTTTAAATACTTTGAGTAACTAGGAGAGGTCTACTCTTTGGTCACAGTATTCAATGTGGCACAGTGCCACATTACAAAATGAATTATATTATTAATGCCACATTATAAAATGAATACCAATAAGCTGCATTACTCGGATTCTTTGAATAAGTGCAGTTAAAGAAAAAGTATACTATGCAACATGTGGGGAAAAGCACTTTTCTCACTCATGTGTTTGCATCACTCGCCCTTCAGGCTCGTGCCACATTCTTTCACACTCTTGAGAAAAGTTGAACTTTTCCTACTTGTTGCACAATATATTATTTCATGGTCAACCGTATCGAATGCTTTCGCCAGATCAATGAAAACACAAACAGATACTTTTTTTGTCAATTGCATTGTTCATCATTTCTATCAATCTGGCTATCGCATCCGAAGTAGAGCAATTTTCTTGAAATCCATATTGTTCATCCGATATAATAGGGTATACGCGTGTGAAAATTTTACACTGGAATTTATTTTTGTTCCATTACTCATATGTATAGATGTCGAATTATACATCCGAAAAACATTATTAAGCACCGAATATTTAAAAATTTCTGATTGAAAATCATAATATTTGCAACTTTCCGACCAACAGCCGAACTGCAGCGATGATTTCCGACTGGATGTGGCTGTTTTTATTTGTCATGTCAAACATTCATGTCCGAAAAATTGAAAATAATATAAAATAATATAAGAAGAGAAAGTGAGGTTATGATTATCTTAGTTTGTAGTTTCTATAATCTAATCTCAATATTCTGAATAATAATAACTGAATAATAAGCAAATATCTACAATAAGAATGATCAAACAGGACTTCTTTTTGCTTGTTGTTTCAAATATATATTACCATCTATCAATTTATATCTCATATAGTTTTCCATATCTTCTTCAAGCTGAAAACGAAATCACATATTATATTATTTTCCCAACAGGAGGAACATAATCATTGATATAATATAATGGGTTCCACTAGGACATACTTGAACATATACTCACTTCGAAATGGTCTTCACAAACAAATCCTCTGGTTTTCTCGGATAAATCATTTCTATTTATGGCTTGCAACCATCATTTTCTTTTCTCTTTTTTTTTATCACTCGATCCCACTGGCAATGAAAGGAATGGGGGGCTCCGTGGCCGAGTTTGTCTATGCGCTGAAATTCGCTAGATAGCCGTTCACGATGCAGAGGTACTGTCGGTTCGAATCCGGCTATCGGCTGAGCATTTTTCTTTAAAATGTGTGATTCATGGTTGTAATCCTGGCAGCACCTCGATGCCCTAGAAGTGGTTCGGATTCCACTATAAGCTGTAGGTCCCGCTCTTCCTAACCCCGCACAAGTTTCGACTTCTGGGGAGTTGGTTCCCAACTTTGAAGTAGCGATATACAAATTTTACAAAAAAAAAAAAAAAATATTTTTCCTGGTGATACTTTTGTTGATGAAAGGCATTGCGGCACTAAACAGTATTTGGTATTTTCCATTTTCAAATTTCAAATTTCAGGCGTTTAAAACTGTTTTCTTCTCCTACCTCTTCTTCTTCTTTTTTTTTCAATCTGAATCTTGTCATTCTGTCGCGCTAGTCTATGGCTGTGCGGCCTAATACTATGACGTCATAATATTAGTGATGGCCACTAACCCGTTTTCCTGTGACTTCATATTTAGCCTCATTTAAATGAAATTTCTTAGAGTCACAAGCAAATTTGAGATTAATGAATGATATCCAATGTTATTATAAGGAAGAAGGAATATAATTTCGAATAAACAAAAAATCATGCGTATTCCTTATTCTGAATGTTTTGAGAAATGATGTTATTCTACTTTGTAGAAGTTGTTCGAACACTTTGGCAATGTTTGATATCAATGATATAGGACGGTGATTCGTTATGTCTAACTTCTCGACATTTTTGTATTGAGGTCTTATTTCAGCAACTTTTAATATATCTGGGAATGTTCCATCCTTGATAGACTTGTTAATTAAATATGACAGGGGAGCTGCTAACTCATTTTTCACTTATTCGAGGGTTTCTGATCTGATTAAAAACATTGAATGATCGTTTTTTTTCTTTTTGAACTGTTTGTTTCCAATATTATATTCAATTCTTTTCGCCATTGCTTCGACCAATTTCAGTAAAATGTCTACAAAAGTTATGAGATATCATTTTAGGCTGAGAATATTTCTTTTCAATAAAATCATTCAAATTGGTGCACTTTATTTTTTTTCTTCAATTTCCAAGATTAAATTTCTTGTTAATTAGAAGAATTAGAAAAAAATCTGACGATTCGAGAAGGAAGGTCATCAAACTGCATAATATCCTTGAAATATTGATGTGCCCAATATCTGTTTTGGTATATTTCAACAAAACCTCGTATAGCGAGTATATAGAGATAAAAATTGAAAGTGAAGAATGAATTAAGAATACAAATTTTCTCGGATTGATTTCTTTCAATTTCTCGACAGAAACATATTATAATGAATCACATTTTAATAGTATTTACTCATATTCTTGAGTTGCTTTAGATAAGTGGTATCGTGTTTATAAATCTATAGTTTTATCATCAAAACGATCAAATCATCAAATCATTTATGATGACCTTATATGTCGAGATAAGATTGTGATCTCAGGTGGATGATAATGATCGGGAAAGATGATTATCCAATTAGGAATATCAATTCACTATAATAATTCATACAACCAATGTTCTAGTTCCCATTTTGAATCAAAATGTTACTGAAAAATGTGATCTACCTTTTGATTGCCTACGAATATGTGGTAAGCCTGTTAGGATTTAATTCTTTTCATACCCCATACCCTATACATACACTCCAAGTGTACCTGAATAATGTCAAACTCCTGATACAACTATTAACAGATACAGTGGCGCAACCAGGATCACTTTCTAGGGGAGGCACAAACGTCCCTATAAAAGACTGTTGTAGTGATTAGACAAGTTATTAGAGAGTTGGAGTACACGAAGTCGTTAACGTACGGAAAATAACGTTTAATTGAGTTGAGGTCATCAGTGTCATCGTCACGTAAAACATATTTTTCTGCAACCAACATAAAAGTCCATTTCGATACCAAAAGCTCTTGAATTGACGTTTCCATTACTGACACAAAAATAGGTATTGTTGAAAATCACCCAGTATCCTAGACAGGAGTAGTAAAAATAATGATATATAATTTAGCGATGTAATGTCAAGTTATTAATATAATTCTGTTTAACTGAGCTTTATTTGAACCTTCACAACTGATCGATATCAGGGCAGTGAAATCAGATAACGTAGTTTTCACATTTTGGTGCCGAAACCAGGGACCTTTATAATTTGAATCAAGTCTTGGATCTTCAATTTTCCACGGTAGAGTTACTTCATATCGCCCGTTTTTGAAACATATTTCATTGTTTATGAAGTCTACTGTAGAATTACTACATGAATCATCTTTAGTAATACCTAACATTTCCAGACTCCAAAAATTTTTCAAATCTCCATCGTCATTTGCGTTTTCAATTGTTTGCAGAGCAAGAGTAGACACCAAATTTGTATTTACTCCGAAACAATAAAAATCGCTTGATCCGTGTAAAGTCCAACCAAACTTTGTATCTAGTGCTGTCAAATTTTCAGATAGTCTTTTTTGTTCACCAGTTACTATCTTCCAGTAATTATCAGCACCGATTAATAGATTGATACCATTTTTCTCGAGCCCACCATTAGCACTAGTATCTGCTAAATGGAAATTCATAGAAAACTCTTTTATTAATGGGTCTTTAACTGATGGAGGATTGAGAGAATCAAAACATATTTCTGGAACTTCAATAGCGTTAATTTGAATCATTTCATTATTGAACTGCCCAATCAATTTCAATGAATAAAAAATGCGTTGAAATTTGTTATTGGAAAAGCTTCCCTGAATTTTGACGAACTATCTACAGTTTTAGTAGAAGTGGAATCAATTGTGAATTCCAGGCCATTAACATATTTAGATGATGATCCTGATAATATGATAATTCTGACTCCATCACGTTTCTTGATTGATAGCAGTATATTGGGATTCAGTTTTGATATCACCAATGAGGGTATCAAGAGAAGCGATATCTTGAAGTTATGGAAATCGAGAGAGCAATGGATTAATAAATTATGGACTCGTTGGAAAACTGATTATCTTCAACAGTTGCGATCTTTTCATCACAGCCAAAGAATGAAGTCGAAGAATGTGAAAATCGGAGATGTAGTTTTATTACACGATCAAAATGTACCTAGACTACTTTGGAAGCTTGTGAGGATCGTTGACGTTTTTCCTGGTAAAGATGGTCGCATTCGCGCTTGTGAGTTGAAGACTGCAGACGGTGTCTACCTGAGAAGACCGATACAACTTATTTACCCATTAGAAGTTGAATTTCCGGCGGGGGAGAATGTTGAAAATCACCCAGTATCCTAGACAGGAGTAGTAAAAATAATGATATATAATTTAGCGATGTAATGTCAAGTTATTAATATAATTCTGTTTAACTGAGCTTTATTTGAACCTTCACAACTGATCGATATCAGGGCAGTGAAATCAGATAACGTAGTTTTCACAGGTATGTTGCTAGGGAACACATTCAGTTCCTACCTAATGTTGAACTTTAGCTCCTAGGAACTAAAAAGGATGTCCTAGAGGTCATCAAGAATAAACAACATTGTTAGGGTTGGTTATTTGGGTTGGGACGCATACCTGATGATTTGTTTCAGATTTCGGCAGATTTGGCATTTCATACCCATGCTGGAGATATAAATACACCTTATTAATTATAGTTAAGTATTTTTGTTTTCATTAGGAAAGCCTTCAAGATTCACATACTTGCTTGATCTGTATTTCATTCGTTATTCTCTCGTCATTGAATAATCACGGCTAGCAATAGTTTTTTGTCTCAAACAACGATATTGTTAAACTTCATTTGATTATGAAACCAGTGGAGTATGGAGATGAATGAATAATCGCTATTATTATTGTTCATATACTCACTAACCTAACATTTTCCACGTCATGTTACTATATACCTGACACTGGCGCGGTATTTGTCAAATATGTCACTATGTGGTTGTATGTATATTGGAAATACAATTCGAAAATCCTTGAAAATTGGGTGAACCTGCTGTTAATGCAGGTGAAATATTCTCACCACACGGATTATTTGTTGCATATATGGCACGGCATTGGTGGTTACTTCACATATTTATTTGAGTTTATTGTTTTCGGTTGCTGAATAAAAAGCATGTTTCATTCGGATCAAAGTGACTTTGTTTGACGCGCAAATTTTACCTTCGCTCGGTTTGGCTTTCCTGTTTTCGATTTGGTTGTTTATTTTGAACTTATAACATCAATTCGTGTTAAAATGAGCGGAATTCTTGAAGAACAATCCTTTGGATATACAGGCTTCAATAACCTTGACTCAATGACATATTTCAGTTGACGTATGTAGATATTTAAGGTGTACGTGATAACAAGCAAGAAAAGATACACCCACTCGTGAACCCACTATTAACGCAAAAGTGAAAAACGAGAAATTCGCATGCGATGCTGTCAATTTCTACGTTAACCAAGGGGACATACAACGGCACCTAATGCCCCTGAGCAGATAATTTGAATTTTATTGCAAGTCTTTTTTATAATACACTCTTACATATCATCTCGTTATTTTCCAGAATGCAGACGTGTTAGTTACGATTCCAAAAGGGACTATCAGGGGCAGAAAAGAATATTCTTTGAGGAATATCTCATTCTACGCATTCCAAGAAATCCCTTTCGCAAAACCGCCAGTAGGAGAACTGCGATTTCGGGTAAGATTGGGTGCTAGTGCTCACGTATTTCGTCATATGTAATACCACAAGTGACACTATTTTGCAGGAAATATTCGGGGATTGTTATATGTCAATAGACGAATATTTCTAGGAAAAATAGAATCACGAGTTGTATCCGTATGAGTATTCTATGATTGAGACAATAAACGAGCGGCTTGCGAGAGTTGCTCACACTGCATCCATATCATTCTGGCTCCCAACATAATTGACGATTCAATAAAAAGACAAGAGCTTTTTTTTCATCGGTAGATTTCTCTTCGTAACGAAAAACATTTGCCGATCAGTAATTTTACGAGAAAAACTGACATGAAAAAATGAGACCGTAGGCCGTCGAGAGTTCGACTTCGAGATAAATCATCAACGACAATATACGAATAAAAAACAATGATGAAAACCTTCATTGATGATTCCGTGTTACTGGTAGTTTGCGGAATTGATTTTCTTATATTTTCGTGGTTTCTTCAGACGAAATTTTACTAAAACGGCTGATCTTGCTAATTTACGCGTAAACCATACCCATCAATCAAACTTGACACGACAGAAATTGGAGTGACATCAAATGCAAATAGCTACTAGATCAAAGGAGCATGCAGTTTATCAGCGATAAAAAAGGTGGATAGACATATCACATCATCATAATCTGAACTATAAGTAAAATATCTCAACTTGAAGTGAACCATAATCTGTTATTCTGTGTTCTTTCCGAAGAATTTGATTAGTTAGAATGCCAGTTAACTGATTCAGTTCAGTCCAAGTGAAATATGTCAGTTATTTCAGAAGGAAAGCATATCATTATAACATCGAAAATAGTTCAGTGGCGCAGACTAGAGGTTAGACAATGAAAGATTAATCGGACCACTCTATATTTCAATGCTGTCAAGTTGGTAGCATTGGAGGGAAAGATGACAAACGAAAGAACTTTCCTCTATTTCGTTTAAGGTAGAGAAGAGCAGAATTCGGCTTCTGTGTTGTTGAAACAAGTCCGATAAAGTTTAGTTGACAGAAAAATATCGCTGTTATACAAAAGAAATCGTGAAAATGGCCGATTCTGATTGATTCTGGAGACCAGAGTAGAATAGTAACCGTAGAAATAATAAATTTCAAATGAAGTAATTGTTGTACCTCTCAAAATCAATCGAATGGTGAAAAAAAATTGATCGGTTCTCAAATGAAATACTCACCAACTACGAAGAAGCCAAAATGCTCTTAGTGGAATAAAATGTTGAATGAATATGCATAGCTCAAAGTCATTTCCATATTTTTTGATATTTATTTAACATTTCATTCCACACTTTGAGCGTTTTGGCTTTTTCGTAGGTGAAATTACGCCAGTCGGGCAATCAGCCACTTCCACATCTTCTGAAATGGGGATTTGTTTTGGAGTGTTTCTTTCCTTCTACCCCAGGTGGCATTCGTGTCCATCTCACAGTGGCCGAACGCCTCGTAACTCGTTTTAATTGTTGGGATGTGTTAATGTTGGGCGGATGGCGGTCAATAATACCATCTGGTGACACCACTGCACTGATGAGAGCCGAAAGCCCAAAACCTGTCTGAAGGTAGTCAAGCGTTCCTGAACAATATGAGAACAATTCAGCATTCAGAAAAGGAAATCTCTTAATTCGTCTATCGGGTGGTCACAAAAAACCGGAAGTTTTTATTTTCCTCGTCTTTTCATCATTTCTCAACCGAATTCGAATTTCTTGGCGTCGTTCCATAGCTAAAGGGCTATAGTATACAGTGGAATATTTCAAAATTTCATAATGAACAAAAACAAAATGCATGGCGGATTCTACCAAAGTATTGTCATTTACAGAAACCGCTGGAGAAAAAGAAAATCAGATTTTTTCCAACCGGTGCCGATGTCATCTTAGGCTAGTCATTTCTGCAGAGAATGAGTACTCGAACATCGAAATCGAACAAATAGCCCAGTAGATACATTCATTTCTTTGCAATTTGTTATGGAGTGAATGTGCTGATCTCGTATAAACGATCATTGTTATTTTGCTTCAGGTTTCATGAAAATTCAATCGAATTTGGATTTCTTTAGAGTTATTTCAAAGATAAAAAACTGTAGAACACAATGGAACATTCGAAAATCCAATAAGTGAAAGAAACGAAATGGTGAACAATCCAGAATTTTTGTGACTTTTAAAAATCTCTGGCGAGTAAAAAAATTGTTATTCTTTCAATCAGGACCGATACAATTTTTGATCATTGTGTACTACAGTTCTTTATCTTCCAAATAACTCTAAGAAATCCAAATTCTATTGATTTTTCATGAAGCCTGAAGCAGAATAATAATAATCGTTTATACGAGATAGCACATTCACTCCATAACAAATTACAGAGAAATGAGTGTATCTACTGGACTGTTCAATTTCGATGTTCGAGTACTCATCCTCTTCAGAAATGGATAGCCTAAGATGATATCGGTACAGGTTGAAAAAAATCTGATTTTATTTTTCTCCAGCGGTTTTTGTAAATGACAATACTTTGGTAGAATCCGCCATTTCGTTTTTGTACATAACGAACTTTTCAAATATTCCACTGTATACTATAGCCCTTCTGCTATGAAACGACGCCAAGAAATTTGAATTCGCTTGAGAAATGATGAAACCACAAGAAAAATAAAAACTTCCGGTTTTTTTGTGACCACCCGATGTACGTATCGTTGCATATATTCCGGAAGGATGTAATTCAATGTTCTGCGTGGCATATAACCAGAAAACTAGTTGATTTTCTCTCACTATCTATCAGTTTCGTTCATTCATGAACATTTCTGGTAATGACTTCGAGCTATGCATACTTATTCATTCAAATACCAAATACTTTTTCTTTTTAGGAACCACAACCAGATGAAGGATGGAAGGGTATCTTAGACGCAACGAAAAACACAAAAATATGTTACCAGCAGAGTAACATGTTGAATACAAATCTGACCCTTCTGGAAAATGAGGATTGTTTGTATCTAAATGTATACACACCGAAGGTGAGTTGTCCGACTATTGCTATATGCTATATCTGACAAGTTGAGGATAGCCTTTGATGAAAGAAACGTAGTATCTCAAAATCTGATATTACCAGATTGGATAACATACGAAAAGGAAGAAAAATGTTAGTGTATTTCTTCTTCTATTTGCCGAGATAAAAGGGCTAGTGCCCGAAAACGAAAATCTGCTTCGCTATATAGACGCTCCGCCTCGCAAATGCAAAAGTCTCTTGTTCAACAGAGTGTCACTTTTGATCCTTCTAAAATAATCTACTATTTAAGACATGATGTTTCCATTTTTCCACATAAGATATGAGTAACTACAAGTGATAGAAAATTGCTCATCTGCATTTTTTATTAAAAGCCATCAGTATTGTCAAAATAATTATTTTGTATCCAGTGCGCGAAACGCCACTTTGGTGATTGAGAACTGATTATTTTTAATGAGGCATAGGGCATAGCCGAGTTAAAAAAAAATAGTCGAGATGACCAAAGTATTTCGCGCACGAGTTGCGAACAACTTTCTTCCTACATCAAAAAACAAAGTTCTAAAGTAGTATAATATGAAAAATAGTGTTGAACTGGCTCAAAAAGCCTTATAATCATTTTTAAACATTCAGAAATCAATGATTTCAGTTCATTGTACCAGTATATCACCTGACGAAGCTACTGTGTTAACGAAACATGTCGTGTGTTTTTTTGGGGAAATCTTATCGTTGGTGAAGTTTTTGCCATGGATTTCCATCAACGGCCGAGTCAATTGAAAAAAAAACAATATTACCACGTTAAATCTCATCAAAAGTTGCAATGGATAAGTTTTTTCGTTTTTCTGTTTCTCTAATAATACAAATAAATTTCACTTCCTTCAATATAACTGAAAAACTATGAACAATTTCGAAAACCTTGGAAGGCCTTCAGTTTGACACTCGGAATGCGCAACTGTTCTCCTATATTCTGATTTCCATGACTTATATTCTAGTATCCCACGTCTGAGGCTTCGCTACCAGTGATGTTCTATATCTATGGAGGAGGATTCGTCAATGGAGCTGCTAATTTCGAATTCAACGGCCCCCATTACTTGTTAGAACACGATGTCATTGTCGTCACAGCCAACTATCGTGTGGGACCATTCGGTAATTTTGCTTTTATAGTTTTAAGGCTGTATCAAGACATTTGTCAGAACAAAGTGGCGATACCAGAATGATCATTGGTTGACTCGACTTCCATCAAAAGTTAACGTGATAGCTTTGTGAGGTGGTTTGAAACGTGATCGATGTTCCCAAACAGCTGGTTGGTCAGACTGGTGGTCAGATTCATACTGAACGCATATGGCCGGTCAAACCACAGACTTGACAGAGCCTAATAAGGCTTTGTGAGCAGGTTTGAAACGTGACCGATATTCCCAAACAGCTGGTTGGTCATACTGATGGTCAGACTTTATACTGAACGCATGTGCCCGGTCAAACCACAGACTTGACACAGCTTAATGAGGCTGTGTCCAGTTATCAGTCAGACCATGCAAAGTGGCGATACCAGAATAGTTATTGGTTGACTCGACTCCCATCAAAAGTTAACGTGATAACTTTGTGGGCAGATTTGAAACGTGATCGATATTCCCAAACAGAGTGGTGGTCAGACTTCATACTGAACGCATATGCCCGGTCAAACCATAGACTTGACAAGTCTATGGACTTGACAGAGCCTAAAATAAGGCTGTGTCAAGTTATTCGTGAGACCAATGTGGCGATACCAAAAGTGTCATTGGTTGACTCGACTACCAGCAAAGGTTAACGTGATAGCTTTGTGAGCAGGTTTGAAACGTGACCGATATTCCCAAACAGCTGGTTGGTCACAATGGTGGTCAGACTTTATACTGAACGCATGTGCCTGGTCAAGCCACAGACTTGACACAGACAAATTATAGTTCAAGCAAAGTAAATTGGAGCGCCTCGAGCAGCACGTGACATAAACTTCAAAAGGAATTCAAACGTGCCGACACTGATAAGACACGCTGTAATTGCTACATCCGGTATGTATAAGAAAGATGTTTTTTATGCGCACACAAATGTTCAGAAGGAAATAACCTTTTATTCAAAACAAAAAAGGTTAAATCGGACGAGTAGTTCTGACGAAAATATTTCCTTAACTTTTGGCAACTTCTTGGTGGTACGTTAATTTCTTGAAGAAGTGTATAGTAATCTCAATTCGCTTGCTAGATATATAATTTGTAATAACACTGTGATATGTTCAAGTTTCAAGTATTGATATATAACTTTTAATATTCGTCGTCTCATACAATGTGTTCTATACAATATCTCCTCCTCTTAAGAAATTCTCACACCTGTGATAATAGAGTCTAAGATTCTAAATATGAGCGGTTTCTTCTTTCAAATCATTTTGAAAATGAGTGTAGGATAGAATGTTATCCATATATTTTAGTTTTGTCATTTTGAGAGGCCCTTTGGTAACAAAATCGTTGGTCCCTTGATAAAATCCAATCTCCAATTCTTAATATCGGTGGTTTGGTCTTACGATTCCTATTTGCTTGATCTCTAATCCTCTTCTTATTATTATTTAATTGTTCTTCTGTTGTCTTGATTTTTTCTTGTTCGTTTGCCGGGCAGTATAAAATTTGGAGAATATCCCAGGTATTCATTATGGAAATAACTATGGGGACAAACTGCTGCTTCTAGACATAATTTCCTATCACCTCTAAAATTTTCATAACATTTCATAAATGTTTTGTCATCTCTCACTGCTCTTTCAGCTAATCCATTGCCAGCTGGATGATAGGGAGTTGTATGAATTTACTTGATCCCTTCTTTCAATTCAATGCCCACATAGAGAAAACACCTGAAGCAAAAGCTAATCCACGATCCGTGACAATATGTTTGATCTTGTTCTTGAACGGTAGTCGATTGGGATAATTTTTCAGAGCTAATCAATCCACTTTCCTGCATTACTTTTGCAGAAATGTGTCTTGTAGCTTCATCGATAACAACTATAAAAGATTTGGTAGTTCTATTTGAATCAGATTTTTTGGCAGGTATATAGTATTTTAGAACAAGAAGTTGAATGAACGAAATCGGGTTTTGGTAAATATTTAAATTTGACAACTTGGCAGACTTCACAAGTTTTCATATTATATCTGATATCCTTGCTCATCAACACATTGTATGATACGAATCTCATTTTGTTGTGATAAATATAAATAATATAAGAGTAATATATCAATACTTGAAACTTGAACATATTAGAGTGTTATTACAATGTGTTCTATACATGAGTTTAGGGAAGGCTAATGAAGATCATCTCAAAATAACCTGAGGAATCTGGAAATGCAATAAAAATATAGCTTTCTATTCAAAACCTCTGTATACAAACTTTCAAATCAGTGTCATTTCTAGAACTCCGAATCCGTGTCTTTATAGGTGTGGTTTAGATGAAACATCCAATATAATATCAGGAAAAATAATATAGCACTATTATATCAACAAAAAAGTCTTCTGTATACCTGAAGTCGACTCACTTAAGAGCACACGCATTATAGGGGAGGATGAAAAGGAGAAAGAAGAACCTAACAAGTACTACCTGATCTCAAAGTTTCCTCTCAATAATAAAACTGAACTAGAGACATATATTGGCTATGGAGAGCAACCTCATCAAATATAGCAAATATCTTCATCTAAATTCTGGATCAGAAGTAACAAGCTGCAAAAACCTACTTTATCAGAATTGTTTTTGTTCTAAACTCTATCTTGCTTAAGTACAGGGTGATTCACATAGGAACCGACATAGAGCAGGGGCACGTAGGGAGTTCCAAAATATGGCAATTTAACGCAACTTACCTCTATACCAAGTTGCTTCCCTAAGGAGTTATAGGCTTTGAAAGTGAAGTTATAAATTTTGAAAAAAATCAATATCTCCGTTATTCTTGAACTTAAAGCAATCAAATTCGGTACACTTTATGGAGGTATTCAGGGCTGTACTTGACAGTAACTAGAGTTTAATTGAAATTTGTAAAGGGGGTATACCGGGTGGCGCACCATTAATATTCAACAGAATTTCGTTAACCCTCGATGGATTTTAAAAATCTTTGCTTTGTTTTGTGGGCAATTCAATTCTAAAACTTTTCTTAGTCTAGTAATTTCTCGAAAAACCTCATCATTTTCATCAAAAAATCGAATAACTGAAAACGCGTGCTCTAGGTGTGTTATTTAAAATCATCGAAAATTCAAAAGTTGGCTATGAAAATGAATGTCAAACTTGACAATGAAGCAAGTAAGTTGTTCAATTAAGTAATTTATCGATAAACAATTATTATTTGTTCTGGTTGTTGTTTAAGTTTTTTGTGTTTATTTTGGTTAGTTGTTAATCCCAGTTTTTCACATTTCAGTATCTGTCCTTACTTTACGTATTTTATTACGTATCTAAATAATAATTTGCCAGCCAATTTCTACTGATCACAATCAATGACCTACTTTCTTGTTGTACGTTTATTTTCATAGCCAACTTTTGAATTTTCGATGATTTTAAATAACACACCTAGAGCGCGTGTTTTCAGTTATTCGAGTTTTTTATGAAAATGATGAGGTTTTTCGAAAAATTACTAAGGTAAAAAATGTGTTAGAATCGAATTGCCCACACAACAAGGCAAATATTTTTGAAATCCATCAAGGGCTAACAAAATTCTGTTGAATATTAATGGTGCGCCACCCAGTATACCCTCTTTACAAATTTCAATTAGGCTCTAGTTACTGTCAAGTAACGCCCTGAATACATCCACAAAGTGTACCAAATTTGGTTGCTTTAAGTTCAAGAATAACGGAGATATTGATTTTTTTCAAAATTTATAATTTCACTTCCAAAGCCTATAACTCCTTAGGGAAGCAACTTGGTATAGAGGTAAGTTGCGTTAAATTGCCATATTTTGGGACTCCCTACATGCCCCTGCT
This sequence comes from Phaedon cochleariae, assembly GCA_918026855.4. NCBI lineage: Eukaryota > Metazoa > Arthropoda > Insecta > Coleoptera > Chrysomelidae > Phaedon > Phaedon cochleariae. Next base: position 45,976,158 of record OU896714.1, on the reverse strand, counting down.
CTATGTCGGTTCTTATGTGAATCACCCTGTATAGTACAGTCAAAAATAATAGCTTAGGGAAAACAAGCTCGGAAAAAACTGATTTCCAGTGAGGCACATTACTGTATAAAATCTCTTACTGATATAATTCTTGAATTTATCTCAATCAGTCCCTGACTTCATTGCGATTATTCCAAATATCATGGAATATTCCTCAATGTGTTTTTACGCCGGCAGGAGTAGAAGATAGTTTCTCTGGTAACAAAAGAGGGGCCGAAGTCTCGTATTATCCTCTAGGGAGATAATGTGACATATTTTCTCCCTAAGGAGTTTATACCAATTTCAAATTTTCCGCATAGCTCTGCGCTTTCTCTTAGAAACACCCTTCTCTGAAGCGAGTATAAGTTGCATCATACAATCACTGCAGAAGCAGTATCAATAGTTTCTTGGGGTTTTCCCTCGATTTCCTTTTCCATAACCGTTAACAATTTTCAAAGCAGTTTTCATAAATTTCGGTTTGATATTTGCTGTCACCATGGGTTGTCAACAAGATGCATGTTGTCAAGATACGAATTCCACAAACTATACTCTACTAATTATGACAAAACACTTTGACCAAATTTTTATTCTTCCCTAATTTTTGTGTTTTCGCCAACGTGAAAAATTGTATATACACCTCAGGACACAATGCTATTGTCACCTTGGAAAAAATCTTGCATTTTTGTTCCTTGATGTATAATGTACTATTCTTACTCTGAATATTTCACTCTTGTTTCCTAGAGCCAATCAGAATCGCTTATTTTCAAGGTTTCTACTCATATTACAGTAACATTTTTTGTTCACCACAACATCGAATATCAACTTTCAGAGCCACCACCTAGGCCGGAGAAGTGCAACTTTTACAAAGACTGGGCTTTTACTGGACAGCTGCCGAAAATGACATTTACATTCTCTTCCTTGCTTTCAGGTTTCCTCACGACTGGTGACCTAGTAATTCCTGGCAACTACGGTTTGAAGGATCAACTCTCGGCCTTGAAATGGATCAACCAGAACATTAAATATTTCGGTGGTGATCCAGAAAAAGTGACCATTTTCGGTCAAAGTGCCGGAGGAGCATCTGTCAACTATCATTTTATGAGCAAACAATCTGAAGGTACATTCTAACATGGTGTTTCTACCCTATGAGGAATTTATCATCGGCCCCAATCATAATTGAGGAGAAAAGAGAAAGAGGAACAGGAAGGCAAAATAGCTGAATTCATTCAACATCCATTATTATAACGGCCGATGATGGACTTCTCGGAGACTGAAACATATCGTTTTAAAATTCTGTGTATAGTGTATGATTTATATCGCAATATATTATTAATAACATGCAATTTCCTATAACATCGTGGATTTGGTACCATTCACAGCAATGTTTCATAGCAACATAGCGAATCTTTGCCTGTACATAAATAGTTATTCGTTTTATTAGGCAGAAAAGCACAAGATTCAATGCCACGGCTGGCGTTTCATAGCCAAGGTCTAGCCGAGCCTAGGAAGCCAGCCAAGCCAAGGCATTTCTAAATATCGTTCTAAAATTGTTCTAAAATTGTTCTATCCGTCATTCGATTGCCCCCTTACGAGCAACCCTCAGAAGTCTTCGAGAGTCTTGTGCGGGCAAGGAATGACGGGGGCCTTACCTTTCAACGTGTGATCCAAACATGACCCTGCATCTCAAAAACTGGTCATAGGATCAGATTGATACTTGGCATATCTGATCATTTGATCGATTACTGTCATATACCAGAAATTCAGAGAATTCGACAAAACGCCATTTTTATAAACGAGAAGTGCGGGGTCCAAATTTCTGGCCATATTATTATGTACTACCCATACATTGGTATCTGTACAAGTATTCAGATGCCTCTCAAGTCATACTTATCTGACCGTAGTACTTATGTTGAGTGTGATGGAATCAAATCTTCCTGCTTTACAGCATCTTCAGGTGTCCCTCAAGAATCAACTCTTGGACCTTTACTTTTTCTAATTTCCACAAACGATCTTGCTGATCACATTCTATCCAAAGAACTTTTATTTGCTGATGATATAAAGATTCACAGAGAAATTAAAGATGAAATGGATAACATTGCATTGCAAGAAGACTTCTCTGAGTCACTGGTGCTTTCAGAACAAACATCAGTTGAATAATAATGAATGTAAAGTTATGACATTCACTCGAAACGTTGTTCCAGTCACATGTAACTATAAGCTTGATGACAATATTCTAGTGCGAGTCACTGAATCGAAAGACTCAGGAGTCATATTTGATCAAAAACTTACGTTTGTCATATAATTTCAACATCAATGATAAATTTAGGTTTTCTGATACGAAACTGTAAAGACTTCAAATCATTCGATTGTCTGAAAAGCATATATCTAACGTTAGTCAGAAGTATTCTCGATTATTGTGGTGAATGTTCAGAGGAAATTTTGGAAATTCGCATTTTATAAAAGGCATGGTTATTATCCTGCAAGAGGCTATAACTATGACCTACCCCTTACTCAGTTCAATTTGATATCCCTTAAAATACATCGTGAAATAAGAGACTTATGCTTCATTAACAAAATTATCAACAATCAAATATATTCCTCTACTAACCTATCACAAATGATGTTCAATGTTCCTCGAGCTTCTTCACGTGGTTGTAAAACATTCCACTCACCTCTGTACCTAAGACAATACCGAGAACAATACACAATTTCCACTCGCCTATTACATCAATGTCTAGAAGTGTAAACAATATCTCTACTGTAGATATTTTCTTTTTATTCAAACGTGTTATTCTCAACTCAATTCCTAACTGATATTTTGTATAACATTTCTGTCCTAATCACTTAGTTTGAAATTATGTACACCTGTCATTGGGCTCTAGGGCCTGGTGGATTAATAATTAATAAATGAATAATTAAATACCTTGTCCTTGTCAATAGTCTTTTAAATTCACGAACAAAATATTCATCGGTTTCAGGTTTATTTAGAGCAGGTATTGCACAAAGTGGATCGATATTCAGCCCATGGGCTTATCAGGGAGATTCAAAGAACATAGCCTATGACCTTGCTTCTTATGTCGATATCAACTTCCAAAGAAATTCAAGCTCGGAAGAATTGCTGAGATTTTTGAGGAACGTTCCAGCTAATGACCTAAAGATAGCTGCAGCTAGTTATCCGGTAAATTCCTTATTCCACATTTTAAGACAACTTGATGAGGTTTCATTTATCAGCGTTACAAGAGTTGCTTGTTCATGAAATGTTGTTGCTGTTGATGTTGTTGTTTTCTTGCGAATTCAATAGGTTATTAGATTCATAGCATAAATAGATTCTGAATGGATTTCTGATTTATGAAGAAACATTGAAAATCTTGTCCTACTTATACAGGGTGTTTCAAAAAACCTAACCCCCTTGCTAGGGTAGGTAGAACATTGCAAAATGAGTTGGGTTTCTTTCGTAAACAAATGTAGTTGAGGCATCCTTTTTCATGATACAAGTTGTTGAAAAAATTATTTTTTTACACATTTCTCACGATTATTCCGAAACTACTGGCAACATTGTAATGAAATTTTGTATGTGTGGTATTAGTTCCTAACATTCGTTCCCTGACCGCTTCAACAGATGCTTGGCAACACCGCAGAGCAGGCTTGACGTGGCGACAAGAGAATGACAGCAGACATCTAACACCTGAACACCTGAATTATTATGTGAACAATAACAATTATTTTTATGTTTTATTCTGATAAGTTAAACAATAAACCTTTGCCACAATTGAAGTAGAATCCATACACCATCATACTACATTTTGGCGACGAGAAAGTGGAAACTCATTGTGTGTGTGAAGTTCGGAATAAATGTCGCGAACGGCGCGAATCCAGTCAACAAAGTGGTAGTAAACAATACCAGACGAAGATTCTAAGGTGAAAAACAATTTAAAAAAAACACTGTCAAATTAGCAAACTTGAGTTGAGGAACTAAAACAATTAGTTTTTTTTTGGTGATAAGTGCACCCTGAACAGACGTTTTTAGTGTGTGTGTGCAAGATGAGTAACAACGATTATGCCAAAGACTTTCGTTTTGAGAGGTTTGACTCTACCAAAGAGGAGTGGGAATACTATGCCCAGAGGTTTGAGATGGAACTGCTAATACATGGGTTGTTAACAATAGATACCCAGGAGAAAAGACGAAATCTGCTTTTATCTAAGGTAGGCCCAGAACCATTCAAAATTTTAGTCGACCATTTCAAGCCAGATCCGGTGAATACCAAGACCTATCAGGAACTGAAGACAGTACTAAATAGCTATTATGGCAAGCAAACATATATTTTTGCTGAAAGAATACAGTTTGCATCCAGATTTCGTAAAGACGATGAATCTATAACCCAGTTTGTTACTGCATTGCGAGGGCTAGCAGGAAACTGCGAATTTGGTGATAGTTTACGGGAAAGATTACGTGATCAGCTGATCATTGGTTTAAATTCGCCTGAGTGGCAAGAACAAATTATTCGGATGCACCCAACAAATGCAGCAACTTTGGAACAGGTTCAAGCTTCTGCTACTGCTTTCGAACAAGCTGCTATTCAATCAAAGCGTCTAACAGAAATTTCAAAATCACAACCTGGTGCACATGCAAATTATTTGAATAAATATCCAAATAATAAAAAAATATGGCAAAAACACTCCCAACAAGCATCTACCAGTACCGATAAGCATATAGTTATGTTAGATCCGAACAAACAGTGCGTTTTTTGTGGAAAACTCAAACATCAGGACAAGAGTGATTGTCCAGCATCTGGAAAAAGATGCTCGGAGTGTTCTGAAAAAAATCATTTCGCCCGTGTGTGTATCTCAGCAGGGAATGCAAAAATAGTTAAAAATAAACAAAAACGAAGTACTCGCCATGTACGAGATGCTACTGAGTCAGATTATCAATCCTCTGAGGAATCTGAGGACACAGGTAGCGACTCCAATGAGAGTAGTTTTGCAAATGTTACAAATGTACGAAAAGTGAACTCAATAAACAAAGTAATGATCAAAGTTCACATTAACAGTTTGAAAATTGAAATGCTGTATGATACTGGCGCAGCCCATTCGGTAATAGGCAGAAAAATTTGGCAAAAATTAGGTAAACCAAAATTGAAACAAACTCAGAATCTCATTGCCTATACTGATTTAGAAATACCCACTCTAGGTATAATCGAAGTTGATGTTCAAGCTTTCAAGGGGCAAAAACATACCTTACCTTTATATGTTGTTGAAACTGATGATATCCCACTTTTTGGATTAGATTGGTGTTTAAAATTCAACCTAGTACTGCCACCTGGATCAAGAATATGTAATTTGACATCTGAATCTAATATTATAGTCCAGGAGAAAAATCATCCAATAGTCCAGGAACAAATGTCTGAATTTGGTAAAATTTTGATGGAATTTGAAGAACTTTTTAGTGGTGAACTAGGGGTCATAAAAGCCAAGATCCACATCGATGAGAAAATAAAACCAAAAACATTCCGGTCCCGGAATGTACCGATACCTTTACAGGAACAGGTCAGTGCAGAGATCGATAGACTCATTAGGGAAGATGTATTAGAACCAATCGATACTTCGATCACTCCTATTGAATGGGCATCACCAATAGTCATTGCCATGAAATCGAATGGAAATTTGCGAATATGTGGTGATTTTCGTGTTACCATCAATCCCCATGTCCAGATCGATAATTACCCACTTCCGAGATTTGACGATATCACTGCGAAATTGAGTGGAGGACAGTATTTTTCAACTATTGATTTGAAGGATGCGTATTTGCAGTTGAAGGTACATCCTGATTCCAGAAAGTACCTGGTAATCATTACGCATCGTGGGTATTTTGCCTATAAGCGGCTTCCTTTCGGGGTATCATTTGCTCCAGCATTATTTCAGCGCACCATGGACCAAATCCTGTCAGGTCTAGATGGTGTGGTATGTTACCTCGACGACATCTTAATAACTGCCTCCACTATTGCCCAACATAATCAACGAGTTAGATCAGTTTTGAAATGTTTACTAGCTGCGGGAGTTAAAACACAGAAAGCAAAATGCCAATGGCTGAAGAATAGTATCACCTTTTTAGGTCATAGAATTGACAGCGAGGGCCTGCATCCAACACAGGACCGTATTCAGGCAATTCAGAACATGCCATGCCCAACAAATACTAACCAACTTCGTTCATTTCTTGGTTCTATCACTTATTATGGCCGGTTTATAGAAAACCTCCATGTACATTGTGTACCGTTATACAGATTACTGAAGAAGGGTCAAAAGTGGGAGTGGAATAAAGATGATGATGAAATATTTTCGAAGTTGAAAAAGAAACTGACAGCATCAGATACTTTGGTACATTATAGCCATGATCTACCTCTAGTGATTACCAGTGATGCTAGTGATAAAGGCGCTGGTGCAGTCTTGTTCCACAAATATCCCGATGGACAAATGAGGCCAATAGCTTTCGGTTCAAGAAAATTCTCCGAAGTGGAAATGCGTTATTCCACCATTGATAAGGAAGCTTTAGCACTCATATTCGCTGTAACTAAATTCCACCAATATGTTTATGGTCGTCGTTTCATGTTATTGACTGATCATAAACCGCTTGAAAGAATATTTGGAGAAAATCGTGAAACTCCCAAAGTTGCCAGTAATAGGTTACTTCGGTGGGCAATGCTATTGAATAGTTATAATTTCACCATTGCTCACCAAGCTGGCAAAGAAAACGCCGCAGCTGATGTACTCTCCCGATTACCTATAAATGATGATACCATATCAAGCCTTGAGGAGGAAGGGCTTCCCAAAAGAGGACATTTGCTGAACTTACGTCTACGAAACTTGCCAATTACCAAACGAAAGTTGAGAGACGAAACAAGTAAGGACCCAAAGTTCCAAAAAGTTTTACATTGTCTAAATACTTATTGGCCTGATAAGAAGAATATCCCAGAAATAATTTTACCATACTATGAAAAACGCAACGAACTGTCGTTTGAGGAGAATATTCTTTTATGGAAGGGGAGAATATGCATACCCGAAACACTACGAGAGGAGGTTCTCAAGCTTTTACATGATGGCCACCCCGGTATAAGTGCTATGCAGTCTATGGCCAGATATCATGTATATTGGCCTAACATTGATTTGGAGTTGGTTGACCACATCAAATGTTGTGTTTCCTGCCAAGAGTCAAAACAAAACGATCGGAAAGTTCCTTTATATCCTTGGAGCGTGCCACCCGAGCCATGGTCGCGAATACACATAGACTTTGCCGGACCATACGAAGGAAAAATGTGGCTAATTATTATAGACAGTTATACGCGATGGTTAGAAGTGCTTTCGGTTAAAAACATTACGGCAGAGACAACAATCCGTGCGTTAGGAGAAGTTTTTTCCAGATTCGGTCTTCCCAAATTTATAGTGTCTGATAATGGGCCACAGCTCGTTTCGGAGGATTTCGAACATTTTTGTACAGTGAATAACATAACACACATTAAAGTTACACCGTATCACCCTAAATCAAATGGACTAGCAGAGCGTGCGGTACGTACATTCAAAGACCGAATGAACGCGAGTGACAAAACTTTGGACTTGAAAACGCGATTGAATAAGTTTTTGTTTTCCTACAGAAACACCATTCAGCGATCAACAGGTAGAACCCCGAGTGAACTTATGTTCTCTAGAAAACCAAGAACTTTATTCGATCAGCTTAAACCCGATTTGAAACGTAACATGGAAAAGTCACAGTGGGACCAAAAACTGTATCATGATAAAGGATCACAGTTACAAGAGTTGTCCGAAAACCAGGATGTGTGGGTCAACAATCCACTGCACAAAGGATCGATACCCGGGAAAATCATAAAACAAACGGGGCCGTACTCCTATCTCGTAGATGTACAGGGTGTGACCAAGCGAAAACATGCTGATCAAATACGACCTCGAGTTCAAGAAGGTGTTTTGAAGTCAACAGCGCTGTCACCAACTGGTGATTATTTACCAACTGTAATCCAGATACCAGACCTCGGAGGAAAGCAAGAAAATGAACAGATAAATCAAAATGATAGTCCAACCCCATTTAGTCCTAGTTCAGAACATTCATTTTCTGAACCAGCACCGGTTGATCCCTTTCCAGATCAAGAAACCAGCAGTTCCAGTCAAACCGTGGAACCACGAAGGAATCCAACGCGGAACCGGAAACCACCGGCTCGTTTCCAGGACTAGCAATGACCCCCCACTGTCCCATGTCTTCCTTATTTCTGTGGTGAAGGAGGAATGTGGTATTAGTTCCTAACATTCGTTCCCTGACCGCTTCAACAGATGCTTGGCAACACCGCAGAGCAGGCTTGACGTGGCGACAAGAGAATGACAGCAGACATCTAACACCTGAACACCTGAATTATTATGTGAACAATAACAATTATTTTTATGTTTTATTCTGATAAGTTAAACAATAAACCTTTGCCACAATTGAAGTAGAATCCATACACCATCATACTACAGTATGCATGTTTCTTGAAATCTGACACATCGCATGAATTTGTTTTTATATCTGACTCTCATAGAGGGCGCTAGTTACACGGTTCGTACCGAGTAGTTTTGAACATAACTTTTTTTGAGGTTAGATTTTTCAATCCAAATATGATATGAACTTGAACATCATTCAATTTTACACCAAAAAGGTACTCTTGGTGAAACTCGATACTGTGTTTTCGGAATATTTCGATTTGAAAATAATGGAGTAGTGATGATGCTGATATAAAATAAATTTTATTGAGTTCAATTACCTATTTATTCAGGTTCAAAAACAATGAAATTATTGATGGAACAAAGAATCATAAGTAGAGAATTGAGAGATATTTGACTAGAAACATGAAATATTGAATCAGTTAGAGTAAGTGTTCAAAATATCCTACGTTTCGGGGAATACACGATCCTATCTTCTTTTTTTGAGAATGTATTATTCTTCTGAACAGTTGAGGATCAGCTGTTAGGTCATTTAAGTGATGTTCAATTATGTCTCACAACTCTTGACGTGAATTTAACTATGTAGCATATAGACTTTCTGCTCAAGATACAACAAACCTGTTTAATCCATGTTCTTAGTCAAATCTTTTTCGATGTTATTCTTGTGATTCATTGTTAAATCAATGATTTTTGCATCAGAAATGTATTGTTGTTTTCGGTTTTCAATAAATTGGTGATAATTTTTCATAATACTCACTCTAATACAAAGCTTTATACCAACAACAGTTACCACTTCATCATTTTCAAATCGAAATATTCCGAAAACGGAACACAGTATCGAATTTTACCAAGAGTACCTTTTTGGTGTGACATTGAATGATATTCAAGTTCTCATCAAATTTGGATTGAAAAATCTAACCTCAAAAAAGTTATGTTCAAAACTACTCGGTACGAACCGTGTAACTAGCGCCCTCTATGAGAGTCAGATATAAAAACAAATGCATGTGATGTGTCAGATTCCAAGAAACATCACATACGGAAATAAAATTGTTGACATACAAAGTAAAACAAGAGCATTTTTGTGTTATAGCCATTGAAAAAATAAAATTCCACAATCTGTAGGTGAAACTGACTTCACTGCTAGAAATATCATAAAAAAGGCATCTGAAACATACTCCACTCTCCATGCATGTATCATAAAATGAACCTTTCCAGATAGGTGATCGACAAATACAACAGGTCTTTTCATATGATCCGTAAATTATATCACAGATAGCCTACCTACAATTATTCTGAAGTATTTTCTGAAGTAACTTCTGTATTTATGTGAAATTTTCTGCAAATTATTGGTATGCAATTTTGCCTTTCTCATTACTCCAATCTGAATCAGCATAATTTATTGAATTCTGATGAATCTTCATATTTGCTCATTACATTTCATTTATGTGATTTCAGGCGCAAATGTTGAATGATCAAATCGTCCAAGGATTTGCGTTCGCACCTACAGTCGAACCTGAACACGAAAATGCTTTCATCACTGAGTTGATGTATGAAGCTGTGGAAAAAGGGCATATTAATCGTGTGCCCATGATGATTGGTACATGTTCTGAAGAAGCGATAATATTCGGCTCAAGTAAGTTATCGGTCTGCTACAAAGATCTGATAATATTGAACTATTTTCTATATTCGGTGCTTGAGGAGGAAGGAATTGGAAAAAACATAGGAGTGAGACGAAATCAGCTGATAGTTGAGTGAAGTTGAAAAAACATTTCGGGACGCCATGATTCACATACATGACGAATCAATTCAGCATTGAAATTTCACTGCCGAAGCATATCGACGGTCATCTCACGTAGTGACGTATCTCAGTTTTCCTAATTTCACAGCAGAGCAGTTCAAAGATTTTCAACATCTTAATTAGCTCATATTTCAGAGGGTTGTTCATGAAAGATCATTATTTTTTCATTTATCAGTGGATGAACTGGAACTAGTTTTCATGATATGGTGAGATTTCGAAAAAGATATCGAGTGAATTCAAATGAATAATAACAGATTTGAATATTCATTTTTATTGATAAAAACACAGAAATTCATTCCACTTGTACAATCCTCCTTTCAGTAGGTACCTTGATATACGTCACCCAAGATATTTTGATTTCCGAGGCAAACCCTATGTGAGATACGTCACTTTCGACATTTTCAACACATAATGAAAATATATCTCACGTACTGACGTAACTCCTATAGTTGGGTCACTTCGTGAGATTCGGTAGTCCAATAATTTGAGATAGGCTGGGTATTAGATTTTCAATAGCACGAAAACCATTTTGGGACATGAAATCTAGTTCGTAGGTTCATCAATTTGAGCCTTCCGAGTTTTGTCAACTTTAACCAGGGGCGTACAAACCAGAGGGGTATTTGGGTAAATTTGACCCTACTCCTCTTAGGCTTTAATTTCTTACCATTTTTATATCTGATTATGATTCTCCAATCCCTTTTACATGAAATAGGTACATACTCTTGTAAAAATCGCTATCTGTCACCGTTTCCTCCGAAAATGGCTAAATCCAATCAATAATAAATTATTGGTCTTAAACCAATTATTACGTTGAAATGTGAAAATGAGATTCAGTACAGATAGAGTGAGCATTATTAGTTGGTCAAATCTTCCCCTTCAATGAAAATAAATTAGATTAGAGAAATTTATTGTCTTTTCGAAATTGGGGGTATAAAAAGTAAAAGGCAACGTATACAAAATATTTCAAAAAAAACAAAAGCAAAACTAATAATAAATGTGCAATAAATCATTCACGAGCACCAATGAAAAACTTAAAGTCTTGAAGTTTCAAAAGAACAGCGTGTGAGCAGGTACAGGTCTCCAAGGAAACCGCTCCTGATTCAATCTTGAAGCGGATCTTCCATTGCAATGAACTTCGCCATAAATTAATAGCATATCGGCATATTCGGCGAAAGTATAATCCATGATTCACTGGCGACAAAATATTTTATTGACAGATTTTTGACAACTATCTGTACTGAACCTCATTTTCATATTTCAACGTAATAATTGGTTTAAGACCAACAATTTATTATTGATTGGATTTTCCATTTTCGGAGGAAACGGTGACAGATAGCGATTTTAACAAGAGTACCTTTTTTATGTAAAAAGCATTGGAGAATCATAATCAGATATAAAAATGGTAATAAATTGAAGCCTAAGAGGAGTAGGGTCAAATTTACCCAAAGACCCCCTGGTTTGTACGCCCCTGGTTGAAGTTGACAAAATCCGGAAGGCTCAAATTGATGAACCTACGAACTAGATTTCATGTCCCAAAATTGGTTGCGATAGCTGCAGTAGTACCGAAGCTATAAAACGAAAAGTAGTTTTTGAAGGTCATCTTCGAAGGGCCCTAGCTCCCTGAAGAAGCGTTTCCGGACTCATGTTCGCATGAACTTTTTTTTAATTTTCGTGTGTTTCATCTACCCTAGAAGTTTCTAACATGATCACCAGAACACCCTGTATATCTTTAGTGGAATTTAGCACCTAAAAATCGACTAAAAAATTCTTGAAAAATATGGAATTGAAAGGTATTCGAGTGATGATTCTATTTGAGAAATGGAAAAAATTAGTACACTCTATTATCCTCAATGATCAACCATCAACCTGTCTGTTGAGCCAATAAATTTTTTCAGGCTTTCACGACTTCGAATGGGAAGCAGGACAATTTGACATCAACGCCACTAAATTGGTGAACAACAACATGCACTTGACAGATCCGAACCAATTAGAGGCAGCAGGAGAGGCAATCCACAGGATTTATACCGACGGGCTTTTTGCTGATGATGTGGGGAAATCCGTCCAAGTAAGACCATTCATTTTTTTATCAAAAGAAACACTGGATTAACTGTTCTTAATTTCTTCTCACCCAATTCGAATCGTGAAACTTATTTGGAGTTTCATATGTATTATAAATATATATACAGCCTGTCTCATTTCAAACGGCCCCCCGTTATATCTCGGCTATCAGTCGTATGATCTTTACCAAATTTGTATCGGTATGTATGATCATCAATATGACCAGTTCTTCGAAGACAAACATCATTTCAGACAGTGCTGTGCATTTTTATTGAAATGAATAGGGGTCAGTTTTTCATCAAATCATATTAGGCATTTTTCCACAGGAAAACTGACCTCATAATATTGTTCTTCATGGTTTCAAACCCACATATGTGAATTTTCATAACATTCCTATGAAGGGTTTCAGAAGAACAGGCACATCCAAACAGCATTTTTGCGAACGTAATGATTATTTAGGGAACGGTGAGTTCAACATAAAAAAGTATAACTCGTTTTTCCTTCCAAATGATGATTTTCCACCTACCAGAGCCATTGAACGTTCCAAAATCCGTAGTTGATTTGAAGTTACTTTTTATTCCAGACTGAAAATGAACAAAATGATGCCAATCCCGTTAATTCGGAATTAGATGATTTTTTGCATATGATGATTCGAAAGCATGAGGAACAATAAAGTGAGGTTAGATTTCCTGTAAAAAAATGCCAATATGATTTTATGAAAAATTTACCCCTTTTTAGTTTCATAAAAGCGCACCGCACTGTCTAAAATAATGTGCATCTCTGTAAAACTGATCATATTGATGGTTATTCATACCACACCAAATTTGGTTGGAATCGCATGACTAATAACTGAGATATAGAGGGGGGCCGTTTAAAGTGAGACACGGTGTATATATATATTCAAATTTTTATTCAATATCACTGAGAAATTATATTTGTTGAATATTAATAAAAATGAGGTTCATTTGTTCCCAAATGACTTGTAGGGAAGAATTTATTAAATCCGTGTAGGGAAAACGTATTCGAAAGGTTGGCATCACTGACTGTATCGTACCTTCTTGATATTAACCCGGCATGTAACTTTTATCTTGTTTATATTCGAGGCTTATATGAAATTTAGTACTGTAATGAAAATTTTCCAAGACCAGTCCGGTAATAGATATTTACGATACAAGTATCGTAATGGCGATGTGAGATGGGAATATAACCATCGAGCATCGTGATAAGAATTTACGATACGTATATATTTACAGATTCCTTGAATCAACCATTTAATCAATACATATTCCTTGAATTGACCATTTATTAACAATATGTAACAAAAAAAAACGTACACCTGTACTTGTCCTGAATCTATTTTGTTCTCGGTTGTCAAGTTTGACGAGATCATCAAATTGAAATTGAAAAATATGTATCGACATAATTTCCGATTAGATAAAGAATTTGAGGCAAATGAAGCAATTCAAACGGTAGTACCGTACCTGTTAGATTAATGATCAGTTAGTTCTTGTTTCTCTTATTTTCAGTAAAAAACTGAAATTTCAAATAATTATTGTCATTTACTTTACCGCACAGAGCGGTCGCATATAGTCTCGCAACATAGTTGAATATTAACCTGTTTACTGAAATAATGTCCATGTATAAAACCAGTAGAAAAATATTCAAAAATTTAGAGAACTGAACATTCCACCTATGAAAAATCACCTATGCTAATTCAATTTACCTTTCAGTTTCGCAGTGACACTTCATTCACTAGAGGAATAATTCGTTATGCTCAGATGCAATCGAAATTCAGCGATATTTACTACTACCAGTTTTCTTATTATGGACCCATCATTGGAGATAGGCTGAATATTGATGGTATGTATTATTGATTTTAAGGGGGCAATTGCGCGCAGCGGTCAGAAAGGACCCCGCACTACGATAGGGGGGAAAAGGCTTTCGGTGAAATTGCTAGAATTCTGGATATATTGTAGATTTCGATGCTGATCAGATGTCTCAATTTTCAATGCTCTAAACTAAATAGTTTGGATTATTCATGGTGCTAAAGTTCACTTTTTCTAAATTTCTAATGGCCATTGTGAAGTTTCCTTTTCGAATAACGAAACTAAATCGACTACGTTTTGTTTGTTCATGTGGCCGGTGGAAATCCACTATATATGATACCTGCACGTTTACGATATACAGAGTTGGTCCAACTATTTCCGCACCAGTCCTGCTGTTCATATCCATCAAGTGATTGGAATCCAATAAAACTTGGTAAGGAACTGGATCATTCCTGATGAAAATGAACAGAATCACCAAATGATGTTATAATAGATAGCGAAAGATTCTCCAATCACTATAGATGCTGTTTTTCACCTATACAGAGTGTATTATTTTTTCCTTACCATGTTTCACGGGATTCCAATCATTTGATGTGGATATGAATAGCAGGACGGGTGCGGTTTCATGAAAACTAAAACACCTTGTGTTTAACATGTAAGTCTGATTCAAGAGATGTAATTATCTTGATCAATATTTATATTAGTATACTACAAAATGTCCAAAAATGAATCAATTTTCACCGCTCCCTTTTTAGGAAATAACATTTGCTATTTTTGGACCAACTCTGTATATTGTGAATACGTGTAGTTATCATGTCATTGACTACTATAATTGTTTTCTACCGGCCACATGAACAAAAAAAAACGTAGTCGATTTGATATCGTTATTTGAATAGGAAGCTTCACAATGACCATTCGAATTTTTTTAAAAGTCAACTTCAGTCCCTGTAGAATCCAAACTTTTGAGTTTAGAGCGTTGATAATTATGGGGCACCTGATCAGAATCATGAATTCTACATTATGTCGAAAATTTTAGGGAATTCACCGAAAGCCAATTTCCCTCTTGTTGCGGTGCGGGGTGATTTTTTCAGGTAGTAGAGAATGAATAGGACATTTATTGCACGCAATTCAACTCCGGTATTATTGGTCAATTGCGCTCAGATTGAAATTGTTGATACGAAACGCTCCTAACGAAATCGTTAGTAAGGATCATATCTTAGAAAGGAAACTACTTTCTCTAAATAATCTAACCTCACTTAGCCTAAATTTCTGATTAACGGCTTCTTCTTGGGGTTTGGATTCAGTTATAAATGTATTGTAAGTAATTACAAGGGATAAAGTAGTAAAAACGTTTCGCTCATGGCCATAGGCTTTGTCAATTTAATGAACAATCTGTAAAGAGTTTGCATTGATAGACATTGTAGCATGACATTAGAAATAGGGATACGTACTTCAACCATAAATTCATATCTCCCATTTATTGTAGTTTCAACATTTCATGTTAAAAAAATGAACCTTCTTAATAGAAAGTATATTTTCCTACGACCACCTATGAAAACAGCACAAAACACTTTGATTTGTTATTGAGAAAGTGACTCGTTCCACTATGACAACATATAAGAGTTAGAAAGTTCGAAAGCAAAACTCACATGGGTGGACATATTCGAAAATCGCACAGTAACAGGGTCTATAGATTATGATGTACCAATGAATGATTATTATGCTGAATTATGGTAAGTTAAGTTATGGCCGAGTTAATGGAAAGTTAGTGTCGAATTAACATGAGTTTCTATTCCAGAAGGATACTCCTGTTTCTGAAAAATCCAATGTATCATAATCGGTTCTTCATCTCCTAGTTCGATAGGAGTAGGTCGGTTTTGATTGGAAACTCGATCCTCACCTTCCGGTTCGATAGCATTCGATCCTGATCTATTATCTCCTGTATCAGAAAGTTTCGCTGGAAACTGAGCCCTGATAGAATTTCCGGCACTGTCGTTCTTCGAGGAATCATAACTCTGGCTAAATTTTTGGAAATTTTAAGTTTTCAACAGGTATCACACGTGATTGTAGGCATCTTTATCAATCGTTTGAAGTAATTCCCGTGGGAAAAAAGCAGTTTATGAAAACTGATATTTCATGACGTATGCCGCATGAAATAGCATCGCCTTTCATATCCCTTTTGTTTCAACCCGTTATCACATGACGGAAGTATGTCGGGAATAATGACAACAAATAAATCGCTGTGCCCTGGATTTGGCTCAGATTGAGGGTTAGTACAGGTAGGTTATGGAGATATACCATTAAATTGTCATCGGATGGCATAATTCTCATTCCGTTATCAAATCGCGAAATTGAGTGCCAATTAGCGCACAGGAAAGTGCCATTTTTCAATAATCTTGCTACGGATAGTGATTGGCACAGCTGCCGTTCCATAAAATACAATGTTTCCACATGCCTTTGGAACAGTGGCTCTCATAGGTCGCGTGCACGATGACCGACCCTGGAGGCAAAATATTGAAACACAACCTCATTCTTCTGTGAATTATTGAAACACAACCTCACTTTTTTATTTGGTTACAGAGGAATCAAAGGATAGAAATATCTTTTCCCAAATCTTTTGGCATACGAATCGTGTTTTTTGCGCTATTCATTAATTCGAGCATGCCTTCGCATTGTGCTGTTGTACAATGCACAAAAAATGCAGCAAGAGACTAAACGAATATGATTTTTCAGGTAAATAGTAATCTCACATAGTTATATCATTATGAAATGTTGTCATTCCTTATTAAAATTCCTTCTGCCTTCTGCCACTTCTGCAATACAAGCTAATACTGCTAATAGATTGAAAATGTCTACAACACACACGATCGTCAGCATGTCAGACCAGTCCTCCCGATTGATTGCATGAATCCAATCTTCATGCATTATTCTAGAAATTTCAGGTATATTTCTATTAGCTCCTATTGCAGAAGAAATTCCGATGAGAAATCAGAGAAATAACCAAATTTCAAAAATTAAAACTATATGTGAGTGACTATAGTAGGTACTTACTTTTAAATCATAATGTACCGTCCGGATTCCTTCATCTTCCGCTGCAGTTTTTGTGCATTCTACAGCAGCACAATGTGATCACTATTCTCTCAACTGTGATGTGATGGCATGAGCGAATTGATGAATAGCGGAAAAATACGATTCATATGCCAAAATAATTGTGGAAAACTATTTCGATCACCTGTAAACAAATATGAGAGAAGTGACGTTGTGTTTCAATGTTTTGCCTCCAGTGTCAGTCATCTGACAGTTCTTGCACGCAACCCATTCTATGTGACCCTGCCAGACTTCTTTTTCTGAGGTTATGTCAAGAACTAGATGTTCATGAGCGAGCTATATAAACAGAAAAACTCAGAATACTGGTTCTATGAAATATTTCAGAGTATTTATAACGCCAGAAATGCTGAATAATATTTTGAATCCCACAGGAAGAAGATAATGGTCGAATGGACTGCATGATGATGAATTATTGACATTCAATTACTTCACTGTATCATTAGGAATCTGAATTAATTTTTGCAACTCTTCTCACGCTTTTTCATTTGAATATGTTAGCATCTTCAGGAGAAGATTAAAACTTAGCGAAACACGTGTCGAGGCGTTAAAAAATCGGTTTGGTTAGTGGTAAAACAGTGTAGTGTATTATCGTGCCAAATGTTCCAGTCTTCGATAGACCATTTATTGGATTATATATAACTTATACTATGGAATGGTTCATTCTAATACTATAAAGATACATTCTCATTGATAAATTATAGATGTTATGAAATAAATCAATGAAGAACATAATGTACGAGTTACAAATATAAAAAAGTGTATAATGTTACTGAAACGTATCAATTAAAAACAAAAGCATAGTAACATGGAACTTCGAGATATCAAAATAATATGTCTCGAACTTGAATTTCTTCAGAATATTAGATTCATTGGAATAATAATCGAACCTCATTTTATTATGTTCAGGTGCTCACAGAGTGGGTCATTCTGATGACCAAGCCTTTGTATGGGTATTCGGAAACAAGAGTACCATGAACTCTCAAACTCCGGAAGATATCTTGACGTCCAATCGTTATACGACGTTATTCACAAACTTTGCGAAGTATTTGTAAGTATATTGGTACAAGATAGCCCTAAGTTATATTGATACTTTATTTATCGTCAGATTAAATCACAAAGACATATCCACACAATGTTCATAGAATAAACAACATTGGTAGATTTCGGTAAAAGAACAACTACTTTCCTGGCTAATATCACGCAGAACATTGAATTACCTCCTCCCGAAATTTATGCATCGACTCGTATAAACGAATACTGATACTAGTTATTCTTTCCTGAATGCCTATTGATTTCGATTTAGCTAGGCCACGCTAGACACCCACAGACCGGTTTCAAGCTCTTTGACTCTCATCAGTGTAGTGCAGTTTCCAGCTAGCGGTCCTAAAACCGCCGACTAAGCGTAGCCTAGCCAAACAAAAATCAAGTCGGCATTATATTCTCCCAGAGGCGTCTTTCATAGACAATATGGAAGCAACGCCATCTGAGTAGAAAAGCAGGAGAGAAACACTCCAGAACTGATATTCCCATACGGAAGTGGCTGGTTGCCAGACTGGCGTAATTTCAACTACGAAATAGTCACAATGCTCAAAATGGAATGAAATGTTAAATAAATACGAAAATATCAAAGTCATATCCACACATTGTTCAAAGAATGAGAATGCAAATTTGAAGTTTGAATCAAGTAAATATGTCATGCATGAATTCTGGATACCATTCAATCAAGCACGTTCATGAAGAGATATTGAATTGGCTCAAACACTCATTTTGTTTGAATAAAAATAGCAAGATATTGATTCAATCAAATATTTCCATTCGACAAATTGCTTCTTTGAACCGAGTTCAGTATTGGTTCGGGAATTTTCTGGAATCTCACGTGAATAAAATAAACTAAACTAGGAAACAAGTTGACTTTTAGCATAGATCTCCAGTCTTTACTTCTCTTCAGCTGATGCAAAACTATTTCGGATTGCTAATCATCCTAAGTTCGATTTATTCAGATGATATTTCAAACACGAAGAATCAGGCTTCAATTATATAATGAATTCGAGGCAGGCATAGACGAGGCGAAATGATGGCTATCTAGATGCAAAAATTTAACTTGATGTAGAATGTACAAAATATTCCATTGATATTACATATTTCGTTGCTCTATTCAAGCAAATGATCCGTTAGAAACTAGTTCATTGCCACATCGGAATAAGAAAACTTTCTATGAAATATTATCATCAAAATAATCATTATTTCATCATATCAACAAAATGTTTATAGTTGAATAAACATCGACATTATTTTGGATCGACATAATTTGTTTATGAGAAAACCATATATTTTGTTGATGGAATTGATATTATACTGTTGAATCAATTAAACCACATTCTTGATTAGAACAAGCTGCTTTCATGAGATAATCATGTACCTGTTTGATTCAACAAAAAATTGCTCAGTCCAACAAAAATGATGCAAGCATAAATAATTTGTTGATGCAACAAACCATTTTTTCCGTATAGGTTTGTGTATGTGATTAATAAAACCAACTAAATTTTCAGAGATCCTACTCCAGAACCATCAAGCTTGTTTGATAACATTGACTGGCCCACAGTTGATCCAGATAATTTCCAGTATCTGGATATAAACGACACGTTAACAATCAAGAAGAATCCTAGAGGTGATGTCTTTCCAAAATGGGTGGAAGTCTACGAACAAATGGCTATCAAGCCATATACTACTTTCTGAGTGTGATGGATTTTATCAGTAAATAAAAAAAGTGTTATAGCCGAATCTGCTTTTTTGTTACGATACAATGATAAAAATTTTACTCGTAATACGTGAAGGTTGGAAGAAAATCGTTAGAAGCTTGATATGGCCATTGGGGAAAAAACTTCAGACACGTCGATTGTCTTTTTCACTTGCGCAATAGTTTGTAGGTTTATTTGATTCTGTTGTCATTTTCATAAATTACATTAATATGAATGAAATCTCTCTTTTATCTCCCCCAAAGTATGGTTAAGGAACATAAAAAGAAATATGACATTCATATACAGAAAAATGGGTTCTTCTCCATGGTATAATCAGAAAAGGTAATTGCCATTTGGACAAAATCAATCAAAAATATGAGTAGATCAAGAAATGTGTATCGACAAAGAAAATCGATCTGTCAGAGCTTTTTTCCCCACTGTCCGAATCAAGCTTCAAACGAATTTGTTCGATATACCTTTTTTCAAATGAAAATATGGATCCTGGGGTCAGCCCTTCAGGCAACATGTGTTTTTTGTAGTCATTATTACTAACTCCATACGCCACCAATATTGATTTTTCAAATCGAACGAGACGATGAACGAAAACATCTTTGAATGTTTTTCTAGATTTATAAATTGAAAATCTCGTGCCATGACTTGGGTTCCAACCTGAAACCCCATTAGAGTCAATAGGCGGAATGCATACCCATACCTACTACGTCAGAGAATTTAAAATTCTCAGATGGAAAGGGATTAAGTCTTGCGAGGATATTTGTTAAAAGTATGTAGGTATGTAGGAATCACTCTGCTCAATAATACGCTTCCATCTCATGGCTTGCCTCCTAGGCTATGTCCTGTCCTGGAATACTATTCCCATATTTGGAGTGCAGCACCCAAACATACCCTGAAACTGTTGGATTCTGTCCAAAAAAGGGGAATTCATCTCGTGGGTGATGCCTCGCTCACAAACTCACTCACTTCTCTGGAACACCGTAGAAAAGTTGGCGATCTGGCTCAATTTTATAGCTATTTTCATGGACGACGCTCTCCTGAAATATCAACAATTGTTCCTCCCTTGGCAGTCCCCCCGATATTTACCCGTCGAGTTGAGGCTTCGCACCCCTTCGTGGTCTCTTTGGAGACCTGCAGAACATCTCTTTCCAAAGACTCGTTCATTCAACGAACAGCGAGGCTCTGGAACACATCGCCAAGGGAAGTGTTCCCCGAGGCATATAACCTCCAGAAATTCAAGAAGAACACCAATTCCTACCTTATTTCCCTTGGTTCTCACGATGTTCTCTGAACATTACAGAATATCCCTTTTCGTGGGAACCAGAACATAAAAAAAGTATGCACAGGGTGTTCAATTTTGATTAAGTATCATAACAATGTCTTCTATCGTAATCTATGTACACTAGAGTTTGCAGTCCCGAAATCCCAAGACGGTTAATCCCGGGATCCCGTGTTTTCATCAGGAGTGAACTGAACTGTTTTTTCGCGATACTGATAATCAGTTGATCTGGGTTAAAGCATCGAATGTATTTCTATGGAATATGTATTGAATTTGAACCGTTAACGAATACTTGGTATGTCTTCTCGTCTTTAGGCAATTCAAATATAAATGGAGACCATCATTCTCAGAATTTTCGAGGGGACGCCTATTCAATTTTAAGAGCTGACATTTAAAATTTGAGGATATGATGACAATTCTGAAATGTCAGTGTTGACAAGCGTATCCACACCCTCTGAAGGACGTGTAATGAGATGTTTGAGGCACTATGAAACAAGCCAACGACAAAACGGACTCATCATAATTATCTAAGTAGAAAAAAATTGATATGTACACTGCTTCCCAGAAAAATCGTAACGACTCTTGAACTATGTTGGTATATTTTGTTTAAGCCCATGTACTATTCATCGCTTAGGCACAATGTCGTTTCACCCAAGAGTACACCTCATTAGCATTTTATGACCTGATTCAACTGTTTTGGGTGCATTCAATTAGCAAGAACTTGAGCAGAATAATTATGGTATTGGTTTCAAAATTACCAATCCAATTGATATCGATTATGATGGAAATGGCAAGGGCTAATTTTGAAATTTCATTGTGAATGTGAGATACTCAAAAATTTTCTCAACCTTACTCGAAATGGATGATCTCGAAGTTTTTTTTTCAACATATTCAGATCGGCGGCAATGATTGTGTCTTCATTATTTGTATCTCGAGAAAATACGGAACTTTTTTTTATATATTTGCGAGAAATGTATGCTCGAATTATGTCACAATGTTATGTGTTATACCGTGCAGATTTTGTTGGAAATGAAATCAACCGAAGACGTGCATCGAATCTTTCAAGAATGAACTCTTCGAATCATATTATTATTATTATTTTTTTTTTTTCATTTAATTTGACAAAATAGTTTCAATAACGATAATTAATGTTTCAACTACCGACATTTCCAAAATGAATATTCAGAATCCAAAACTTTGACGATATTGAATTTCTTCATACTTCATGTCTATGAAATTTTATGTCACGAGCTGCCATCCTTCCATATTTTAAAGTAAATGATATTATTGAACCAAATTATGAAATGAACTTTCACTATACTCATTCTACCTGCTTTTTCACACCATACCACGAACAGAGATATTAAGAGGATTTAGGTATAGGAAACTACCTATACCGTCGCGGTCGTGCTGTGTAATAAAGATAGATATAATAGTCTATGGGCATAAGCAGATATTTCGAGGAAATCATGACACCAGTCGTTACGATTTTTTTGGGCAGCAGTGTACATGGCACGAATCACTGTATACATACTAAATACAGTCAGCATTTGATTACTTCCATGAAAACGGTCGTTTGTCGTTTGGCATATTTATTTTCAGACGAATATAGATCTCGGTTGATGGTGCCTTGCTCCGATACTCTACTCTAATTTGTCCCATATATTTTTTGAAATTCAACCTTGTCGTTCCTCGATTCGTTTCCGCCGAGCATCAATAAATTGCAATCGAGGGTCATACAGTAGCGCATCCATTGGCATTTTTTAAATTAACACCCTCTTATTAACTTTATTTTTCTATGTTTGTATGTATGTATGGAAACGACTCCTTTGACATCGTCTTTTGGACTCGATGTTGACTCACTTTAAAATAAACAGACCGATTGATTTGAAATTTGGCAGGTGTACCGGGTGACATGTTATAAAGCATCACCCCATATAACTTTATTATTTTTGACAGTAGAAAAAAATTGAAAAAATAGTCTTACAGGGATTTTTTTTTATCGCTTGGAGCGCACGAAAGGAAATCCCTATAATGTTCAAAGAACATCGTGCGTTCCTAGGGAGGATAGGGACAGGAGGTAGGTATTAGAATTTTTCTCGAACTTCTGGAGATTATATGTTGTTGGGAATACTTCCTCAGGCAATGAATTCCAGAGCCTAGTCGTTCTATGGATGAAGGAGTTTTGATAAAGTGCTGTTCGATATCTTTCGAGGTTGACAACGAGAGGATGTGCTGACTGGGCTTGTCTAGTTCGTCTGACTGGTCTTGCTTGTGAAGGGATGATAGCAGAGATTTCTGAAGAACAATTCCCCTGGAAGTATCGATAGAAAAGTTGAAGGTTGCTGACCTTTCTACGGTGTTCCAATGATGTCAAAGAGTGAGTGAGTGTGACGTCACCCACCAGGCGAATGGCTCTTCTCTGGATGGAATCTAAGAGCATCAGCGTATGTTTTGGTACTGAACCCCATATGTGGGAACAGTATTCTAGAACAGGCCGTATCTGCGCTTTGTAGATCATGAGAAGTGTTGAGGTGTAAAGTAGCTTTTCGCACGGAACAAGTATCCGAGTTTTTGTGAAGCTGAGCTTTTGCGATGGATCTGACATGATTATTCCATGAATAAAGAGTGTTGCTGATGGAAATACCGAGCATAGATATGGTGGGCTTGGTGGGGATGGTGGTGCCAGACATAACAATATCGGGCATACTGAGTCCCGCCTTTCCAGAGAAAATACAGGCTTGAGTTTTGGTGGCGTTGAATTCAACTAGGTTGTTGGTTCCCCAGGCTGTGATTTCAGAAAGGTCTCCATTCTTAGTTTCCTGGGAAGAAATGGGAATTCTGGAAGAGAACGCAGTATGGAGGGTACTATCATCTGCGAAGCTGTGGATGGGACAAGTTGTTACTCCCAACAGATCATTGATATGAAGAAGGAATAATGTTGGTGCCAAAATCGATCCTTGTGGAACGCCGGAATTGATGCCAATGTTTTCATTAATCTATCTTAACATTTCCATTTTCATATTTCAGTAGTGAATACCATGTTCTATCTATATCAACTGTACAGGAAGCAATGCTATTGTCTCCGTTCAGAAGAATGCAAGCAGATTCCTTGATTTTTCTCTTCTGGTTGTTATCTTCTTTTCCAATGATTTTAATGTTATTCCACTCTGCCATATGTAACTCATTTGATTGCCAACGTCACCAATTGTCACTGAAAACTGAGAAGTGAAAAGACGAATACGAATTTGCCATACAAAAATAAATTTTTTATGTTGAAAACGGGAGCAAATTCGTTCTCGAAACGCCCAAACATAAGTGAAAATTTGATATTTTTTCTATATACCTTCATTTCTCTTCTCCAAACCTTTCACTTTTCTATCGATACTTCCACGGGAAATATTCTTCGAAAATCTCTGCTATCATCCTTTCACTAGCACTACCAATCAGACGAACTAGACAAGCCCAGTCAGCACATCCTTTCGTTGTCAACCTCGAAAGATGTCGAACAGCACTTCATCAAGACTCCTTCATCCATAGAACGGCTAGGCTCTGGAATTCATTGCCTGTGGAAGTACTCCCGACAACAAAAGTTCAAAAAAAATTCCAATACCTACCTCCTGTCCCTATCCTCCCTAGGAACGGACGATGTTCTTTGAACATTATAGGGATTCCTTTTCGTGCGCTTCAAGCGATAAAAAAAATTCTGTAACTCATTTGATTGCTAACGTCACCAATTGTCACTGACAACTGAGAAGTGTCAAGATGAATACGAATTTGCCATACGAAAATCCATTTTTCATGTTGAAAACGAGAGCAAATTCGTTCCCGAAATGTCCGAAGATAAGTGAAAATTTGATATGTTTTCTATATACCTTTATTTCTCTTCACCAAACCTTTTTCAATACAAATTATCACTGACAAGCTAGTGAATTTTTCTTTCAGGATCTCTGATAGGAAAATTCTGCAAACACAGTGACATTTTGGGGCAAATCATCTGATTCTACACGTATATTGAAATAATATTGATATTTTTATTTTAGGAGATGAGGAGAGAAAATCTCAAAGAATCTGGAATAATGAATTTCAAATTAAATTTCCTTTCGCCTTCTTCTCAATTAATGTTCGGTACACCTTTGGCAGTCACGATTTTTTTGGCTCACGCTCATTTATATTATAGTTTTCCTGATCCCAATTCGTCAAACTGAATTCGACCAACGAGGGCTTCCGATGATTCAACTGTTACCTAAAGTTATAGGTCTCAACCGAAGGTTTATTAAAAAGTCTGGTTCTTGATAGGTTTTCTACAATAGATATTGTCTGTGGGATACCTCCCTATTGTACGTCAGGCTATAAGAGCTTTTGATAGTTATTATTCATTGTGTTCGTGATATGTTGAATACGGATGAGGATATAAATTCTTTTGAAGGTAAGTATGCTCTTTCATTGATTCCAAATTAATACGAGTGTTTAGTATTCACCTACATAATTCCCCGAAAGAATTTTTTTTGATATTGTTATGGTAGATAATATGGAAGATGTCATACCAGTCATTTTCAACCCTTCAGATGCTTTATTTCGACATTGATACTATGGTAACCAGCAAATTTTTTAGAGGAATTATTCAATCCTCATGAGAATGTTGACGTAATAGTTATTTATGTATTAAGGGAATTATGAGGGCCTTAATTACCGATGGCAAAGTTTGCGTCCCGAGGGCCTCTGGCCCGAGGGAGAGCAATTGCCTGAGGTTATTGAGGCTCAGTAATTCCCGTGATACATAGATAATTTTATTTCTGAATGATTTCATTCATTAGATACCTTCCCGATTGGAAGTTAGACATGTTTTTCCGTATAGTTTCAATGTCATCAGAACGTCAGATGATGATCTTGACTACCGCGAATAGGAGATTCCTTATTGCTACGTTACTGCGTGGTTGTTGCTATGCATTTCTTATTTAATTTTAGTTAGAGGGAATTATAGCATCTATAACATCCCAAGGGAGTTATGACCCTCATAATAGATATCGTAACTATGACGATATAAGCTTATAATGTCACTGTCAGAAATAAAATGAATAAGTGGAAATTTTCTGACACCTGACAGCTACCTTTCATATAATTAGACAAAATTGAAATGATTTTGACAATATTTTTTATTTTGCGGAGACCTAGTAAGGAAATCATATGAAATCAATTATTTATAAATAATAATATGTATCTGATATATCTACTATAAATTTTAGCATACTAAAGATCAGGAAGAGTAAATATTCACTTGATGTTTTCTTCTCAAATATAATTGCGGTATAAAATTTTCTTACCAAATTCCCCACGTGCATGAATTAATTGCGGGAAAATTGTCTCGTACAAGAATGGTTGAAGAAAATGTATGTACTCAAAAAATTTCCGTAGTTATATTGGATAGTCTTGTTCTTGATAGGTTTTCTACAATAGTTATTGTCTGTGAGAGACCTCCCTATTGTACGTGAGTGTATAAGAACTTTCAATAATTATTCATTGTGTAAGTGATATGTTGAGTATCAATTCTTTTGAAGGTAAGTTTGTTCTTTTATTGATATCAAGTTGATACGAGTATTTAGTACTTACCTACAAAATTCATCGCAATTTTTTTTTGATATGGTTGAGGTAGATAATAAAGAAAATTTCATACGTCATTTTCAACCCATCAGATGCTTTCTTTCGACATTGATACTATGGTAACCAGCAAATTTTCTGTTTGGTTAGTTGTTTTTGTTTGTTGACTTAATAGTATATTATGTAACAAGTGTTATAAACGTCATTTTAGTAACGAGTATTTTAAGCACGAGCGGAGCAGAGCGGAACGAGTGTTTAATAAACGAGTGTCTAGAAGAGTTTATAAACGCGTTACATACTATGTTTTCTCTACGAACTCCGAAAATTACATTGACATACTGCCATTCCTGCTACCCTACAAAATAATTTGAAAGGAATGAGAATTGAGAACATAATACATGCAACTGCATGCAACCAGCGAGACACGTATAAGTGATATTGGTTGTAGATGTGTCCAGTCCATTGCTTACTAACCTTTGCTTCACGTGTATTGTCATATGCTTAGCGCAGAATAAATGAATTGTTCCCAAAGATGGATGCTTCATTTTACACTTCTTGGAGATATGCAAGTACCAGAACATTCTCTTCGATTTCACTTTCGTAAACATTTCGCATATATTTTTAATGGAGAATTATGATACAAACGAATATAGTGTTTGAATAATTCTGATACAAAATGTGAGAATAACATCAGTTGTCAGTTAATACAATTGACACTTACAGACCAGACATGTCTCAAATTACTGAAGCTGTGTTTAATGAACTGTGTTGCCATGGTAATGTGTTTAAGAAATCGTGTTGCCATGGTAACGTGTTTAATATTTTGAAAAAATCACAGATCGTCAATCCGTGATTAATCGATCATTTAGCGTGGTACATATCCGTACGCTAAATGCCATTTTAGTTATGTGAGTAGAAAAAATTAATAAGTGGAAATTTTTTGGTACATGACAGCTATCATATCATTAGACAAAATTGAAATGATTTTGACAGTATTTTTTTTTTAATTGACTCGGCCGTTACTTTATGGGAAGCCATGGCAAATGTAAAAACTTCACAAACGATAAGATTTCCACAAAATTCTCAAACACACGACTTGTTTCGCTAACACAGTAGCTTCGTCAGGTGATAAACTGGTACAATGAACAGTTTATTGTACCAGTATATCACCTGTCGAAGCTGTCTGTGTAAATACACTCACCGGCAAAAAAAACCGGCCACCAAAAAATTTAGTCAAGTTGTTCGCCCTGTAACTTCTTTAGTTCTTGTCAGATTTTGGTGAAATTTTGAACAAATCGTAGATTCATGTTCCGGAATGTTAACCTGAATATGAATTCCCAAAAAAGCTGATAGCTTGGTCATTATACAGGGAAAAACAAGAGTTACTCATTTACCCATAACTTCTTAACGCCCTGTGGCTGAAGTGAGTGGTTGAACTCCTCTTCATTATGTCTTGGATTGAAGAGTATTCTTTTCTCATCACAATAGTTTTTGATTCACGTCGATATCTCATTGTTTGGAAAAGATACGATGGTTTTAAGTATGGAGTTATTCAAGTTTTATTTAGCAATCATCAGAACGTACATAAACTTATCGATCGACAACTTAAAAAAAAACATCTTTAAATCAATATGGCTTATTTCCACATTGTTTTCTTGGTATACTTCCCATATTATTGGAGACGGCTTTGTCTTGATGCATGACAACGCCAGACCACACGTTGCTCGAATTGTAACCGAGTATTTGAATGAGGTCGGAATTCTAAGGCTTGACTGGGCCAGCATGCAGCCCGGATCTCAATCCTATAGAGCATCTTTGGGATGAACTACAGAGGCGCATTCGTCTACGTCCGGCATTGCCAGAGACTCTTCAAGAGCTACGATTCGCCCTTCAAGAAGAATTTGAGGCAATTCCTCAAGACTGCTTGAGAAATCTGATCAACTCGATGCCACGGCGATTAAATGCTGTAATTCAAGCTCGAGGAGGGCATACTCGCTATTGAATACATCTAGGAGATCTACTTTTCGTTTGTTTTTTGTAATTAAGGTTTTTTGTGTAGGTGTGTCTACGTTCTGATTATTGTTAATAAAACTTGAATAACTCCATACTTTCTTAAAACCCTCGTATCTTTTCTAAAAAATGAGATATCGACGTGAATCAAAAACTATTGTGATGAGAAAAGAATACTCTTCAATCCAAGACATAATGAAGATGAGTTCAACCACTCACTTCAGCCACAGGGCGTTAAGAAGTTATGGGTAAATGAGTAACTCTTGTTTTTCCCTGTATAATGACCAAGCTATCACCTTTTTTGGGAATTCATATTCAGGTTAACATTCCGGAACATGAATCTACGATTCGATCAAAATTTCACCGAAATCCGACAAGAACTAAAGAAGTTACAGGGTGAACAACTTGACTAAATTTTTTGGTGGCCGGTTTTTTTTGCCGGTGAGTGTATTTCCAATAAATTCGGCACTTGTCAGTTGTCATATCCGACAACGAACTCAATATCACCCGGATCATTATTATTATTATTTTTGCAGATTTTTCATATGTTGTGAATACGAAAGAAGGATCTCGAATATGCTTCGGGACAACGCTTCAAAGAGATACCAGCCCCATTGGAAAGGGTTTATCTTCATACCAGAAAACTACAGTTGATGAATTGTTTCCTACAGGTCCTGGTTATTACGATACTGGGAAGGTTACAGCTGCTTTGTACCCATTACTCAATAAGGTACAAATACGAATTATTCAACTTCCTTTCTAGGCAAAAATAAATTGAAATTCACCCTGCAACAGATAATATAATATCAGCTATTATACAGGGTGTCCCATAAGTCATAGATCGAAAGAAGTGGGGTGGTAGGGGGGGCATTTCCAATCAAATTTTACTCATATGTGGTTATCCAATTGTTGATGGTTCAAAAGTTATTCATGTTCTTTCATTTCTATAAAAAGAATTAATTACGATAAAACTATTTCACATTCGTGATTTTTTCTTGTACAAATTTCATCCACATGGATGCACCTTTCCCCAGGAATAGTATAATGACATTGTATTACTCCTTATCAATTACCTGAGACATCTGAGGAGAGAGTTATTTTCGTTGAGTTTTGAGTTTTGTCATCGAATGAAATATTCAAGTCATTCTGAAATGCCGTTAGCAGATTTAAAAACTACTCCACAAAGATATTGTGCTAATTTTTTTCAACTTGAGGAACTAAGAAAGTACTTCAATGATCTTGTACTGATCAGATTTAATAACTCAAGAAGAAGGAAATAGCATTTTCATGCTTTCACATGGAAGAAACCTATACTATAGAAAATAATTTTGTCAAAACTTTTTCTCAACAGTACACGCCTTCACATAGTACTTTT
Organism: Phaedon cochleariae; assembly: GCA_918026855.4. Lineage (NCBI taxonomy): Eukaryota > Metazoa > Arthropoda > Insecta > Coleoptera > Chrysomelidae > Phaedon > Phaedon cochleariae. Next base: position 45,945,863 of record OU896714.1, on the reverse strand, counting down.
CCCAGGAAGAAAGGAAAATATCCCTCCATTATGAAAAAAGGACACTACTTTTTTAAAGCATCTAACCTTATATATCGAACACTGATGGAACCTTTGGCACGATAATAAACTACATTGTTTTACCACTAACCAAACCGATTTTTTTTAACGCCTCGACACGAGTTTCGCCAACTGTGTTAGCATCTTCAGGAGAAGATTAAAACAGTTTTACAGATAGTAAACACCCAATTATGAAGATTTAGCCCAACGTGCCTCATAAAAATATTGCTGGTTTACGAGATACAGGGTGGTTGAGGAGAAGATATTTTTAATAAAGTCTTCTCCTCAACCACCCTGTAGGTATCTCTTAAACCAGCAATATTTTTATGAGGCATTTTGGGCTAAATCTTTATATTTGGTTGTTTACTATCTGTAGTTCAGGGATTTCTAATTCTTGATTTAATAAATAAATAAATCATTAAAATGTCATAAGACCATTGAAGCTAGACAGTTTGATGAAATGTATATTTTTCATGTGAAATTGAACGAGCTCTCAGATTTTCTACTTATTTTGATCATCAATGAATTGACATAGAAGATATGATGTAAATTACCTACCTAACAGAGTGCCACTAGCGCCCTCTTTGAGCAATCACAAAATAAGTTGCAAATTCATATTCCTCATGTCAGAAAACCTAGAAATACAAGATTTCATGTTCATGCTGTTAAAACTGACAAAGTTATTGTAAATTTTTTAATAAAATCTCCTAAACCAGCAACATTCTCATGAGGTATTTTGGGCTAAATCTGATTATTTTTGTGTTTACTATCTGTAGTTCAGAGATTCCCCATTCTTAATGAATCACCCTGTATATTCAGGTGTTCGTGGTTTTAGGTCAGTAGCAAAGCCGGAGTAGGCCCATTGGCCAGCAAAGATGCTCGTTTCAAAGAGAGGATTTATTTCCGGACACCGTCTCCTGGACGATACGAAACAATCTTGAATTTCAGAAAAAGGAAAAAAAATAGTGCTCCTTTCGGAACCACCAGTAGGATAAGAAATATAAAAATTAACGACAATCCCGGGTACGTATTCAGAAAATGTGGCAATCTGAATAAGACACAAACAACAATGAGTGCTTCTGCTTTCGATTTGAGCAAAAACACATACCTGCTTTTGCGAAATGGTAATTTTCCTAACAAGTTATATATATCTCTATATACGTATATAAGATCTGTGCTACTCAAGTACCCAGTCAGTATCTCTATCGCTCTATCTACTATGATATCATACTATCACATAATATGTGTTGTAAGAAGCATATTACGCACGACTGGAAAAGTTACGCACGTAGCCGCGGAGCTGCGAGTGCTTAATTCCATGAGTGCGTAAATACTTTTCAACACGTATTACTTACTATACTTCACCTACTGCCATATATAGTACATCAAATAAGTTTGGACGAATAGCTTGAATTATAATTCTTGACAGTTATGTCATCCGCTGTTGACGATGATTACGCGATCATGACATACCTAAACTGGCGGAATAAATGGAAACTGTGCGATGTGCTTACTGTGCGTAAAGAGCTAATTACTGAGGCTGTATCTCGTGTGTTCTCGTCTACTTTCTATAGTGGCCGGAGGTAAACATTCAAAAACACTAACAGTTGCCATTTCTGTGTCCAAACTCTTATGAAACTAATACCATCCAATATTTCTATGTAGCATTGTTTGAAGAAATGCGTTTGCTCATAATTTATTATTTTCTGCTGGGCAGTTCGTGGCATGTGGGATAGGTACCTTTCAAAGAAAATTCACCTTTGGAAGTTTATTTTCCAGGCCATCTACTTACGATTTATCATCATCGATCAAGAAATATCAAAGGCCGAGATTGTGTAATTATTTTGGGAAACCGAAAGAGTCCAATGCCGTGGAAATAACTTGCGTTAGCAAACCGACTGATGCGTGTAACAAATGCAGTGAAATTTGCCAAGGGGATTATTGGCAGAAGGATTACCAAACGTTCTTGTGTCAAGGGTGCTGGAATGAGGAGAGAACCGCTGGGGAATTGTACGATAAGGACGCTCTATATAAATTCAAAGTACGATAATTTTCTTACGCACGCATTTAGTTTTCAGCAATATAGGGTGCAGTAGTCATTTTCCTGACAAGTGCGGAAAGAGATACTTCCCCGCACGCGAATGCCGTTGACCTGAAGCGAAGCGGAGTTCGGGCAAGCAATCGAGTGCAGAAAAGACACTTTCCGCATGAGTTAGGAACAATATTTTGTCTACAAGCGTAGGAAATTGATTGATTTGTTCAATCAATTATTCCTGCATGTAGGAACAACTTACAATTATTAGTGATATATTCTCTATCTTCTAATTATTAGTGATATATCTATTGTGTGTACCGTTTGAAGCTTTATGTAGGTAAGCTTATTGCGGAAGCCAGCATGCCCATGGTGTTTGGCCTCTAGGTTTCAGACATTTCTAGGAAATGAGCCAAAAATACTTCTTCATTTGGTGTTTTCACTTTTTTACCATTGCACCATTTAATAAATCCCGGGTAGTGCTTCTCATGCCTTTTTTAAGACTTCGTTCGCAATAACTCATCTGTATCGGATCTGTATAGCTGGAAGTTTTTCATCACAATTCCACTGAATCAAAAATGACAGTAACGCTCTGCCTGTCACTCTGAGAATTACAAACTAATTTGTGTTTTGATTGACATGACAACAATAATGTTTTTCTACAAACGCTTAACAAAGTAGCCTTTGACGCTTTCAAATTTCAGCACAAAGTTGACCTTTTCCCAGAAATGTCATTATTTGACAGCATTTGCGCTCGTGAGCGGAAATATTGAAAAAACGCTCGCACATCTCTGTAACCTATACTTATCTATTCTTGAACATCCCCAATTCTTTCATAATGGAAAATAGTAACAGCGAATCATCAAACACACCTCCTGATATAGCAGAAAGCGCAAGAGTTTGAATCTCTTACCGGAGAAATCAAGGAAGAAATATGAATTACAATATGATACATTCATAAATTGGTGCCACTCTGAGATGGTGAATATGTATTCAGAAAACGTTTTACTGGCTTATTTTGGTAAAAAATCAAAGACTTTGAAGTCATCAACTCATTGGTCTATATATTCGATGGTACACGTATATCATACATGCTTGAATGTTAAAAATAATATCGGAATCAATAAGTATCTGAAACTTATCGCATTTCTCAAGAAACAATTTATTGGTTATGAAGCGAGAAAAATCCAAAACATTCACCGCTGAAGATATATACCAACAAATTTCTATAAGAAGCTCCCGATGAAGATCTGTTGAAAACAATGAATTATACTTTATATTTAAACCCTTTGTTGTCATCAGAAAGACAGTGTATCTTTATTTTATTGCATCAATGAGTAATGTTCAATTTGATTGCAGAGTTTGTCGTACTATGGCTCAGAGGTCTGAAGCTCAGGTTGCCACGCTGGTGGTCCAGTTTCAATTCTCGGTAGGCCCGACATTTTTTTTCTGGCTTGTCATTTATTTCAATTTTTCTTTTCTGTTTCCTTTGGACATATGGGATAATATGGATAAGAACTGTTTCAACTATTTCAATCGCTCATACTTTCAGGGCAGTTATTTCCAAAAGCTGCGTTAGTAGAAAAAATCTTGTGTGTATTTCGAGCACAAAGTGTTATTGCCGCTCTCCGAAGATTACCGCGCTCCGCTCCGCATCGCGCGGTAATTTTCTTTGTCGAGCGGCAATCTATCACTTTGCGCTCTAAATACACAAATAGCTATTCCCACATCAGATCAATTCAAGGCTATAGGGGAATTTTCATACCAATCAATAATTATTATTTTTCAATATTTCTTCATTTTCACAATAAATAGTGCAATTTGATGGATGATTTTGAACGAACTTACCCAATACTGCAGCAGCAAACAAGCTTAAACTTGCATATTCCATCACCAACCTTCTTATACAATTACGCGATAATATCATCTTCAGTGTTTTTCCCTGCGGTGGGAAAAAATTTTCCCGCACTACTGCGGGAAAATGACACTTCCCAAACTAAACTGCGTGCGGGAATATGGAGAATTACACATGTAGAAAATGGTTATTTACCTAACAAGTGCGGAAAGTAGTACATTTCCGCACGAGATGGCAATTGGACGAACGGTGCGCCGGATCGGAGTTCGGGCAAGCCGTCAAGGATGGAAAATACATTTTCCGCAAGATTTATAGGTACAATGTTTTTCCTACGAGTGTTTTTGTCCATATTATTTATGAAATAAAAAAAAATATTTAAAGAACAAGATTTTCTAATAAGGTTACAATCAGACACATATAAGACAGAATTTGTTACATAGATCATCTAGTAAGTAATAAATATCCTCATTTTCAACAATACAAAAATCGCACGGAAAAGTAAATTTTCAGCACTAGTGCGGTGAAGTAACTTTTCCAGACGTTTTTATCGACTTATCGTGCGGAAAAGTAAAAAACGTGCAGAAAGTAAAATCGTACGGAAGAGTACAACTTTCAAAACGAAAAATCGTACAGAAAAGTTACTTTTCCGTCGACCTCGTATTAACGACTAAGTTTAATGTATATGAAATCGTTCATTAATGACCCCTATTAATGAATGATTTGTCTATTAATGTACGATTGTTTCATAGGCAACCAAACATACACCGCGTGCATTCATTGTTCATGCTATAACTTACGGAATTTGCATTTAAATCGAAAATATGGATTTCATTGAAGATTTTCTGTTAACGGGTTCACCTTTCCAAGTTTCTGACACGATTTTAATCCCTGTTTTCTAACACAAGGAATTTATTTTCTATGTTGATCATTTCGACAAATGTCAAATGACACTAATGTCAGTGACAAGGCTACTGGGTGATACTTAGCAGTTTCCAGATGAATGATGAATTCGCGAACCAAGTTTTCTTCATTGCAGGAGAAATGAGAAATATAGTGGACGGAAAAATTTTGTAACCAACTTGTATATTAAAAGGCGATTAATAAACTAGTTGGTTAAATAACTATTTCCACATGCTCGTAGGAAAAAGTGATTCAAATTATTATTAGATATTAGCCGATTCAATAGGGTGTTTCAAAATTCAATATCAAGATTTCAGGTGCTTATTTTTTAGATTGAAATAAGACGTTTTTCTTCCTATATAAACATCAGGGTGACATAGAAAAAAGAACATTACATAGTGCCACACAATAGAGGACACTAAAATAAGAAAAAATTTCCATGAACACGGGTCCACAAGGCCTTCGGTTAAAAAATACGGGTGTTGAATTTTAATTTTTCTTGTTTTTTTTTGCCAGAGACGCAAGAAATGGATAAAATGTGATGTACAGGTTTTTTTAATGTAATTGTCGAAGTATTTATCATCGTTTTTGGAAAGAAATAAAAAAAAATTCAACACTCCGTATCTTTCAACCAAAGAGATGAGAAAAATTTCTCTATACGTGAAAATATACGATGTTTCAAATTTCAGGAATATAGGTAGCTAGAAAAACAAAGAAGAAAAGGGTATACTATGAGTCAGTGTCACCCAGTATATATCATCTATGAATTCAATCTTCAATCATGAAATTTCAGAGGTTAATTTCACCAATAGTGCAGTGTGAATGAAATGATCATAAGAATCAATTGGATGTCCATTTGTAAAATCTGTAATTGTGTTTTTCAGAAACTTCGCAATTGCTCCTTCATGCACGATCATCAAAATACGTCGGCAGCAGTGATACAGCTACCTCAAACGAAAGTGAAGAAAAAAATTAGAATCGAAAATTACTTGAGCGCATACTTAGATCAATGATAACTTGAATGGAGTATACGCTTTTCTACGGCTATAACACAAAGTTGCTCTTGTTTTATTGTGTTCGATAGTTCAATGAGGTACTTTGTCATAAATTTTATTTCCGTATCTGATATCAGAATGACTCTATTGTGTTATTATTTCAAAAAAATCTCATCGCTCATGGAATGTCAAATCTCAAGCAATGACAGCTCTGTCGAATAGATGAGCACTCATCATTCCGTGCTTGTTAAACAATATACTATTTTCCACGGGTAGCGGTATAACACGAAATTGCTCTTGTTTTACAGAGTTCAATCGATCAATGAGGTACCTACTTTGTTTGTCATCAATCTTATTTCCTCATCTGATATCACAATGACTCAATTTGTGTTATTATTTCAAAAAAATCGCATCGCTCATGGAATGTCAAATTTCAAGCAATGACAGCTCTGTCAAATAGATGAGCATTACTTGACAGGAAATCATCAGATGGCTACAAGACAAAAATATCAAAAATGCCGCTGTTATCTGTCACAGCCGTAGAAAAATTATAGTGTCTAACTCGCACGGAATGAAAATTTCCCACTCGAATGATTGCAAAATTCGCCTGCGGCTCATGCTGCGAACTTCATTCTCGAGGGAAATCACGAGTAAAACACTCCATTGTGTTATTATTTCAAAAAAATCGCATTGAATGTCAAATCTCAAGCAATGACAGATCTGTCTAATAGAAGATCATTAAGTCCGTATGACAATAAGGGACAGATTTCCTTTTATTTTCTGAATGAGAATTTCTATTCAAAATTTACTGCACCGTGTATTACAGTAACAGAAAGTCTGAATTCAAAATTGGATGAAAAATAGAACATGTCCTATTTTTCATTAATTTTATGTTGAAGCGCCTGCGCATAACGCCGTTATTTAAAGGTTGTTCTGTTTTGAAGTGAGAAACAATTTTTTGGGGTTATGGAAATGTCACTTTTTTAGTATTTTGGAGGGGTAGATTGATGTAATATAAATTACATAATAGTATATGTCCACTGATTAATTTTACTGTTATCTACAATTTTAGATTACGTCAGTTCTGTAATGGTTTTGTCTTTGTATAGCATATGTTTGATGCTTTAATTGAAGAATACCAAAAATATCCCTGTTTGTTTGCAATCTCGTTTGCCAGAAACGCTCGAGCAGTAATCGCTTTGACATATATGCTTTGACAAAGATGAAATATGGATTGTGTACCTCTACTCCATTTCTGGTGAAATACATTCTCGCAATTTGTATCTTTTTCAGTTTATACTGAACAGAACAGGGAACTGATCATTATTCATTCTCATGTTTGTAGATACTTATGTACATTTGACTAGTGTTGTGATTGAATGTCAATAATTGAAATCAAATGTCAAACAACTCAAGACTCAAGCATAAAGTACCTACATAGTTTTTTCAACCACTAGCTAAAAAACCTACCACTATTTAGTCCTTTTCGATGCGAAAACCACCAAGGTAGTTTTTGTCATTTTATGAACCACTAGTCAATAAAGACATAGCCACTCCCTGTTGTATAATTAACTTTTCTGATGCGAGATTCTCAGGAATGGCACCGGAATCTAGTATAGGTATTTATCTATAACGACTTGTGACATGCTGTCATCGTCGTCGCTACTATAGATTTTATAGTTAGAATAGGCCTTTCATTCAGATGACAAATGACTATCTCTGTCTACATCTCGCATCCAACGACAATGGTTGACACTGTTGACATTTGGCAGAACGACAATAACTTCAATAAAAACCGCCATTTCCGAAATGGCCAATCAGAATTTTGTTTGGGAACTATGGCGAATGAGACTTCACCTTCCCATTACCCAATCAAATTTTGGATCTAAAAATGAGCGCATGCGTCTTAAAAATATCCCAGCCAGCACAAAGAGGTCCTGAAGATATCTTGAAGAAATCTTTCTAGGAAATTGTGATGCCTCTTGTAACTTCTTTGAGAGATCGCCGAGAGGTCTTGAAGATATCGCACGCAGAAATTCTCATACAATGCCCTCAGGCGCGCACTTTGAGAGATACGCTTCAATCGCCACTGGCGAGAACTGAAAGTGCTCGCAATCATGAGCTGTTTGAGAAATTCGCATACATTGCTTTGTGACGAGGACATTGGGAGATTCGCATCAATTGCTTCTGGCGAGGTCTTTAAGTGCTCGCGACTACGAGCTGTTTGAGATTTTCGCACGCATCGCTTTGTGAAAAGAACTTTGGGAAATTCGCATCAATTATTACTAATAATAATACTTCAAGTGCTCGCAACTATGAATTGTTCAAGAATCCGTGCACATCGCCTCATAACGAGGCCTTTAAGAGCGATATTTGCATCAATCGCCACATGATCGCCACTAATATGGTGAGGTGTTCAATTTTTGGGAAGTCATTGGTTATCAGCAGTCTCCTGTCGGCGATGTCTAACTTGCGCTGGCTATATCGTTTGGGGTGAAGTTAAATTTACTGGATATTTGTTTCAGCGAAAAAGATTGAGTTACCAAACTTAGAGTTAGATCAACGTATATAATGAGCTTGAATTATATATTATTCTATAGCAAGACATTGATCAAGTGAAGTTTATCACTTGAAAAAATCTCCGAGGAGTTGGCCGGGTATTCTTTAAAAAAAAAGGTCGTCCGATATCTACCCACAAATTTGAGGTAGATATTTGATTCTCGATCCCACCTGAATTGAAACATTTTTGTCTTTTTCGTCAGAGCAGATAATTAATTATCATTAATTTACTGCAAAATTTGAAATAATCTTCCATATAATGGCGGAGAGATAATAATATGAACTGTTTGAACACATTCTCTGAGACAGTAAGAAAATCTAGTATCTAGTATACAATTATTATTATCATAGATTAATGACTCCCATTTCATGTTAATACTTCGGGTGTCCCAAGTTATCGTAAAGGTACCGGCAAAAACTTGCTTACTCGACAAGATATGAACAAAAAATAGTAAAAATTCTTCAAATGACATTTTGATTGAATGGACTCCCTGTATATTGTCATTGAGAATTGCCTATCATCCTATTTCGGGAATGAACGATAGCACATCGGTACTTTGTATTTTGTTCATTAATAACAACATTAACAATACAATTTTTTGACCTCATTTACGTTACATCGATTGAAAATTGCCTCCTCCCATGTTCGTAAAAATGTCCCACAATAAAATCAGATTAATTATTACACTAGGTAGGTACCGTCTGCAATGATTGATGTTTTGCAGTTCAACGTGGAATATCTGTCATCAAATTCAATCCATACTTCTTATCTGTGAACTTCTTGAACGCATGGGTGAAAGCAATTTGTCATTTGAGTAACGTAAAAAAGTCACAAAATGTTCATGTTTTTGTTGTTATCAAGAACAAAACACCAAGTATGTGCTATATCGTTGTATTCCAAATAGATTGACACGCAATTTTCAGAAACAATATGCTTCAAGAAAATAAAAACTGATCAGTATCTACCATCCGGGGGCTGCCAAATATATCACATTCTTCATAAGCCATTAGAAAGGTCATTTAATGCCATTTAATGCAGTTTTTTAATGCTTTCGATATCTTGACAAATAGGCGAGATATTGCCTGTGAACGATAACTTAGGACACCCAGTATTTGAATTATAAAGGCTATTGAAAAAAAAAACAACTCAATATTTTTGTAGGAATATTCATTAATTATTCAGGTTATGTTTGTGATTACTTTAGGAGCTCGCAATGGGAAATGTTCGATCTTGTTACGTGCAGGCGGCGGATATCCTTGGGTGCTCGCAGAAAGAAATGCCTATTCATTTCCTGTTATAGATAACCTCAAGGATTCGCAATAATGAGGAATATAATCAAATCTGAGGCGAGATCTCCGCGATTTCTTTCGGACGACTCCAGAGAGTATTTCCCGCATGGTGAGAGCCTATAGTGATCTATGGCACCCCGCAGGAGGATTTCGCATTTTGATCCTGAAGATAACTACTTAGAGATATTGCGGAGAGTTCCGTGTTACCTGGGATCCGCCATCTTGAATTTCCATATTTTGACAAAATAATCATTATCTCCGACCCCGAAAACCACCCATTAGCAATTTTGAATTGAAATCTGACCATAATTACAAAACTCGTCCGCCATATTGGATCCGCCATCTTGAATTTACCCATTTTGACAAACGATTTTTATCTCCGACCTCCAAAACCTCCAGATACCAATTTTGAATAGAATGACCATAAAATAGCAAAACTCGTCCGCCATATTGGATCCGCCATCTTGTATTTCCAAAGTTTTACGAAAGAATCATAAACTCCGACCCCGAAAACCCCCAAATACAAATTTTGAATGGAATCGGATAACAATACTCATCCGCCATATTGGATCCGCCATCTTGAATTTTCGATTTGAAAAGTAGATTACGACCGATTCTCATACCTACCGAATACGCACAAAAAATTTCATACGAATCGGTCGAGCCGTTTCGGAGGAGTTCGAACACTAACACCGTGACCGGGACAAGAGAATTTTATAAATTAGATGGCAAATTTTACATAGATATTAGGGTTGAGTACAAAGAATAACATTGAAAAATGTTGAAGAAATTTATTGAGAATACAATAATACATGTAGAATAATAATCTTTGGAAATCATAACACGCACCTGATGTTTAACATTTAAAAACTGTTTAACTATCAAAAGTATAATAGGGAATTATATTATTTATTGGTACTATTATTTCCCAGTCTCACATAAAAAAATATTATGGAATCTTGCAGAACACGTTGGCAAAAATATTGGTCATGTCCAGTAAAAATTAATCAGAATATAATATAATACTACATACATATAATATTTCATTGATTAGGAGCTAGAACATCATCAAATGTGTTACCGGTAAAAATAAAGGAGGTATAATAAACGATGAAGACACACTATATGTAGTTATATACCGAGTGGCTACGCAAACAGGAACGCGCCTGTTAATTTTTCATTCATTTGAAATAAAACTATGAAATTTCATGTAGGTTATTGAAAATAGGTCCATTTTTGGGAAGATCACATATCAATCACTATTTTTTACTAGAGCTCATAGTGTTCTTCGTCTACTCACATATTCTCATTATATACAAATTGATATCAATAGAAGCGAAATTTGAAGTCATATATTATGTCTCAAAAAGGGGTCGTTCAATTCTTGTGATCACTCGGTATATACCTATATAGAATAATCAAATTCAAAGGTCTGCATTGATCCTTATATACATTTTTAATATAGTAACAGGATCATGGTACACCCCCCGTATCTCCGTTAGTTTCAGAGGTAATTGATTGGAATTTGAGATATCCCATATACATAATGAGAGGCACTTTTTGAACTACAAATGATTTTTTTACCACTTCCGGTTTCGCCGGAAGTGATACCAACTTTCGATTTTTAAATGGAACACCCAGTATATTATTACATTTCTGAAATCTGCATAATTTTCTGAATCCAATGATACCACATAAGTGACATTTCAAACGTAAAAATTTTTAATATTTTTATTTTTCGTTTTCCATTTAAGTGTGCCATGATGGTTCCGATTTATTCCAATTGACCCGTCTAATGCTAGAAAAATCGAAATTCTCTCGAAAATACAAAATTGCGTTTTTTATGAGCAAATAAAGTTCATCATAATCGATTTTCGGGTAAAACTCAATTTTTTCAAATGGAACCATATTGGTACCGTGGTACCATTTATTAGTACTATTAATAAGCAATTTATCCATACCTGCTAATGAAATGTGCGATAAATACAATCAAAATCACAGCTAAAAGAAAATAAGAAAATACAATTATTTTGTTCTAATTTAATGCTGAGAAATTACTAAGGTGGCTTTGAAAACAATGAAATTATTCCTTCAGATTGTCAAATAAATGTTGGTTTATCGGTGGTTTATCGGTGATGTCATTGTGTATTGGAAAAGTCTTTACATTTGTTGTTATTCACGTTCAAAATACCGCACATTCATACAAGGGATGAAAAAGTGAACATGTTGATTATTTATTGGGAATGTAGAAAAAATGCCGTTGCGGCTAGAAACCTTCATGCCGACCGATATCCTGATAGAATTTTTTTGTAATTTAAAGCCACCCCAATAACTTCTCAGCATTAAATTAGACCAAAATAATTGTATCTTCTTATTTTCTTTTAGCTGTGATTTTGATTGTATTTATCGCACATTTTATTAGCAGGTATGGATAAATAACTTATTAATAGTACCAATAAATGGTACCACGGTACCAATATGGTTCCATTTGAAAAAATTGAGTTTCACTCCAAAATCGATTACGATGAACTTTATTTGCTCATAAAAAACGCAATTTAGTATTTTTGAGAGGATTTCAATTTTTCTAGCATTAGACGGGTCAATTGGAATAAATCGGAACCATCATTGCACACTTTAATGGAGAACTAAAAATTAAAATATTAAACATTTTTACGTTTGAAATGTCACTAATGTGGTATCATTGGATTCAGAAAATTATGAAGATTTCAGAAATGTAAGAATATACTGGGTGTTCCATTTGAAAATCGAAAGTTGGTATCACTTCCGGCGAAACCTGAATTGAAAAGAAAATCATTTGTAGGTCAAAAAGTGGCTCTTATTATGTATATGGAATATCCCAAATTTCAATCAATTACCTCTGAAACTAACGGAGATACGGGGGGTGTACCATGATCCTGTTACACCCGGTATATACAGAGAAGTGCACGAATAACGGCCAGGACTGTAACTTTTGATTTATTCAAGATAGGGTTTTGAAAATTGGTGGATAGCAAGTATACCAAATAGCTCATTAATTGATGGAACAATTTTTCTTATATCATTCCCAGTTTCACCGGAAACGACCCCAACTTTTGATTTTCAAATGGGACACCCTGTATTGTATTCCATAATCGGTTAGAGATTATCATGACGAATTCAACGATACCGGGTTTGATAGGGCTATTCCAAACGATTACAAAGATATTTGCGTTCGAAGTTTTCATATGCTCAATGGGTGTGACTTCGCAATATCAAAACTTCTTTCTCTGTCACACTCATTGAGCTTATGGAAACTTAGAAAGCGAATATCTGCGTAATCGTTTGAAATATCCCTATCAAACCCGGTATCGATGAATTCGTTATGACAATTCCTAACCGATTATGGAATACAATACAGGGTGTCCTATTTAAAAATCAAAAGTTGGGGTCGTTTCCAGTTAAACCGGAAGTGATAGTACAAACATTGTTTCGTCAATTAATGAGTAATTTGGTATACTAGCTGCCCACCAATTTTCAAAACCTCATCTCGAATAATTCAAAAGTTATAGTCCTGGCCGTTTTTTGTGCACTTCTCTGTATGAACACGTTTTATAACATATATTATATTTCAGGAATGTTTTTCAAAATATTGCCATCATATGACCCACTCTATTAATGATATTGTTTCACTTTCAATAGATAGATAAATACATTCTTTAGTAAAACAACCATCATAACAACAATAAAATTTCGGAGCTGCTAAATCATCTAAGAAAATTTCAAGACTGTTTACTGTTACTTTAGTAATAGAGTGATTTTTAGTGCCCACTGTATATTTTCATTTTATTTACATTCATGTGATTGGAATGTGATACCGAAGTATTCAGATTCATAGGTATTCATAGTTAATAGTTTTCAAGTCGATGATAAATATTTGAACTTTAAATTAGTGTTCCATATTCCAAAATTGAAGGAACAGAGTAAACAGCCTCAAAATATGATTTATCTTCCACTAATTTTGATTCAGACAATGACTGTGAATTTTGTCAATCGCATTATAATATGTCCATCCAGTGACTATTCCATTTTTGTTCTGAAGAACTAATCAGAATCAACCATTCTCAAGGTTTCTTGTGCATTACAGGGATATAAAAATATTCGACCTTGCTCTACCAATTCAAAAGCCAATAAATAACTCACTCGTGACCATAACCAACCTCGTCTTTCATCGATAAGATTTTTGACGTTTTAAACGTCAACTAAGTATGTTGGAAGCCAGAATGATGGATGCCCTCGTTTATTGTCTCAATCATGAGATAGTCACAAATCAATTCGTGATACTATTTTTTCTGGGAATATCCGTCGATTAACTTATTCCAGCTTGCTGCTTTAATTTCGCTCATGAAAGTTTCACATTCGGGAAATTTTTAGGCTGTCGTAACAGTTTATTTCAATATTTCTTATCAATAATAAATTAATATAAGTTTTTATATTATAAAATGCATATTAATCAAATGATTGACGCTGAGAATAATATTTAAATTTCACCATCTGATCAACTGCTGCTGATTACTTATGAAAACCGTGAAAACGGGTTCCGAATCACAGCACTATATTTTGGAGATTTAATATTTCGGAACACAGATTTTCAGCAGAGTCAGTAGATCTACTTATGGTCCCTTGATGGAAATTGACCTTAAAGTCATCTTAACAGGGTACGGACAGATCCTCGTCTCCTCTCACTCTAAAGTGTTTGTGAAATAGTTATATAGTCCCATCCTTATTCAATTCGGGGGATAAACACTAGATTTTTGACATTCGTTGTTTTTTAGGTTATATTGAGGTCACTGGCGTATCATACGTAATTTCCATATGGAATTCCTGATTCAACTATACCATGATATAGATGAACAATCCTCTAGTTTTAGGTTTTACTACTCCAGCATAATCTTTGCCAGGTATGGAACATATAAATTGTACTGAACGTTATTAACTAATATATTTCACCAAAAGATACTGTTCTTAGACTGTATACCAGGGTTGACTAGATTGACTGAATGAATTCTGATTCCAAGCTGAGCAGTAGTTTATCTAATGAGCTGAGCCTTATGATTGAGTAATGGTGGAAACATCGATGATGTGGGTATCTAAACTACTGTACTCATGTCATGTATGCTAAATATTTTTTCGGAAATCCAACTCGGAGAATAATTATTGGAGTGACTAATATCACACTATGTATAAAACTTCGTCTAGGACGAAAGGCTGATAAAAAGAAATACGTCAATGTGCAGGAAAATAAAGAATATAATATACTTAACCCCCATGTTATAAATATGAGTTTTCCGTCTCCCTTAAATAAAAAGTCATTTTCGAATAATTTATTGATGAAAGTTACAAAGATACAAGAAGGTATACGCAGTATAACTTATAGGCACGTTATTTTCACTCTTGTATCCTACATATCCTTTATTTGTGGTGGAGTAATAATTATATAAACTAATTTCTTTCATATTGGATCCGTCATCTTGAAAGAAAACCCCCAGATACCAATTTTGGATAGAATCGGATCTGCATTACAAAACTCGTCCACCATATTGGATCCGTCATCTTTAATATACCAATTATGACGAAATAATTATAATCTCCGACCCCGAAAATCCCCAGATACCAATTTTGATTTTTTAATAGAATCGGATCATAATAACAAAATTGGTTCGCCATATTGGTTCCGCTCGTTCCGCTATCTTGAATTTCCCAATTTTGACAAAAAATCATAAAGTTCGACCCCAAAAACTCTCAGATACCAATCCTAAATAGAATCAAATGATAATAAGACATTTCTCTCGCTATATATTGGATCCGTCATCTTGAATTTTCCAAGTTTGACAAAACAATCATTATCTCCAACCACCTCCAACCCCGAAAAACCCCAGATACCCTCCAATTTTGAATAGAATCGAATCATAATTAAAAAACTCGTTCGCCATATGATTTTCCTCAACAAATAAAAACCCTGTATACATACCTGTTATTAAAATTTAGAATGATTTTCTGTAGCGCCTCTAGATCATTGAAAAAGAATGCAGCTATGATCTGTCCATACCCTGTTAAGATCACTTTAACGTCAATTTCCATCAAGGGACCCTAGATCTACTGACTGTACTGACCAGTTGAATTCGGAATATAGCCTTTATCGGTGGTAACAAGTGAACACATCTCTAAAAAAATATCGGAAGCTCCACTTTACAATTCAATTAAAAATATCATCCATGGGATTCATGTTGGAGAAAAATGGAAAACAGCCGCAAATATCCAATTATTCTGTGAATGACTGCAGTTTAAAATTCAATTCCAGCTGGACAGCTCATTGGGTGGGTCTATCTGTTTTATCAGTCTATATAGTTATATATTATTGTGTATCCATACAGGGTATGTCACGACGAGCTCACACACTATATCCCTATATCCAGAATCAGTCGTGAAAAATCCAAGAAAATATGCATGCTTATATTCTTGAATACGCTCTTTTCACTTGGAATATTTTCAGCAATACAGCGTTGCCGCTTCTATCAAAAAGTAGCAACAACCTTGTTATTTCAAATAGAAAACCCTGTATTTTATTGCATTTTCAGATTCTCCCTGAAGAGCTGATTTCATCGATACATCACACTTACGGTCTATCGGAAATGTTTGCAGAGATATAGGGTGTTCAAAATCAAGATTTTCCAACTTCAGAAATTGTATGTGTCGAAACTATTCATTATCTGCCAAAACGGCTCACATGTCTCTATCTCAACTTTTGATTTGATATTTACTGATATTTAATCGGAACAGATACAGGGAGATCGGAATTCTGAATCTTGAACCACCCTGTATCTGTTCCGATTAAATATCAGTAAATAGTGAATCAAGAGTTGAGATAGGGACATGTGAGCCGTTTTGACCCATAATGAATAGTTTCGACACAAAAAAATCCTAAAGTTGAAAAATCTTTTTTGATAGACCCCAAGTGTGATATATCGATGGAATCAGCTCTTCATGGAGAATCTAAAAATGCGATAAAATACAGGGTGTTTTTTTTGAAATATCAATGTCTTTACTACTTTCTAGTAGAAGCAGCAACACTGCATTATCGAAAATATTTTAAATGAAGAGAGCGTATTCTAAAATATAAGAATGCACATTTTCATGGATTTTTCCCGATTGATTCTCGATATAAAGATAGTGTTAGCTCGTCGTGAGATACCCTGTATAGTTACATTGGGATTATTGAGATTCAAAAACTCACAGCAACGTCTGAACATATTGAATATCTACCTATTAGTAAATATAGTGTCCAATTTTCTATGATTTAGCGAGATATCTCAGTTGTATTTGGAGATAAAGAATTGTGGATTTCTCATTATGCCCCTACTTGAGAAAATCTAAAGCAAACAGATGTCTTGTATCTCAAAAACAGGATATGATGTGAAAGACATGTTTGCAGCACAACAAACTGAGGCAGTAAACCGCAACTGTTTTTTTCAACAGATACTGATTAGATATCTCGCAAAGTCATCGAAAATGGGATACACTGTACATTCATTGAATTTAGAGATTCCTTAAATGACGGGTCCTCCTGACCAATAAACAACTCGAAGATAGTCCACAAGAGAGTTTCGCTAGCTGACAGACGTTTATCGATCTTCTGGGGTAGTCAATTTTATCACCAAACACCTGGAACAAGTTGAATAATTGATTACAAGTAGGTAACAAACTCAATAGTGAACACCGCATATCGATATCTATCTTCGTTTCAGAGTTAAAAAAGATGATTTTCGAGAATGGGCATAAGTGGCTTAACCTCGTTTTTTAAGCAAAAGGTACATCACCCGAAATTCTAGAATCATTTTGTGAAGAACACTTCTCACGACAAACTCAATAGTGAAAACCGCATATCGATATCTTCTTCTATCAATAATTTACGTAACAATTATGGTTTATATTCACTTTGAAGGACTGCGGTATCTCCTCGATACTGCGATGGACGAGCGAACCGTTCAAGTACAGGACGTTGGCTGCTTCTTCTTCCGGTAGAGTAAGCGTTTCATATCTGTACGTCGCCTCCCTCTCCATTTGTACATTGAATTTGTTTTTTGGTTCATTTCGGTAATGTCGATATCTCTTTATTTCGATATTTCGGTATTGTTTTATATATATTTCAAGTCAGAACGTGGGATACGAACGAATTTTCAGGGCCTACTCTATTTCACCGGGCCGTAGTCTATCCCCTCTCTCTCTCGACGCTGACGTCACACTAGTAGTTTGAGATTTCACATCAGTCCGTACTGGTGCGTTCGTAATTGATAGGCTATAGCTCATTTACTATAAATTTTAGAAGCACACTCAATCGAGACGAAATGATCCCCAACGAATTCCTCAACTTTTGGTGAAAAAATGAATCCAATACCAAGTTATGGCGTTGTAACGAAATTCCATTTTATTGAAAATCAGGACGTTGTACTACAGAATACTATTTTTTGCAAATTTGGAATTGGAATAAGATGAAACTAACTCAATATATCAAACTACGATAATGAATCAATTGAATAGTGAAAAAATTGAAGAGTTACCTACAATGAGTCCGAAAAAAATTAAATATAAAGAGCGCGTAAAAAAATGGGCCGTTATACCTACCTACCCAAATTTCGCTGTATTACGATTTCGCGGTAATTCCTTGGACTGGTAAAGGGCGATATACTTTTTATTACTCATTTTATTTCTGAATGGCGTATGGTTCAGACCAACTAATATTGGTGTCTGAAAAATTCGAAACAATATTTCTACAATGTAAGTCAAAACATAAAGTTTTGGAGAATTTTGCAGAAATTAAAATCAATTCCCTTCTCAATTATTCCGAGATTCAATGTTGCTGTTGTGGGTCTTTTGATAGAATCAGCAGAACATTACCTAAAACCATTTCAAATATTCTGTTGAACAATTATTGCAAAATAAAAAAAAATTAAAAAAGTAAAATCACTAAACTTTCAGGATGAGATATAGTTCAGATTTATTTGTGATTAAGATGTATATATATTTTTTGTTATTAGTGTATTTCATTTTGTGATATCTATCAATTTTTTTTCATTTTGTTATGTTGATCATTTTAACAGATTATTCTGTTTGGTTTTGTTTGTGCATAAAGATTCAACGTTTTTTTTTTCATTTTTTCCTTATTCATTCATATATTTTTGTTCTGGGTATTTTGTTATTCAGTTCGTTATATTCATTTTTATATCTCTCATTGTTGAGATACATATTTTTTCAATTATTTTTGTTAGGTTGTGCTCATATGAACTCCACATATTTTGTTCTTTTTAATTTTATTAGTTTGCAAATATATTCAAATCAAATTTTTTTCATGAATTCAACGTTATCATTCAAATATATACTCTTCAGCAGAAAATAATTGATATCGAATAGGCGTTTTTGTGTAATAACACACTCGAGTGATAGGATTTCTAACGTCATCAAAGTGCGTCCTGATCATCTTTAGAGATAAACGCTGCTAAAACCCTTCGAGATAAAGTGGATGTGTATCATACCGATTTGTAGGCAATCAAATTTCCTACAAAAAAGTCAGTGACAGCATATATCCATAGGTGATAGGATCAGCATGGGAGGCGTCCGAACTTTTTGAACTATTCTGTAATGAACACCTGAATCATCGTTCTACTTGAATTGAAATATCGGTTTGTTGTTGGCCCTTGGGAATTTGAAAAAAAACTCAGTCAATCTAGATACTATGCGGAATCTTTTCATGATTGAATCATTTCTGTGAATTGAATATTGGAATTTTGGTAGCTGTTTGAAAAAGGACAATTCTGAATGACGTCAATTAATTTTGATATGCCATATTTCTGAAATTAATGATCGTAAATCAGTGAAATTTGATTCATCTTCTGGAAAATTCTTTTCTGTACATATTTCACCTCTTGATATTGTTCGCTAACTGTGACCGTTTTCCCAAGGTTAATCAATTAAACGGGAGAGACAATTTCCACTGCGTTGATTTTGTCCCTACTAGTGTGACGTGACCGAAAGCGATGCTCCGGCCACTCCGGCCCGGTGAGATAGAGTAGGCCCTGGAATTTTGCGATCGGCGTACTAGCGTACTAGACAGAATGAAAATGTACTAGGTCTAGTACGAAAGTACTAGGTCTGGCAACGCTGTGGGGGGTTATTTCATTCCATCGTCACTTCGTTGACGATTGGACATAATAAAATAATACACTATACCCAAGACCCAAGTCCATAAATAGTATGGATACAGATTTTTAAGCGTTCGACAGAGGCGTATCGGCAATAATTTACGTAACAATTAAGGTTTATATTCACCTTGAAGGACTGCGGTATCTCCTCGATACTGCGATGGACGAGCGTACCGTTCAAGTACAGGACGTTGGCTGCTTCATCTTCAGGTAGAGTAAGCGTTTCG
Source organism: Phaedon cochleariae (assembly GCA_918026855.4). NCBI lineage: Eukaryota > Metazoa > Arthropoda > Insecta > Coleoptera > Chrysomelidae > Phaedon > Phaedon cochleariae. The sequence continues at coordinate 45,925,734 of OU896714.1, read as the reverse complement.
TATCTGTACGTCGCCTCCCTCTCCATCCGCTTGAGGACTTCTTGGGCTTCTTTGCCAGCCCCCACGCACAGAAGGTCCGGCCCGCCCATGGTGATCAACGTTTTGAGGTGTTTGCTCTCCGGCACCTACGAATCGAGCGGGTTTTTATTATAGACCGGCTCACCGTAGAAGGATAAAATAACAAATGGTTTATTCGAGTTCCAATTTCAGAACTTTTCAAGAATCGTTCTGCGCTGTCGTTTCGAATCCTAGCATGAAACTTTTTCTCAACAGTAAATGCCTGCACAGTACTTTTCTCATGGAGGGAGGAAAATATCCCTCCTGCATGAAAAAGGTCACTATATACTTTCTTTAAACCATCTAACCTTACTCGGCCATTTTTTATGTTCTGGTTACCACGAAAAGGAATATCCTGTAATGTTCAGAGAAAATCGTGAGAACCAAGGGAAAGAGATGTTCTGCAGGTCCCCAAAGTGACCACGAAGGGGTGTGAAGCCTCAACTCGACGGGTTAATCGCGGAGACTGCCAAGGGAGGAACAATTGTTGATATTTCAGGAGAGCATCGTCCATGAAAATATCTATGAAATGAACATTTTTCCTAAAAAGACAGGACTTTTTTCAGAGAGGAGGGAAAATATCCCTCCTGCATAAATAAGGAAACTACTTTTTTTGAACCATCTAACCTTAATCGGCCTAAATGAACCTTCTTCCTAAAAATTATATTTTTTGGAAAATCCCTTGAGAAAACAGAATAAAAAAGCCGATCGTCGCAGGCATTGAACCCTGGTCGCCGACGTGGTTTTCAAACGCACAGTCGACTACGCCAGGAGTCGTAGTAACTGTGGTAGTATGAAGAATCAATTTAGTCACTGTACCCGCACTTCCCGCGCTGTTTATATTTTTTACCTCCTCTCTGTAAGCACTAATATTTGGATTCGAACAAAAAAGCGATTACTAGCACCGCTGCACTCCCCCCACCATTCTAAAATTTATGACAAGTATACTCCCCAGACACTACTGGCTTCAGACCAATCACAACGTTGAAAGATCCACGCTTGCGTGATACGGTTCCAGTTGTTTTTATATAATGGTTTGGAAGTTTGAAAATTTTGAATCTGGTTTGAATTATTCGATATGTGCCCTTGTGCTTATCAAATAATAAAACTCATGAGATTGCAGATTTTCAATATGATATGAGCATTGATTTCGATACATTCATTATAAATTAATCGGAAATAGAGGTAAGCCCTATTATTATAATATCTGATGTGTTTATATTATAGAACTTATACTCTGTACACCCCACCCCGTATATCATCAACAAGTTGCTCTTCAACCTGTTACCACTCTTTAGTTAAAATAACAAATTTTCAAGTGGTTTTTATCGATGAGTGTATTCATCAGAAAAGAACCCCGAAACAACTGAAAGCAGCTCAAGAAATCGTATCAGTAATTGACAAAATAATGTCGTGTGGTATCTGAGAAACAGTTATTGAATATTCACCTTTAGGGGGGTGCAAGGGTATTCTGGAAAAGCTGCTGCAACTGCTCTTGCTCCTCCTTCATTGCTCCATTGAGACAGTCCCACGAAAAACTCTCGACCTATAAACAATTATTTCAAAAAATGTTTCGTCAACATTCACGAACAATCGAAAAATCAGAAATAGGTATCGAGTTCGAAGGGTCTCATTACTCCCTTTTTTGTGTAAACAAGTTGTCTTCGCCACGACGAAAAACCGGGAGTGTATAATTTGCTGACCAAAATTAAAGTATGTTTACCGAGCTTTTCTGATTCAAATTTCCTCTTCAAATTGCATATCTAAATATCTTATATAGATATATATTGATGCCACTAGCGAAATTATTTCGATTCACCCCTTCAGAGGGGTAGTTCATTCTTGCGGTTTTTCAAAAATCCTTGCTGACCGAGCATTTCTGGTTCGTATTTTTCCATCAAATTACATATTTGTTAGATTTATAGATGCCACTAGTGGAATCATCTCGATCAACCCCTTAAGAGGGGTAGTTTATTCTTGCAGTTTTTCAAAAATCCTTGCTGACCGAGCATTGCTGATTCTAATTTCCTCTCCAAATTGCATATTTGAATATCTTATATAGATAAATAGATGCCACCAGTGGAATTATCTCGATGCACCCCTTTAGAGGGGTAGTTTATTCTCTCAGTTTTTCAAAAATCCTTGCTGATCGAGCATTTCTGGTTCGTATTTTTTCATCAAATTACGTATTTAGATATCTCATGTAGATTTATTGATGCAACCAGCGGAATTATTTCGATCCACTCCTTCAGGGGGTGAATTGATGAAAAAATACGGGCCAGAAATGCTCGGTCAGCAAGGATTTTTGGAAAACTGCAATAATAAAACTACCCCTCCGAAGGGGTGCATCGGAATTATTTTACTGGTGGCATCTTTAATATTCATATAGAAAATCCAAATATGCAATTTGAACAAGAAATTCGAACCAGAAATGCTTGGTCAGCATACTTTAATAATTTTGGTTAGCAAATTATATTTCCCCCGAAAAACCTGTTGTGCCAGTTACTGGGGGAAACGGTCATTATAATTATGTGCTGTCGTCTTCAGAGATCATGTCGCACATGGACTGTGTCAGCTCCCTTGATCACTGCTGCAATAACAGCGCTCATACCGTCCACGTCCAACCGCGACATGTTCGCTGAAGACCACTGTACCATAGTCAAGGGGGAGGGTTCTGAGAGTCCCTTTGCCAGTGAGAGAACTTTGAATTCTTTAACTGGACGTTTATAACACTTGTTACATAATATACTATTACCTAAAAAATGAGTCCCTGAAATCTACTGAATGTTGAAACACACTGTATATCTAATCGTTCCTCGAATCTTTTAAACGAGCTTACTAAGTGAAAATATGGTCAGTTTTCTCAGTTTCATATAAAAAATGAGCGGAAAAAAATTCGCTACTGTCAGCATTAAAACAGTGATTGCTGCGTTCAAATTCTTGGTAAAAATATCTTACCGTTGATAATAATTCCAAGGATAATGGATATGCGAATAAGCAAAACCCGAGCCAAAATATTCAGGTATGCAATGCAAATATTAGGAAAGATATCATATCCGATATCCATAATAGTAGAGTGCCAAACGAATCGTAAGTCGCTTAGATCAAAAGTTGGTGGGAAATCGGAGGTAAAAAGCTGTGACATGGCTAGAATTGTTACCTACCATCTCCAGATCATGGATCCACTTGTCGTCAGAAAATCGTCCTGTGCGTTTGGGGGGTAGGGGGTAATTTATAAAAAAATATGGATTTTTTTTTTATTCGTGGAAAATATTGAGGGGTTTCAGAACTTTCACCCTGTTGAATCTTGATTTCGTGTGACAAGTGGAACAAATTATAGAAAATTTTGAAATTCACCAATTACATTACGATATATGAGAAAATCATATTTCAAACGGCTATAACTCGAAACTTGTAAATTTTCGTTAAATTGCTTTTCATTCACCTCGCATTATCTCAGTAACTACAACGTTTATCAAAAAAATACTTCGAATAATGTCGATGCGCCTATGTTTCAAGATGCGAATGGTTTTTCGATTTTGAAAATCGAAGCATAAATAAGGAAGATATTGGGAAAATCATAATCCAATGCAGGTAGTACGAAGGACCGCGGTTCGCCGCTTTCATACCCCGATTCTCTCCGCAACGCCCGAAGCCGTCCTAGTACGATCACCGTAAATATGAATTACTGAGTGTTACAGAATTACGATCATGGAATTCACGGGAAAAATGGAATCGATCGCTATTTTCCAAGTTAACAGAAATTTCTTTTAATTTGCTGTTTGATTGGAAGTGACCTCAATTTATTTTATGAATGATTCTATCTCGAAAGTACATTTTTTATCCATCAGAGTAAAATGTCACCCATCTCATTTATTAACAAATTGAGAAATGATGAAACAAAACATGATGCAAATAATATTGAAATAAAGATAAGATACCCTTGTGGAAACTTGAAGAAAACATCCTTTGATACCAATCGAATTGCAAAGTTGTAAATATTTTTATACGATACAGTGTCCACAAGAATACAAAGCTTCGATAGGTAATTTTTTTCGATCATGTCTCTTGATGAATCATCATTTTCAAACCAACGTGTTTTGGTGTGAGTTTTTTGAATTTCGAATTAGCGAGTATTATACCTTGACATCAGATACTCAACACCTTTGAATCAATAACTGAATCAACTTTATCGGGTATAAGGCAACTAATTTAAAAAAGGTTTTTTTGTTATCATATTCGTAAGCCTTGACATCCATATTTTTGAGTTGTTTATATAATCTGGAATATCTCTCATATCTTGCTGAATATGTCAAAAAATTTGTGTATCTGGGTTATATCTGATGCATGCAAAGTCAGGGTAGTTATCTTCTGTAATTTCACTTTGTTCTATATATATGTGTATGAATCAGATGAGTTCTTGTTTCATTTGGAATCACAATAAATATACGACTCATTAGAACGTTTTGATTTATTTGATAATTTCTATCTCCTTGTCGTAATGCTTTCTGATTTCTTCGATAAATTTTTACTTGATTTTTTGAGATTTTCTCTCCTCGTTCCTTTGGACGTTTCGGGAACGAATCTACTCCGGATCTCGACATGAAAATGCAAAACTTCTTTTTATTTTGGAAGATGCATTTTCATGTTGAGGACGAAACGTCCAAAGAAACGAGGAGAGAAAATCCCAAAAAAATCAAGTGAAATGAATGTTTTACCTCCTCGATTAATCTATATACAGACAGTATTCTTCGATAATGATTTTCCTACCAGTTTTGCCACCAAGTTCGACATATTTCTGATATAAACAGTTAAAAGTATACCCTTTTCCATTAGAAAATCTGCACCATCTATTAATTTTATCAGATTATCAAATTCTCTGTCATGTGTGGTATTGACAACTTTATTCTCACTCAGTGATCCTCTATAATGTTTCCAATTTGATATATACAAAGCATTGGCTATGAAACCTGACTTCCATTGCAATAAACAATGTTGGTAGTCAATACTATGTCAAAACTTGACTCTTATTTGAACGTTTTTGGTAGAAAACACATTTAGACACATCTAAAATACAAAATTTACAAAGTGTTATTTCTGTTGGCAGGATTACATCTGATTCATATCCTTCACATCAATTTCACTATAGAAAGCGTTTTATTCCTGACACTATTGTCTCCAGTTTCCAATATTCCTTTGTCAGAAGATCAATTGACCTTTATTTTCATTGAATATATCATCAATTCTCTGAAGTTCCACATCGATTTGCATCGCATAGTCTTTTCCGAGGTTTTTTCTTATATTCATACAACTTTCGAATGTTTTTATCGATAATTCTGTACAACGAAGGAGTTGACCATCTTTTCCACAAATGAAACATTTTCTCGATGATTCTGTACTCTGCTGGAAAGGAATCTTCAACTTCAAGACATATTCAAGATCAGTGTCTGAATTGATAGTACTTTCCATCTTTTATCTAGAGAAACATATATTTTATGATAAATTTACAATAATAGATCTCGTTAGCTAACCAATACTTATTTAATTATTGAAACAGAGCACACAGTACCAAATATCGAATGATTAATTCACAATAAGTCACCATTAAATGCAATGGTCAACGCCTCATAACGAAAGCGTATGGAACCATGATAGCCGCGGGTGTTGCGGGGAGAATAGGGGTACGAATGCGGCGAAACGCGTTCGTCCGTGGTACCTGCATAGCATTATGCTTTTCCCAATATCTTCCTTATTTATGCTTCGATTTTCAAAATCGAAGAACCATTCGCATCTTGAAACATAGGCGCATCGACATTATTTGAAGTATTTTTTTAATAAACGTTGTAGTTACTGAGATAATGCGAGGTATATGAAAAGCAATTTAACGAAAATTTACAAGTTTCGAGTTATAGCCGTTTGAAATATGATTTTCTCATGTATCGTAATGTAATTGGTGAATTTCAAAATTTTCTATAATTCGCTCTACTTGTCACACGAAATCAAGATTCAACAGGGTGAAAGTTCTGAAACCCCTCAATATTTTCCACGAATAAAAAAAAAATCCATATTTTTTTATAAATTACCCCCTACCCCCCAAACGCACAGGACGATTTTTTGACGACAAGTGGATCCATGATCTGGAGATGATAGGTAACAATTGTAGCCATGTCACAGCTTTTTACCTCCGATTTCCCACGGGGTGAACGATAGGATTCGATTGGCACTCTACTATAAGAATGGGCGAGAATAAAATGATGATGACGTTATCGAAATAAATACGTTGAAGGACCCCTATGGAGAATAGCTTTCGGTTAAATTCCCTGAATTTTTGATATGATGTAAATTTTGACTTCCTAAGCAAAAGTGTCCATGAGCACAAAGAAATCGGATGACTATTTTTCGAAATACAGAGTGTCAAAGATGAAAGGTGAAGCTTTCTGCTCAGAATTTTTGACAACTCCGAGAATTGACAAAACGGCCATTTATTCATGGAATAACCATATACGTATTAATAATCAATACGGATAATCTCTATCTATTTCCATAGCGAAACATGAAACCGATTTTCGAAGACAAATGACTATCCATAAGGAAAAGTTTTGAAACGATCAGACACATACTGCTTTGATTGAAAGGCTAGTAAACGTCATTTTCCACCGAAACGCATGTCTTTGATGACTAGTATAATAGCGCATGGCGCATGCGTATCATGCCACCAAATCCCTATGGATATTCATTTGTTTCATATTTTTGGCTTCATCCTGGCACCCGTTATGATCCGTATTGTTTATTAATACTTATATGGGAATAACATGCCTGAATGATGGAACAATGTCATCTGGATCTCGTATATATAGTCGACAAACGAGTCCGGAGACCTATGCTAATATTGATGACAATATCTCTGACTCCTCAAATCGTACATTATATCAAAAATTCAATAAAATTAACCGATTCTTTTTCGAAATACAGGGTATTCATTGAAAAAAACGCATTTTTCAAGATACTTGGACTGTATCTTTTTCCTCACCCTATATATGAAATGAGTATGCGACGTTCTCAACATTAAAGAATGTCTGACAGGCAGGACTTACCGTGGGGTTATTCTCATCCGACCACCACACGGTCAGAAATTTCATAACCATTTCGAGATATTTATTTATTTATTTATTTATGTGCAGGCCCCCTAACAGGCGCAAGCCCAATGACAAGGAGGCACATATTACAAAATAATACATACATATGCGTACCTAAATCTAGAATCCTAATAATAAACAGAAAATAAATATCTATTATGGGTGAACATTTTGTGAGTTATAAATGCAGTTATAATAATTGTGCAAAAAAAAAAAAAAAAAGATACAATAATTAATTAGGAAAGAGAAATGATAGCAAAAATACACATGCAAACAAAGTAATAAGTTCGTGTAATTCATCAATGATACAAATAAGAACTAATCCAATAGGAGAGGAAAAAAAGGAGAAGAGAGAAAAAGAAAGCCATACGAACGTATGCAAAACTTGATCAATTCATCACATTCATCAGGGGAGAGCAACATACATCGATACAAGAAGTTCCTTCAACTTTTTTTTTATGGATTTTGAGGCACGAAATATATCAATAGAGGAGTCGCTTACCATGGTATTAAATGTTATGATACAACGTGTGATGGGTGCATTGCCTGAGTAATTATTCGTGTAGTGAGGAATTTGGAAGGTTTGTTTAACACGAGTGTTATAGGGGTTACATCTAAGATAGAAGCGATCAGTTAAATGTGGACAGTCTATAAGATCATTGAAAATTTTGAACACAAGATAAATGTCAATAAAATCACGTCTCATGGTGAGATACTCTAGCCTATAAAAAGTCAGATTACTTTGGTATGAAAAGTAATGTCTGTACCGATGAAACCTGTAATTGAGAACATTGACGAGCTTTTTCTGAACAAATTCGATGCGTTTAATGTATTTATCATACGCAGGATTCCATATAGTGCTACAGTATTCAAGTGTTGGCCTGACTAACGAGTTAAAAATTTTAATCACAGATCGGTAGTCCAGAAACTCTGTAGTGCTTCTTAGAACGAAACCTAGGGTCCTCAAAGATTTTTGCACAATATGTTCAATTTGAGCTTCAAAAGAGAGTTTGCCATCAAGCCTCACTCCCAAGTCAGTCACCTCAGAAGCTACATTGATGGGGACATCATTCAATTGTAGTTGAATCATAGTGGGGTTCAGATTTCGAGTGAAAGTAATCTGGTGACATTTCTTTATATTCAAGAAAAGCCGATATGTGGCACAATACTTGGTGAAATTATTTATATCAGTTTGTAACTTTAAAATATCCGAATCTTAGTTAATGTATTTAAAAATTTTGATGTCGTCAGCATACATGGATATTTTGCAGTGCTTTAGGTATTTTTCAGCGTCACTGAGAAATATGCTGAAAAGCAGAGGACCCAGATGGGATCCCTGTGGTACTCCGGATGTTATACTATAAGATCTTGACGCACAGTTATTAATAGCCACGTACTGACTTCTATTACTTATGTATGAGGAAAGTAACTGAAGCATTGAATATTTGAGAAAGTTATACGGGAGATCCTAAAATTTTTCGAGTATGTAACACTATTTTTGACCACTTCGTTTGTCATAACTGGAAAACTTCGGAAAGTTTCGAACAATGAATCTTAAACAGAAAGGACGCATCTTTTGAACACTGCATTCCGATTGAAAATCAGTTGATTTTCAAAAAAGTTATCGCATTTTAAAAAACATCGAAAATTCGAGTGGTTCACTTAATTCTTTGAGCACTTTACTTTAGTAAAATATTCCAAAACTGAATTCAAATGTCATCTAATTTCAATATAGCCATATGAAGGGGCGTAGGTAGATATATATTCAAAAAAAAAATTTTTTTCAATTTTTTGTATGAAACTTCTTGATTTGAAGCCTAGAGAAAATCGAATATATTGAGAAAGTTGTTCGAATTTTGGTTAGACTAAAGCATATTGTTATTTTGGTGAAATAATTACATGATCACGAGATGAATGTAGCGAGGTGTACCGGGTGTCCCAGCTCGTGTCCCAGTATAATAATAATAATAATAAATTTTATTATCCCTTTAGACAATCACAATTGTATAGGACTAGTCAGACATCAGATGAAAAAAATACTAAATCTAAAATTAAAATTAAAATTTAAAGTAAAAACTCTTGGTAAAAAAGTGGACAAATATTAAACTTTAGTAATCACATATCACATTTTATAAAATTCCTGTACACAGTAAATAGATTTCTCTAATAAAAACAATTTCAACTTATTTCTGAATATTACTAAGGTTTTACAACTTTTCAATTCCATGGGCAATACATTGAACATACGAAGGGCTGTTGAAGTGGGTGAATTATAAGATAACATATTTTTGCAATAAGGTATGTGAAAATCCATTTTCTGTCTAGTATTCAAAGAATGAATATTTTCATTTTTCAAAAATCCATCTTGGTTAGCAAATGCATATGCACATAATTCTAATATGTATAAACCAGGTAATGTCAATATTGACAATTTTCGAAAAATGTCTCTACAGCTTGTAGTACGAGACACACCAGCAATGATTCTAATTAATTTCTTCTGGGCGATGAATACATCTTTGGATGAAGAAGATCCTCCCCATATGACAACCCCATAACGTAAGCGTGACTCGACTTGAGCATGATATAACATTATCAACTGATTTTCATTCAAAATTGAACGGATATTCTTAAACATATAATTTAAGGAATTCAATTTAGAAACTACTGTCTCACACTGAGTCTTCCATGTTAAATTTTCATCGATATGAATACCTAAGAATTTTACAGATGGTCGAGATGTAATTAAATCATTATTCATATTCAAGTCCAGATTTTCAATATTTTTCTGTCTATTATGGAAGCGTATGCAGTGGGTTTTCTCAGAATTTAGGTGCAATGAGTTCTCCGTAAACCAAGCGTTGAGATCATGTAACACTTTATTACATTTTTTCACTAAAGATTCATCAGATTTATCGGATATAATGAGCGAAGTATCATCAGCGTATAGCGTAAAGAAAACTTCTGGAGAAATTGAATCAATATTATTCATATATAGTAAAAACAAGATCGGGCCTAGAACTGACCCCTGGGGGACACCCACATCAATATCTACAAAATTAGAGGCATAGCTTCGTGTACAATTTCCAGAAATATTATTTATACTTACATATTGCTTCCTCACAAATATGTATGTTTTCAACCAATCCAGTGCTTTATTTTGTATCCCAATGTCATGTGATTTACTCAAAAGTTTAACATGATCAACACAGTCGAATGCCTTGCTGAGGTCACAAAAGATGCCTACAGGACACTCGCCTATGCTGATCATATTAATAAGAGTGCTATAGAAAGACTGAACTGCATCAGTTGCACATCTGGAAGTCTGGAAACCATATTGATTTTTCGAAATTATGTTATTTTTAGTAAGATAGACGTTCAACCTCTGCAGATAACAGTATTCGAATATTTTCGAGAAAACTGAAGGTACAGTGATAGGTCGATAATTCTTAACATTTTGATGATCTCCTTTTTTAAAAACAGGGATTACTTTACCCTTTTTAATATACTCAGGGAACACTCCATTGCAAAATGATATATTAATCAAATGGGTAAGAGGTGAGAGAATAGAATTCAAAATTCTTTTAATCAAAAAAGAAGGGACATCATCAAATCCTGAGGAAAAGGTATTTTTCAATTTTTTTGAGACAATCTCGAATAATTCTTGTTGGGTATAAGGTACTAATGAAAATGTTTTTTCTGCAAGATAATGGCCATCATTCTTGTTCAGGTCAAAAGAAGTTGTTACATAAGTGCTACGTGATTTACCGAAAGTATTTATCAGTGGGGCATTTTTGAAGTAAAGATTAAAATAATTGCTTATATATACAGGATCATGGACCAGGGTATCAGACTCATTTTTAATTGACATATTTGAGAATACTTTATTTTTGTTCCCAATTTCAGATATAACTCTCCAAGCCGATTTAGTTGGATTCTCAGAGTTGATAATTCTATCTTGATAATACTGTTTTTTTGTTGAACTTACCAAATTGTTGTGAATTTTCTTTTGCTGTTTGTAATAGTGTTTTACTTCTGGGATACTTTGAGACAGAAAATGGATATTCTTCAAGTTATCACTTGATTTTCGAATATCATTAGTAATCCACCTATTGTTGTTGCTTTGTACCTGCGTCTTTAATAAAGGAAAATATATGTTGAAATGATATAAGAATGCTTCAATGAATAATTCAAAAGCCCTATTCACATCAAATGTATCAAAAATGGATGTCCAGTCCTCTGTATATAATGCAAAATTAAATGTTTCAATTGCTACGTCACTATATTTCCGTCTATAGCGAGTTTCTTTGTTATTTTTAGTTTCAGTAAAATCAAAATGAGCATAAACTGTCCTGTGATCAGAAATTGTGTTGTCGAAGACACATGTCACACCATTTGTATTAGGGAAGTTAACAAATATGTTATCTATAATTGTGGTACTAGTACTAGTAACCCTAGTTGGAAATTTGACCAGATTATTATCCAATCCAAATGGTGACAAGATATTTATCAACTTCATATATTCACTATTCATTTTTGACGTATCAATATTGAAATCTCCACAAATTAGTAAATAGATTTTTGGTTTAAATATGTAACTTAATAAGTCATCCAGTGTTTCTAAAAAAGCATTTAGATCACCAGAAGGTGATCTATAACAATTCACTATAATGAGGGTATTTTTACTCGAGGTCTTATATGAAATAGCAGAAAATTCAAAATGTTTATCACAACAAAAGTTTCTTATATCGACAGACTTAACGGGTATGCTATTTTTCACCCATATACCTACACCTCCACCTCTAGATGAGTCCCTGCAATAATCATTTGCGAGGTAATAACCATCTATATAAACCTGTTTTACGGATTCTGAGTTTTCCCACAGTTCCGTAAGACAAAGGAAGTGCAAATCTGGATAATGACTAATATCTAATAACAGCTCATTTATTTTTTCACCGGAAATACTTTGCATATTCAGGAGCAAAAGGTTAGGGTTGAAAAGTGATGATGAACCTATGCTGGATTCTGATGATCCATTTTCTTCAGGTATAAAAAACGGCTAATACACGAATTTACAGGCCATACCATCGGGTCCATTGCCTTCTTGAAATTGTGTCCATATATTTTGGCCTTAAACGAGGCATATAGTTGTGGATGTCTTGAGTTCAGCGGTTCGAAACTAATCTCTGGAAAATGTTTTTTCAAAAGTGTTTCCATGTCTTCTGAGGTAGTTCCAGGTTCGATCTTATAAACATGGAGATCGACAAATTTAGGGACACCTTTAACAGCTCCTGGTCTATTGTCATATGTATTACTACCAACAATTTTTGCAGTTTTCTTTCGCGATTTTTGCACAGTTTTCCAAGAACCTTCGTCATCTATTCTTGTTAAAGACGAAGATGAATCCTTTGTTATATCCTGGGAGTTATTCAAATTGATTATTTCCGACAATTTATTTTTCGTTGTTTCTTCATGCAACGCACGTGAAAACTCGGTACTTTTTATTTTACTGGAACTCCCTTGTTTTGCTTGTATGGAATCCCCTAGTTTTATATGTTTTCTTCTAGGTGATAACGCATTATTCTTATCAGCTTTTTGTATATCACTTGCCGATTCATTACTATCAGCCGTTTTTTGAACAGCTTCATTACCAGTTTTTACTGTCGCATTAGTTTGAATCGAGGTTTGAATAGACATATTATTTTCCAAATATATAATCTTTTCTTTCAACAGATTTGAATTCTCCTGTAAAATGTCATTCTTACTCTCTAGTTCTTGTATAATCCGTTTGAGTAGGGATATTTCCGTTTCATGTCCACACATATCATTTGAATTCACAGATTTCAGATCATCAACAGCGATATGCTCGCAAATAGTATTTTTTGCTTGACTAGATTTATCTAAGCAGCTGGGATGAAATATTTCCTTGCACTTAACACATATCACTTTGTTTATTACACATTTTTTACAATATTTACAATTGATACTCTCATTTTTGTCGGACTGACTTGAACACACGTCCACACTGAGCGGCATCTCGATCCAATAGATTATCTCAGCCATTTCGAAATATGAAAATTTGAAAATTACATGATCTACTTCAATTCTAATAATTTGAAATTATTATTGAAGTCAAAATCGAGATTACAAAAATGTCGTAGCCTACTGCAATTCGTCCAATTTGAAATTTCAATTGTCGTTTTCTCCATCGAATCAAATTTAGAATACGAAGTGTGATACATCGTTGGAACGGTAGTTTTGAGTAGAAATCAAAAATTGCGAAAAATATACAGGGTGCTTGAGTCACTTCCGATCAAACCGGAAGTGACTTTCACGAATTTTTATTTTTCGAAATGGCTGAGATAATTCATTGGAACAGGTATACTTTGACACCCGGTCGAGCACCCGGTATAGGTACCTATTTGTCTTAAAAAAGGGCGAATTGTTATGACTATATAAACTTGGGCTTTCACGACCTCGATGATAACATTTAGAACTGATAATATCCCTCATATTTGTTTATTGCGAGCTGCATAATGACAAGGAAAACATTCATTTCCATGTTTTGAAAACATAACATTACCTAACTGCAAACATCTTGACACGAGCGATTCGAACAGAACGGATTTTTTCCACAAGCAAAGTCTTTCATTATTCCAGATTTTTTGGGATTTTCACTCCTCTCTATAAAATAAAAATATGAATATTATTTCAATATACGTGTAGTTGCCCCAAAATGTTACTGCGTTTAAAGAATTTTCCTATCAGAGAGCCTAAAAGAAAAATTCACTAGCTTGTCAGTGACAATTTGTATTGAAAAAGGTTGGGAGAAGAGAAATAAAGGTATATAGTATAGGAAAAATATCAAATTTCCACTTATCTTTGGACGTTTCGGGAACGAATCTGCTCCCGTTTTCAACATAAAAAATGGATTTTTGTATGGCAAATTCATATTCGTCTAGACACTTCTCAGTTTTCAGTGACAATTGGTGACGTTGGCAATCAAATGGGTTACAGGATGTTTTCATTAATTAATCTTGCATTTACCATTTCCATTTTCAGATTTCAGTATATATTCCTTTAGTTCTCTTCTTCAAACCTTTTTCAAAACAAATTGTCACTGACAAGCTAGTGAATTTTTCTTCAAGGCTCTCTGATAGGAAAATTCTTTAAGCGCAGTGACATTTTGGGGCAAATCATCTGATTGGTCCTGTATATTCATATTTTAATTTTATAGAAGCTAGGAGAGAAAATCCCAAAAAATCTGGAATAATGAATGTACCACCTCATCGATTAACCTACAGACAGTATTCAACAAATTCTTTCAGTTTGACATACAATAATAATTGTAGCTGTATGTCCGAATGAATCGCATATACCCTAAATATGCCTTGATAATTTATAATAAATGCTTCTAATGCTTCGTGAAATAGTCCAGCAAAATACCACTCTGTTCTGAATATCTTCTCATAATTCCGAGCATAATCCTGTCTTTTATTGACACAATTTCGTGAACATCATCATCATCATCATCATCATACTGTTGAGAACAGGACTCGTAACAGAATAACAACGGGTTTTAGTTATGGCATAGAATAGAGGGTGATTGTATATGTAGCTCAAAAGTAACACGAGACGAGCAGGGAAGATATGGCTTCGTACGATTCACTCGAGGATTCACTGTTGTGCTCACATTTATACGGTTATTTCTGAGTAGGCTTATGGAGTCAGTAAAAAAGTCTGCACAGATGAATCAGATCATTTGCCCTAAAATGGCACTGTATTCAAAAATTGTAGACTACACAGCCTAAAATTAAAATTCAATTGATTGTAGTGACACCCTGGTTTGAGAAATGTTCGAAAATAGTAAATATCCGAGGATATATCAGAAAATATAAAATTTTTCACCCATTTTTGGACAGCATTAGGTACCCTTTCGTGCGCTCCAAGCGATAAAAAAAAACCGACTGTTTTTCATTCCAGATCTGACATCTTCTTGACATATATTAAGTACATTTTTCTGCAACCGACACAAAAGTCGTCCATTTTGATACCAAAATTAGCTCTTAAATTGACGTTTCTATTACTGACACAAAAATAGGTATGTTGCTAGACAACAAATTTAGTTCCTAGGAGCTAAAGTTGAATTTTAGTTCCTAGGAGCTAAAGTTGAACTTTAGCTCCTAGGAACTAAAAAGGATCTACTGGACGTCATCAAGAATAAACAACATTGTGACGGTTGGTTATTTGCGTTGAGACGCATACCTGATTTGTTTCCGATTTCAGCAGATTTGGCATTTCATACCCATGCTGGAGATATAAATACACCTTATTATAGTTTAGTATGAATCATTAACATCTCAGCTAAGTATTTTTGTTTTGATCAGGGAACCCTTGAAGATTCAAATACTTGCTTGATCTGTATTTCATTCGTTATTCTCGGGATGGATAACTTGTTTTTGAATAATCACGGCAAGCAATTGGTTTTTTGTCTCAAACAACGATGTTGTTTAGCTTCATTTGATTATCAAGTCAAACACAGTGTCGTATATGGAGAGGAATAAAAATAATCACTATTATCATTGTTGATATGTTCACTAACCTAACATTTTCCACGTCTTGTTCCTATAGCTGGCACTGGCGCGGTATTTGTCATTAGAGCACCTGGTCCATACACAAATATGTCACGCTGTGGTTGTATTTATATTGAAACTACAATTCGAGCATCCCAGAAAACCTAACCTGCTGTTAATGCAGGTAGAATATTCTCACTACATGGATTATTTGTCAATATTTGTTGCATTGCATACATATGGCACGGCATTGGTGGTAACATGTTTATTTGAGTTAATTGTTTCGGTTGCAGAAAAAATAGCATGTTTCATTCGGATCAAACAATCTACTATTAATTAGGTTATATATAGGTTTTCAGCAGGATTCCGATGGAACATTGAACCTTTTTCAAAGTTTTTGAATCGGGTGCATGGAAAATGCTGAGCCTAACTCAAAGGGAATGTAGGCGTCAAAGTTTTATTTCTACTTGAAAACTATACCGAGTAACCGAGTAAACCACAATTATTCGAAATCAAGAGAAAAAATTATGATATGATAATGAAAATTCTATACAAGAATAAAAATTCTGAATTATTCAGAAATTACAAACGAGTTTGAGATGACACAAGCAATATGAATGTTTATGCAGGTATGAAAAAATTTATAATCTCACCAGAATCTCACCTGTGAATAATACATCGCCACCATCAAGTCTAGCATTGGCATCAGACATTTCAATAATAGGAAGGTCTAGCTCTTTTTTCAGGACTACTCGAATTGTATCTGTCTAAAACAAAAAAAAAAAAGAATTAATTAATTTTTCTGAAAAATTGTCATAAAAGGTGTTTTGTCGAGGTCATTCAGCTTTCATCTGCCTTACTTCAATAGGATCGAGAGCCAGATAGTACACATCAAAATTTAAAAAAAAAGTAGATCGTCAGTCAAAAAGCATAAGTATTTGAAGTAGCTAAACTCGAAGGGTAAAACTCCACGAACTTTTGTATTTTTCTCTTTGCGTTCTATCCCGCGTTCTATAGACAAAAGAGTTTTGGTGAAGAGTTGTTCGACATATTTCGAGAGACCGTATAATTGGGTGCTGAACGCCATATCGGGAAACAGAGTAATCTAAAACGGGGCCGTATCTGATGTGCATGAGAAATAAAAATAGGCCGCCATAATATTTCAGGAAAGAGAGTAGGGTAGATGCCTTGGTAAATGCACTGGTTAACCGACCAGCACTGGTTAACCGACCGGCTCTGGCTAACCGACCGGCACTGGTTAACCGACCGGCAATGGTTAACCGACCGGTAATGGTTAACCGACCAGCACTGGTTCTCGACCGTTATGGCATTTGAGACAAAATAATAAGAGGATTATTCCTCATACCATTAAAATTATTACTGTTTTCGGCCACATCACTCAATTCAAAATAGCTGGCAGAGTGAGAAATGAAAAAGAGCTTTTCGAACAGAAAATCATTTGTTAACCGTCTGTCATTGACAGAGGCTGTGTTATTGTCCATTGTGAAGATTGCTAGTTGATACCTGGCCAGAGAATAGTGAATAACTTTCATTTTGAATGCATTAGGTATATGAGATTTGTTTTATAATAATTAAGTAGTAGATATATAGTTTTCCTTGTTTTTCAAGAAAAACCAGACATGAATAATATTTGTTAAATATTCGGTGGTTGCGAACCTGTTTCACAAAAATTGGCTTTTTTATTTCTCGACAAAAGCATCGTACTGTGGTTACGGATACTTTTACATATCTACTTGTTGAAAATATCAGTTTGCGATCATTAAATAAGGTCAGAATAATATTTCTTCTGCAATTTCACCATTTATACAGTTCTCGACCACTGTGGTCGAGAACCAGTTTGAACTAAACTTTGGTTCTCGACCATATCATATCTGATTATTTAATTTATGTCGAAGTATAAAATGATTTTTGCATTGAAATAGGTATGCACAATATTTCAACATGATGTATACAGTCGTACTAAAAAAAAAGCGTACAAGTATATTGGAGGGAGAAATTAACGTCATCCTATTTGCGTAAAACGGGCTATCGGGAATGAATTTTTACCAAATGTTGACAGTAGAGTAATCATAGGTTCTCATAAACAGAAAGCATTGGTTGATCCAATTTTACACAACGAGAACTAGAATGCCGAAATCTTCTATGTTTAATACTTGTACGCATTTTTATTGAATACGACTGTACCTATTGCAGCTGAAAAACTGTAAAAAATAGTGATTCACACGAGACCGTCTCGTCTCGCCGTTGAAATATGAAGTCTTGTCTCGAGTCTCGTCTCGCAGCCCCGAGTCTCGTCTTGTCTCGCGTCTCGTACGAGAGTCTCGCAAAAGTATCGCAATGTCGTCAGAATAATTTTTTTCCAGTCTAGTACGGGATATTTACCTTCACCTACTTCTTGGGTATAATGTAGAAGTAGGAAGAGAACATTTCAACAAAAATGACATTATTTATTGAAAAGTAAGTACCTAATAGGTACATACTTACATCATACATCTATACAAGAAAAAAAACATAGCATTATATATTTGAAAGTTATAAAAATAAAATTAAAAGTAACACGTATATTCTGAACAAATAAACAAAACAAAAACTTCAATCCAACATTATTCCGCCGTAAGAGAGAGAATAGTCCGTTTTCGTTTCACGCATTACGTCGTTTTACAACGGATTGTGATTTCAAAGTATTTATGAATAAAATGTTTTGTCTGTCTGTGCTAAATAGTCTGAATTATTTCTAAATATGTTGTATCATGAATGAAATTCTCAAGTCTGAAGTCGGCACGCAGAAATATTTATCCGCGAGACTCTCGCACGAGACACGAGAAGTCTTGCACGAGACTCGAGACGAGACCAATGAAAGTCTCGTCTTGTCGCTTGTCCGAGTCTCGAGTCTTGTCTCGAAAACGAGACGAGACCATGCGAGACTCTCGAAAACGAGACTCTCGCGGGCACCACTAGTAAAAAATTTATATATATTTTGTTTTTTTATTGTTCGTAAATGTTTTAGGAATCGAAAACAATGACAGGGGCAATGACCATCATAGGGTCTTATCAGGGCCTACTCTATCTCACGGTCTTATGCGGTCTTATATGATTGAAAATGAGTATTTTTTTAGTTTTTAGAAGTCTGCCTAGGTATGAAATGATTTTTGCATTATAATCTTCAAGCTGATGGTCGAGAACCAACGTTAAAATGGTCCAGAACTCTGCGGGGTGGTCAAGAACTCGGTCAAAAATCAGTAAAATTAATAAATTTTTTCCTTTTATCAAGATTTAAGAAGTTAAATGGAAAAATGAGCTTTAAAAATATTCACAAATTACTTTCAAGTTATCGAGGAATCGGAATATACTAACTGCAATCCAATCAGGCTTTTAGAAACATTATTTGCCTATTTTCGTTTCGCTAATATTTTCATCATAAAATTATTTGTTCTTCACAAATCCATAAAACTGACTCAACCTGTCGTATTTAGGTATATATAGTTTGAGATATAGGCTCGCTCGTATATTTCAATACCTGTGAAAAATGCATTTTCTTCCATGATATGGCAATATATACCTATTCAGCTCATCGGATTAAAACTTCATCATGAATATATTCAAAATGAAACACATATACATATGCACTGGCGGATCTGAGGGGGGGGGCATGGGGGCCATGGCCATGGCCCCCCCCAGAGCTCTGAATAAGTAGTTGATATTGGTTCAACAATCAGTCTGGATATGCAACCAAAGCTACGTTATACAAACCAAAATTATTCGTATTCGTAGTTTTCGTATTGAATGGTTCCTCAAACACTCGAACATGCCAAATCAACTCTTTTTTGAATTTCATTCATTATCATATACAAATATTATATAGAAATATTCTTGTATGCAGTGGGAATATGGGAAAACGACACAGGCGGTCAGATCAAAGGGCGGCAAAACAGATAACGATGGAGGAAAAATAATTATTTTCAAGGCCGACAGAATTCAAAAGCGAACTGAAGTTATGGAAGGCGAAGTGGTTGAAAGCCAGCGAAGAAAAACTTCCTGTTCCAGACGATGCTTTAGGAGCCCTTGCTCACTGCGATAAAATAATGTTTCCTTTAATAACATCATTTCTTGAAATTTTCATTACACTTCCGATCAGTGTTGCCTCATCAGAAAGAAGTTTTTATTCGTTGAGGCGGATAAAAAGTTGGCTCAGATCTACTATTTCGGAAGATAGGCTATCTGGTTTAGCTATTATTAACGCTCATCCGGACATAGAGATTAATGAACAATTAGTTATCAACAGATTTGCCAACAATGGCCATAGGCATGTAGATTTTGTTTTATGAACATAATTCAATAAGCTTATGTTTTATGCGTTTAATTATTAAGTTTACTTATCAGTAAAATTGTGGATTTGTGTTTTTGTTTGTTTAGTCACATTTTTATCCATCACATTTATGTTATCCTGGAGTGAGCTCCGACCACCCGAGGTGGTGCTGTAGGTTTTTCCGGATTTTCCTGCAGCTGAAAAGTGAATACTCCACCAAAAATCAGTGAGTGGCCACGGAGCGCCACGGCAAATAAAAGTAATATCCATCCTCTACCCGCATTTCTTTTCTGGAGATTTGAAACACATTACTTTGGTCTTTTCAGATGTTTTTTCTACTCTGCTGTCCCTGAACAATTTCATACCAAAACCATTCCCTGTGCAAAGTTTCACCCTAAACGAAAGTGATGAAGTTAAAACCATGGGCTTTGTGCTATATATATATATATATATATATATATATATATATATATATATATATATATATATTCATATACATATCATTCATTATTCATGTGGTTTCAATTACTTTGGTTTCAAAATTCCATTAACTCACGGCCCATGGCCCCCCCCTGAAAAACTGCCTAGATCCGCCACTGTACCTATGACTATATAGGTCCTTAACTCGGTGGGTACCTACCTACCTACCAAGTGGGTGTCTATCCAGTGAGTATTATAATCATTACAACGATAAAATAAATGAAACATAGTAAACACACGACCCTGTATATGATTATCATTGTTAATATATTTCATGAGATATATTTCATCATATATAGGTATAAAACCTAATTTCAAATTACGTAGGAATTAAAATGGCATCGTGAAACATCGAGTGAAACATTCATTGGAGGCATTGCGTAATTCCGTTCATCCCATTTTCTACCGATCATACTTCACTCACACAAAACCATTCATCATTCATCCAACAATGACCCAATTATAGCCAATTGCCCTGATTACGGCAGCAAGGGACGCGAGAACCAGCGCAATAACCTCATAACCTCGCTCATAACCTTTACTTTACAAGCACACCAACCAGTGTTGCCAGAACGAACAAATCAATTGTCGGTAGGTAGGTAGGTACAATCAGATGCAATGAACATGTCGCATGGGCGGTGATAGCACCAACAGTGACATGTTCTTTGTATTGTCCGATGTACAGTCGTATTTAAAATAAGTGGACAAGTAGGGTAAATGCACTGGTTCTCGACCAGTTAACCGAAATGTCAACTTTAAGAGTGGTAAATTCTCGGGTAAATTCGTGTAAAAGCTTATAACATTTTATTGGAGTTAGTGTATACCGTTTCCTTGATAACTTCAAAGTAATTTGTGAATATTTTCAAGCTTCTTTTTTGCATTCAACATTTGAAATCTTGATAAAACCAAAAAATCTACGATTTTACTGGTTCTAAACCACCCGCAGTGTTCTCGACTATTTATTTCATATTGGTTATCGATCACCAGCGATCAGTTTGTTTCACAAGAAACTGACATGATTGAAAAACACTTGATAAGTAAAGATTAGAATGCAAAAATCTTTTTATACTCAAGCAGACTCCTTAAAAACTAAATAACTAACAAATACTCATTTTCAAACATAGGAACCTAATGGTTATTGTCCCTATATTTGTTTTTGATTCTTCAAAGAACTATGAGCAATAAAAATCAACATTAATCCGAGCATTAATCAAATATATGAATTTGTGCAGCTGCAATAGGTTCTTCCGAGGGTTCTTCATTCTGATATAAAAATCATTTTATACTTTGACATAAGTAATATATATGG
The DNA here is from genome assembly GCA_918026855.4 of Phaedon cochleariae. Taxonomy (NCBI): domain Eukaryota; kingdom Metazoa; phylum Arthropoda; class Insecta; order Coleoptera; family Chrysomelidae; genus Phaedon; species Phaedon cochleariae. The sequence continues at coordinate 45,903,855 of OU896714.1, read as the reverse complement.
TCCCCAACCAACATTTAGTTCAAAGTGGTTCTCGAGCACAGTGGTTAAGAACTGGATATTGCCAAGTTGGTTTTCGACCATCAATAAATGAATTGCAGAAGAACTATTATTTAGGCCGTATTTGATGGTCGCAAACTGATTGTTTACTAGTAGATATGCAAAAGCAGTAATCAGAAAAAAATACAATTTGTCAAAGAAAGTATCTCGGAAAGTATTATTCATTTAAATAATATGAAATAAAACAAGCCAAATATTGTAAAACTGATTCGCGACCACCGAATATTTAAGAAGAAAAAATGTTTTCCAAGAACTTTAATCTCAAAAAAAATCCCCAACACCTACCCCCTCTCCCTATCCCCTCTACGTAGGTACGCACGTGTCCTACGAATGTAATAGGAATTTCCAAGCGAATTTCCTTTCGTGTGCTCCAAGTGATAAATAAAACACCCTTTGAATAAAATTGCAAACGTTTTGTATACCTTACAGCAACCTCTCATTAAAAGGAGGCCTCAAAGTATGTATACTTAAGTAAATGAGACCTCAAAGGTTACTCCAAAAAGTGAAGGAACTCATTTTAACTTTGCCTCAACAGGTGGACATTTCAACGAATCTATCGCAACTCTACCAACTCCGGCAACCCCGCACAGCGCCACCCCAACGCCTACCTTCAGTGTTGCCAACTTGATTGATTTCACACTAGAACTGGTGGTTGAGGACCTGCGTATGAAATTCTCCTTGTTTTTAACATAATTATAATATCCACAATGTGAAACTAGAGAAAAAATAGTTTTTATAGAAAAACTACTTTTAACTTAACTGAAATCAGTTTCTAACGGTTAGGTATGTCCATATTTTGGTTGTTTTCGTACCTACGATCTCAAATGTTTCGATTTTTCATAAAATCGCAAGTGACATGATACCGAGGGAAAAACTAACCACATAATATGTGCTTTCATTTCATGTAATTTCTATAGAGGGTTTTGCAAAAACAAGAACCTCGGGGACCGGTCAGTTGGACCACGAGTACCTGTATTAATCCTTTTTTGAAAAAGGTCGAGTTAAGCCTACCCTGCAGTTCGACCATACCCGAAGGATGCACTGTGGCCAAACACAATGTGCGTTAGTCCCACAATGTCTAGTACTCGCGTCTAGCTATAGCATTTCTTCTATGGCTTCCTGAATTCCGGATTCGTAATATGAGGAAGGGAAATATCCTTTCTGCATAAGAAAGGAGACTACTTTTTCTGAACATTCTAACCTTGCTCGGCCTAAATGAACCTTCTTCCTAGGAAATATTTTTTTGAATATTACTTGAGAGAGCAAAAAAGGCTATACTTTTTCAAAACAATCTAACCCAACTCGGACTAAATAATCCTTCCTAAAAAGTACATTCTTCGATGAATTGCTCGAGGGAACAAGGAATACTACTTCTTCTAAACAATCTAACCTAACTCAGCCTGAATCAACCTTTTCCATTTTTAGACCCTCATGAAGTAGCAAACTTTTTTCTGAAGAAATTCATTCAATAATGCCCAGTAATCCAAGTCTATCGAAAATTTGCGATTATATCGTGGAAACTTATATCGATGAAGGAAGTAATTTTCCCCCAAGTATGTGGGCTTGTACTACAGATATTATGTACAGGACCACAAACGCGTGTGAATCATTTCATTCTCATTTTAATTCTAGTTTTTATAGTTCTCACCCAAGTTCGTTTAATTTTGTAAATATTTTAATGAACTTTCAAGCAGAAACAAATATTAAAATAATATCCGTAAAATCTTCCTCCAAAAAACTGAAAGTGCAACACAGAAAAAAAAAGATTTTATTAAAGCTAAGTTATCAGAATAAAGAAATGGCCGTTTATCACAAAAAGATTTTGTAAAAATTATGTCTGATCATAATTCACCTCAATAATAAATATTAATATATGTTAAGAAAATGGTGATTGTTTTAATTCTTAGAATACAACCTTAATCCGCTCGAAGAGCGGTCGTGGTCCAACTGATCGGTGTACTTAAAACAGGTACCTGGCCCGTGGTCGAACTGTCCGACTCCCAGAACCTCGACAAGAACAGCATTTTTGCGAAGAGGAAGAAAGTATACTTTCTTTCTTCTTTCAAAACATAATTTTCTACCGTTTTCTATCTACTGGAGCCATCGAACGTTTTAACAATTGCAATTAATTTGAATTCATTATGTGTTCGAGGCAAACATTTGAAAAATAAAGCCAATCCTGATGGTAATTTGGAATGAGTCGAAATTTTGCATACGGACATTCGAAAGCATGAGGAAATATACTGGGCCGTTACTTTTCCTGCAAACTAATGCCTAATATAGCTCGCCTGAAAGGTATGAAGGAATAAAAATTCGAGTAAAAAGTCGACTCTCATTTTAATAAAGACCTCGATAAGAACGAACGGCACTGCCGATAATGATGTTGGTCCGATTATATTGATGGTTATTCAATTATTCATCTATGTTCATATCTATCAGTCCGAATTTGGTAAGAATCGCATTACTCTAATAGCGGATATACAGGGTGTCCCTCGGGGTGTCCGGAAATTATGCGCAACAAATCAAGTCTGTCTGGAAATGCATAGTTTTCAACATACAGTGTGTTGATTCAAATGTCCCTCCACTGATTTTCTTCAAATTAGGCAATGATATTTTTTGTCATGAGGTGCTGATATACCCATAATTCGATTGGAATTATGAAATCCAGTGGCGTCCCGGAGGGCAACTTACCGAATATTATTGTCAATAAAATGTGCGCCACTGATTTTTTTGAAATTTGTATTCTCATAACCTATTGTCCAACTAAGAATACGACATTTTGGTTTCTTGAATTGTTTCGATATTTTGCTCCATTTCCATAGAAAAATATAAATACCAATTTATTGCATAAAGTGCCAAAAATTTCTTCAGAAAATGGGGTGAAAATGAATGCGTCCATAGACACAGAATGAGAATGATGATTAATTTTCTTCAAATATCTCATGATACATGTTTGTCACACTCTACACTCTGTATATTGAGAACTATGTATTCACCGGGGTATTTCACGGCCCAGGAAGAAGTAGTTTTCAATAATACAAAGTGTGTCAAACATGTATCATAAAATATTGGACGGAAATGAATCTTCAATCTGATTCAATGTCTATGATGAACATGGATCACACATTTATTTTCACCCCTGTTATTAAAGGAATGTTTTGCATAAAGCATCTAAGCAAAATATCAAAACAATTCAGGAGTCCAAAATGTTGTATTTTCAGTTAGTCAATAGGATATGAAGATATAGAATTCAAAAAATTCAGTGGCGCACATTTTATTGACAATAATATTCTTCAGGGTGCCCCCGGGACGCCACTGGATTTCACAATTCGAATTAAATAATGGGTAAATCAGCCCCTCATGGAAAAGAATATCATTGCCAAATTTCAAGAGAATTGGTGGGAGGATATTTGAGACATTCATAAAAAAAGGATTTTTTTTTGTAAGTTTAACACACTGTATCTTGAAAACTATGCATTTCCGGACCCACGTGTATATAGAACAAATTTCATGTTCTCTCATGCAGAATCACTTCCTTGATTTTTTGCGCATAATTTCCGGGCACCCTGTATAGCGGTAGTAAAGTTAAATACCCATTCCTTACACTGTGGTAATGTCATGGATGTTATGAAGAATTCATTGTTCGTTTTGTTTTTTGCTCGAGAATTATACCCAAAGAATTACGGAATTCCAGTTGTTTGTAGACCAGAAATAAAACCAAATGAAACGCATTTCATCCAAGGGATTCCAGGGAATTCCAAGGAAATCCAAGGAATTCCAAAGAAGTCCAAGGAATTCAATGGGAATTCATCTCGTAAGAAATAAAATTATCGACGCCCCTCGATTTCAGTGGGTCATTCTGCGACTTTCGCAAATCTGATCTGGCAACACCGCCTACCTCTCTCCTGCGATGCTCGGCCCCCGGCCTTGCGATCAGCGCCGTCCCGTTGCACACCACCGCCGTGTCCTCCACGAAAGCGCTCTCTGGCAGCGCCTCGTCTGCCGGCAGCTCCACCACGTCCAGCCCCAGCTCGCGCAGCAGCCGCACGAGGCGTTCGTGCTGCTCGCGAGCCGCCTCCGCGTCGACGCCGCCGCGCGAGGCCAGCGATAGCGGCAGCCGGCAGACCACGGCGTGCGTGTAGCGAAATGCCGCCATTTTCTAACACCGTACTCCTTTGACGTTGGTTTCACGACTGCGACTGCGGCAAAGTGCGACTGCGGTCTGCGGCGGAGCAGCGCGGAGCGGGCAGTCGCGCGAATTTTAACGGTTAACGGCAGTGTTGCCAGTACGGTGCCAAAAGCGTAATACTTACACTTTTCAACTTGATTTGCGCCATTATGGATTTTTTGTGAATTATTGCGCTTTTTCTTCTTGTATAGACTGTCAAGTGTATTGCTTATGTTGCTAAGGGTCCCTTGATGCATCTTGATGTAAATTGACGATTTGTCATCTTAATAACAGGGTATGGATAGATCCTCGTCTCCTCCGTTATATAGTTCCATCTTTATTCGTTTCTGGGAATAAACACTACCAACACTAGATTCCTGACATTTGTTGTTTTTTAGGTTATATTGAGGACATTGGCGTATCATACGTAATTTCCACATTTGATTTCTCATTCAACTCTACATATTATATCCAAATGATAATTTTCGAGTTTTTGATTTTTCAACTCCAGCTTAATCTTTGTGTTTTACCAAATGGTACTGTTCTTGTTCATTTCTTGTGCATTTCGCACACTTGATAAAAATATAACTATTGTCACTGCATCGCAATAATGACCGAAGACACTCAGACGATATACTACCATGCGCATGCACGAATATCAAAAGTTTTGATGTTGCTCATTTTCATCAGATATTGCGCTCTTATGTTCGCAGCTTTGCGTAATTTATTTCTTAAACAACGGCAACACTGGTTAACGGTTCTACTCCTTTCGTTCTCGCTTCGTCTTCGTGGCAGCTGGTCGCGCTCATGCTGCCCTTGCCGATTGTGTAATGGCAGGTAATAGTCCAGTCGATAGGGAAATTATCATTAATGAAGGCGGAACGTGAAGAAAAAAAAACCTGTCGACGTACGTGCCTTACCTCTGATCTGATGTCTGCCATGCAAATGCTGAGCACGAATTCAATTCAATACTTTAGAATATGGAAAGCCGTTTTATACTATTTATTTTGGGTACAACAAATATCAAAAACATGGAAGACATTCAAATCACGATTAAAAAAATTACACTAAATAAAATTTGTTCGCATTGAAATGTTTACTTCAAGAAAAAAGTTGCTTTTGTGTAATTATAAGTAATAGTAGAGTGCCAAACGAACCGTAAGTCGCTTAGATCAAAAGTTGGTGGGAAATCGGAGGTAAAAAGCTGTGACATGGCTAGAATTGTTACCTACCATCTCCAGATCATGGATCCACTTGTCGTCAAAAAATCGTCCTGTGCGTTTGGGGGGTAGGGGGTAATTTATAAAAAAATATGGTTTTTTTTTTTATTCGTGGAAAATATTGATGGGTTCCAGAACTTCCACCCTGTCGAATCTTGATTTCGTGTGACAAGTAGAACAAATTATAGAAAATTTTGAAATTCACCAATTACATTACGATATATGAGAAAATCATATTTCAAACGGCTATAACTCGAAACTTGTAAATTTTCGTTAAATTGCTTTTCATATACCTCGCATTATCTCAGTAACTATAACGTTTATCAAAAAAATACTTGAAATAATGTCGATGCGCCTATGTTTCAAGATGCGAATGGTTCTTCGATTTTGAAAATCGAAGCATAAATAAGGAAGATATTGGGAAAATCATAATCCAATGCAGGTAGTACGAAGGACGGCGACTCGCCGCTTTCATACCCCAATTCTCCCCCCAGACAGCACTGGATATTCCTAGAATATTCTCTAAATATGCTAAAAGGGAAAAATATATTCCGAATATCCTTCGAATATTCTTAGAATATATACGTGCCTCTGGAACATTCAAGGAATATTCAAATGTGAATATTCTAGTAATATTCCAAAATGAATATACAGGGAATATTCCAGAAGGAATATTCTGAAGTGAATATTTCTAGAATATTCCAGTTGGATAGTGCAGGGAATATTCAGGTATGAATATTCCAGGAATATTCCCGATTGAATATTCTGTTCCTGTATATTCATGGTATATTCCAGTAATATTCCCATGTGTTTCAATGAAATTGTAAAGTATGAAAATTAACCAATCACAATTTTATAGATGTGAGTATCAAACATTGATTTTGAAATCTGTGGTAGAAGTCCATCGTATTTCAAAGTGGAGTTGTTATGTTACCAGGGATCAAAAACAAAAAGTCGTCTCCACAATTTTGATAGTGATCAAAGTACTCAATCAGATCAACGTACATGTTAAGAGCCCATATGGAACTGGAAGTGTTTATGGTTCTCTTCTGCACAACGCTATTCAATAAATTGTTATGTTCATTATTATTCAACTCGATTACTGGCCAAGTGGTTAAGGCGTTGCTCTGGCAGTCTGAAAGTCCCGAGTTCGAGCCCATCTTGGGTCAGCTTTTTTTAATTATGAATATGTATTACGGAATATTATCGGAATATTCATTTATTTATATTCCTGTATTATTCCAGGAATATTCCGAATATTATCTGAATATTCCTAGAATATTATAGGTACATTCTGAATATATAGGGAATATTCCTTGTATAATATTCCGGGAATATACAGAATTTTCCCCACCAGCACATTCAGGGAATATTCCATAGTTGATAAGTATATCCCTGGCATGTTCATGAATATTCGCAATATCCAAAAAGAATATTCTATGAATATTCATGGAATATCTGGTGCTGTCTGGGCCCGCAACGCCCGCAGCCTTCCTAGTACGATCACCGTATATATGAAATACTGAGTGTTACAGAATAGTACGATCTTGGAATTCACGGGAGAAATGGAATTGATCGCTATTTTCCAAGTTAACAGAAATTTATTTTAACTTGCTGTTTGATTGGAAGTGCCCTCCATTTATTTTATGAATGATTCTATCTCGAAAGTACATTTTTATTATTCATCAGAGTAAAATGTCAACCATCTCATTTATAAACAAATTGACAAATATTGAAACAAAACATGATGCATATAATATTGAAATAAAAATAAGATATCCTTGTGGAAACTTGAAAAATTTGATATTTGATACCTATCGAATTGCGAAGTTGTAAATACACGTAAATACGATACAGTGTCCACAAGAACGCAAAGCTACGATAATTTTTTTCCATCATGTCTCTTGATGAATCATTATTCCCAAACCAACGTGTTTCGGTGTGAGTTTTTTGAATTTAGAATTAGCGAGTATTATACCTTGACATCAGATACTGAACACCATTGAATCAACTGAATCAACTTTATCGTGTATAAGGCAACTAATTTAAAAAAAGTTTTTATGGTATCATATCCTCGTAAGCCTTGACATCCATATTTTTGAGTTGTTTATAATCTGGAATATCTCTCATATTTCGATAAATATCTCAAAAAAATTTCAATTTGTGTATCTGGGTTATATCTGATGCATATACAAAGTCAGGGGAGTTATCTTCTGTAATTTCACTTTGTTCTTTATATGTGTATGAATCAGATGAGTTTTTGTCACTTTTGGAATCAGAAATTACGACTCATTAAAACGTTTTGATTCATTTGATAATTTCCATTTCCTTGTCGTAGTGCTTTCTGATTTCTTCGATAAATTCATTTTACTTGATTTTTCTACATTTTCTCTCCTCGTTCCTCTGGACGTTTCGGGAACGAATCTGCTCCCGTTCCCAACATAAAAATGCAAAACATTTTTCTTCGGAAGTTGCATTTTCATGTTGAGAACGGGAGCAGATTCGTTGCCGAACCGTCCAAAGAAACGAGGAGAGAAAATCCCAAAAAATCACGTAAAATGAATGTTTCACCTTCTCGATTAACCTACAGACAGTAATCTTCAATTGAGATTTTCCTACCAGTTTTGCCACAAGGATGGACAGAAGATGGTGGGCCAACTGTAGGCAATCTCCATATACTTATTTTGGTACAAAACACTTAACAGACAGCCTACTAGATAGAAGGAATCTATTCAATATCAGTGACAGTACTCGCAAGTGAGCCGCTAGATGGCGAACAAATGTCATGGAATTTGCATTATAGATAATAAAATAATTTTAGGGAATCTGTATTCTGTAATCTGTATTTGAGGTTATGTTATTTGTTATGTCTGACGCGAGTCATAGTAATAAAAAAAAAACATGTTTATGTGTTTTTTTTATGAAAATATGGACTGGAATGCCCAATAAGATAGTACGGAATAAAGTGTATGTGTTTTTAATTCGATCGTCAAACATTTGAAATCGACGAGTCTCTGCTTCAACTTTCAAGTGGACAGTGATCCCTGAGATTCTGATTGTAGTGCTGGTGGTACCTACTTATGGAAAAATCGAGGGAAAAGTAGTTATTCATTGAATCACAGATGCGTTTGTAAACAGTAAGTACTCATTTTATATTTCATCCATATTCATATGATACCTGATTTGTTGATGGTTTTGCAATAGGGCTGATGCATCCTTGCTGATACTGAAGTGAGAATCTCAGATTATATTATTTATTCCATATATCTCAAAATACTTTCTATCCACCATTCATACCTGCTTGCCTACCAACAGTTAGAAGTTTACCTATCTGTTTTTTCTTTCTGTAGTAGCATAGATCTATGGTAGTACTGGTAGTAGTATGTAGTATGATGGCCCTTTTAAATAGATTAACAGCCATTCTCTGTGCAATACCTACCTATTATTATATGCATGATGCAGAACATACCCTTGAACAGACATTTTTATCATAAAAACCTTAGAAAAGTTAATAATGAATTCGTGAATTCTCACAATCTACATTTAAGTACAGTAGCAAATAGTTTATTGGTTCAATTTTGAAACGTTGGAATCTACATATTTGAATAATTCAGCTTGGTATTCAACAGTCATTAGTAAATATATGTCCCAGAGCTTTTTAAAATTTGAGACCAGCAACTTTCATGCTTATCCTACACAAAAAGTCCTCCAAAATCTCATTCCAAATAGTGAAACAGAACCAAATCAACCCTTTGTCAAACATCTAAGAATCACTCTTGATTTTCTCCAAATTGCAGCTCCATGTAATCAAGCATGTGTTTTGGTTCATCTCAAAGAACTTTTATAAAATTATACATTTCCATAAAACATATCAATCATAATTTTTGTTGAATGTCTAGGGTGAAATGAAAAAGAAATGAAAAAACATGGAATGTGATTTGAAAAACCAATGTTATGGGTGGTTCCTAGTGTAAGGGTCAGTTTAGTCATGACATTGTTGCATTGATTATGTTCAATGCTGTTACATTATCATGAGATTCAGGATGAAAAAAATTCATCATTTATTAAACAGTATAATACATCAACTATATTGAGCTTTTGTGTATTTATTTAGTAAAATAATATATGTTTCAGTAAAACTGTTTACATACAAATTTTTATCAACTTTTCTACTTCAGTATTCCAGTGCCACCAGAAAAATTTTGAAGAAAAATATGTAAGCCTTCTTGGTGCAGCTTCTGAATTGGTCATCAAATTGCAACACCTTATCTGACATCCAAGTGGAAGCTATTAAACTATTGTATCTGGGTGAGTGTGATTATATTTTATTACTTAGCATATATAATTTATCAAAGTACATATAAATAGATCTGTATTGAAACTACTATCACTAATAAACAAGGAATATCAAATTAGTTATCACAGTCACAGGTAGGTATAGGGTGATTCACCATTAATCCTCCCTCTATTCTAAACTTGAATATTTGATTTCTGTATGGGGATCAACAAAACTATCTATTATGAAGCCTCTCAAAACTCTTCAAATAAAATTATCAAATGTATATACATACTAATTTATTTGGAACCTACTAAGAACCTTTACAGAAAAAAATAATTACTAGATATAGATTCATTATATAAATTCAAATTAATATCATTTATTCATCCAGTTAAATATTGTAAGAAGCATTCAAATTTGGTTTTCCAAATTAATTGTAGTCACCACAACCACACAACTAGACTATTGGTAAAAAATCCATCTATCACAATGGAATGATACAATACAATTCACTACCAAATAACTGGAAGCTGATTAATAACATTGAACAATTTAAAAATACTCCTGTAATATTGACATCTTATCTCATTTTTATATTTTTCTCCTACAACTACTATAGTTTTTCATTGGGTACCTAACAGCTGAGCCAATTGAGAATCATTTTCAGATGAACTTGAAAAAAAAAAGATTTCTTGAGTGTGAGTCTTATTTTACTGTCTTCTTTATTTTGTCAAATATATTTCTACATCATGTCCCAGCTTGAACTTGTCACCCCCAAATCTCCCATGTTGTTAAAAATATTGAAAATCGCTGGGACTGGTCGATTTGAATTTGGCAGGGGACACATTTTTCTGCAACTATCAGATTTCAAAGTTGAAATCTTGAAGTGTAACGGGCATCAATTCTCGATTTCCAAATGGAGCATCCTGTATTTCATTGTATTTTTAGATTCTTCCTGAAGAGCTGCTTTCATCAATGTATCACACTTGGTATCTAGCGGGAATCTAGTGTTCAAAATCGAGATTTTACACTTTTAGGATTTTTTTGTGTCCAAACTATTCATTATCGGTCAGAACGACTCACATGTCCCCATCTTAATTTTTTATTCACTATCTACTGATACCCTGTATTCGTTCAAATTAAATATCAGTAGATAGTAAATCAAAAGTTAAGATAGGGACATGAAAGCCGTTTTGACCGATAATGAATAGTTTCGCCACAAAAAACTCCTGAAGTTAAAAAATCTCAATTTTGAACACCCTATATCTCTGTAATCATTCCCGCTAGATACCAAGTGTGATACATTGATGAAAGCAGCTCTTCAGGGAGAATCTAAAAATGCAATAAAATACAGGGTGCTCCATTTGAAAATCGAGAGTTGATGCCCGTTACGCTTCAAGATTTCAACTTTGGAATATGATAGTTGCAGAAAAATGTGAGCCCCGCCAAATTGAAATTGACCTGTCCGAGCAATTTTAAATTTTTTCAATGACATCAAAGATTAGGAGGGTGACAAGTTTTAGCTGGGACACACTGCATATTCACCATGTTTCCTTGTTAATAAAGTTGATTGATTGAACTTAAATATATGAAATAGTTTTTCAGATAATTTTCTTCCACTACATCAGAAAATACAGGATACTCGGAACAAACGATCAACAGGGTATTAGTTGATTTTTTCAAATGGAAAGCCCTGTATTTCATCGCCTTTTTAGATTATTCCAGAGGAGCTGGTTTTATCAATAGATCACACTAGGGGTTCTAGTGGGAATGAATAAGAGATATAGGGTGTTCAAAACCGAGATTTTTTAGCATTAGGATTTTTTGTGCTGAAACTATTCATTATTGGTCAAAACGGCTTCCATGTCCCTGTCTTAACTTTTGATTTACCATCTACTGACATTTAATAATTGGAACACAGACAGGGTGATCAGGATTCTGAATCTTGAACCACCCTGTATTTTTCCATTATTTAAGTCAGTAGATAGTAAATCAAAAGTTCAGATAGAGACATGTTAGTCGTTTCGACCAATAATGAATAGTTTGAATACAAAAAATCCCAAAGTTGAAAACTCTCGATTTTGAACACCCTATATCTCTGTTATCATTCCCGCTAGACCCCAAGTGTGATTATATTGATGAAATCAGCTGTTCAGGGAGAATCTCAAAATGCAATGAAATACAGGGTGTCCCATTTGAAAAAAATCAACTAGTACCCTTTATATCGTTTGTTTGGAGCACCCTGAAATATCTCTTCAGATAACTTTACAAATTTTGAATAAGCTTCCAAATTCAATCATTATTTACAATGTCCATAGGTTGAATAGGTTGAGGAATAGGAGAATGGAAGGATATAGCAAAGGATTCCTGGGATTCTTCATTAGCAGAGCAGTCAATTTCAGCTAGAGCAGGACCTTGGGTAGGACTCATTGGAATTGGAGTGGAATGATCTTCAGGGCTGGAAAATGAATATTCAATGTCAATAACTACACCTTTATTTGAACTCAAAATAACCAAATTGGAGAAATATTAGGAAGCAAATTGTAATAATTCTATGTTTCTGTCATTATAAAGTGTTTCTGATTCTTGATAAATTTAGTGGAAAATTTTGACCTAATTTGATGTTATTCCTGAATTATTTATACATTTTTTCATGTTATATGTATTTATAGAGGATGATTGCAATATATGAATCACAATAGAGAACAATAACTATAAAAATAGTGTAATTATTTTGTATTTGAGATCTGTTATGACTAAATTATATCATTGTAGTTATTGTATTATTTCTTATATATATAAAGGTACATTCCAACTAAATAATAACATATAGTATTCATGTCTTCAAATTAGATTTTTTTCCCTGCCTGAATAAAAATTTCACATCACCCTAAATCCTAGTAAAAAGATTTTTTTTTATAATTTCAATAAAAAACTACTTTCCTAGCTGAAGAACATGTGAAGTAACTCTAATTCATATTTGAAGTGCAATCATGATCATCATCACTTTTATCTTAGAGAATAAAAATTTCATTTGATACACAACCAGGGGTGGAAAGGAAAAAGAATTTTAGTCATTTACTAATTGTTACAAAAAAGTGATTTTTTTCCCAACTATGTATTGAAAAATTACTGAGAATCAAGTGCCTTACTATTTTTTCATTCAATACTGATGTGGACTCGGATATGTGGACTTGTACATACAGGGGATGTCCAGGGGAAGATAACATCTCTAAGATCTCTGGAATAACTTGTAAACCAAAATTCTAGAAAACTTTTATGCACATTAAAATCATGCAAATTATTGTATTTTTTATATATTTCAAACAATTTCTCATGCTCAGACATTTCTGCAATAACAAAATAGAATTCAAACAATAATTCATGTTGTCATGACTGAGAGTTTGATTATTTCTTTAGGTACATTGACCAGAGCACAGGTTTGGGGAACAATGTACTTATGCCCTTATAAGGATAAAATCTTGATTCTAGTCTGCAGTATGATTAAAATATCAAGTTGTGTTGATTTCAGAAGGCATATATTATAGTCATATTAAAAGACACAGTGAATGCCTTTACAGTAATAATATGATACATTGAGTTACTTGCTGAACTGATGGTACATATCTCCTTTTTTTCAATTTTTTGCTCCTACTGGCTGGAAAATGGCTGGAGCAGACAAAAGATTTCAAATGCAAAAGCTGGCCACAAGTGATTACCCATTCCAAAAGTTGACAATCATCCTGAAAAACATAAGTTTCACTCAGAGTAAATTGTCTAAATTGATCATGAAGGCCCTATCATTTTACAATGTTTTACCACTAACCAAACTGATATTTTAACTCTCAATTTTAATATTCTGAAATTGATATGGCAAAAAATATTTTCTTATAGCACTAAAATGGTGCATTGTGGTTATTGTGCCAGAACGGTTCCTGAGTCTTAGATATACCTATCATTCCTATCAAGTGAATAAGGTATTGGTATATCATATCCATCATTATATTATGATAGAATGAAAAAACATATTAACACACTTCTACCTATATATTCTAAGTAACTGCTTGGACTTCTTTCCCCCTTTGATTTGTTGCCGTTTTCATAGGGCACATTCATAATCACATTTTCTTAATTATACCTACTTAGTTACCTACTGAAAATACATTTCACAGGTTGGACTATGATGAATCAAGTTTTAATGGAAGTATTTCATAATAAAAAAAGTATTCCATCCCTCTTCTCTGTTAAGTTTGTAGGAATAGTGTCCTACATTTGCACTAGGTTAGGTAACCATTGAAACAATAAGAATGAAAGAAATTTTGCTCAAAAAAACACTAATGTTGGGGTCATATGTTACAACAGTATTTGTGTTAAGTATGAAGGGATATTCCTAAAAAAAATTCAAACCCACACATGCCAAGAGAGACTGGAGTTCTGATTTTTTTCGTATAATTATTCAACCACTGCATGAAACTCACTATATGACACCTCAATCTCTAACTACCTACTTTACAAAATGGAAAGTTGTTGTACTTCCGTACCTACTTACTTTTAACGCAAACTTACCTTTGGAACTGCATACAAATCTGTAAGAGTTTCATTTTCTTTCCGGCAAATCACACACCCACGAGTTTTTCGTTTTTCCACCATCAGAAAATCTGACGACACAAAAACAAAACTATGAACAAACTGAGGAAACAAGACGAAAATGATAAGTGGATTCCAATATCCGAAATAAAACACACTGGAAACTGGGATTTGAATAACACACAAGAAAAACAATAAAAATCTGGAAAATTTAAATTTTGAATTTAAATACACTCTGAGTGACACTGACAATTGTCAAGAAGTGAGGTTGATATTACAGAAATCTGTAAGAAATCTGCCATCTTACCGGAGAAGTGAGAACTATTATGCCATTTTTAATGACAATGGCGTAAGCGTTTTGGTCGAAACAAAACACTATCAGTGTTAGTTTTCACCATACCAAGTTCGGTATATTTTTGATATAAACAGTTGAAAGTATACCCTTTTTCATTAGAAAATCTGCACCATCTATTAATTTTATCAGATTGTCAAATTCTTTGTCATGTGTGGTATGACAACTTTATTCTCACTCAGTGATCCTCTATAATGTTTCCAATTCGATACAGAGCATTGGTTATGATACTTGACTTCCATGGCAATTAACAATGTTGGTAGTCAAATCTAGGTCAAAACTTGACACTTATTTGAACGTTTTTGGTAGGAAATTCTTTTAGACACATCAAAAATACCTTCACATCAATTTCACTATAGAAAGCGTTTTATTCCTGACATTATTGTCTCCAGTTTTCAATATTCCTGTGCCAGAAGATCAATCGACCTTTATTTTCATTGAAAATATCATCAATTCTCTGGAGTTCCATATCGATTTGCCTCGCTTAGTTTTTTCCGAGGTTTTTTCTTATATATATTCATACAACTCTAAAATGTTTTTATCGATAATTCTGTACAACGAAGGAGTTGACCATCTTTTCCACAAATGAAACATTTTCTCGATGATTCTGTACTCTGCTGGAAAGGAATCTTCAACTTCAAGACATATTCAAGATCAGTGTCTGAATTGCTAGTACTTTCAATCTTTTATCTAGGGAAACATATATCTTATGGTAAATTTACAATAATAGATTTCGTTAACTAATCAATACTTATTTGATTATTGAAACAGAGCACACAGTACCAAATATCGAATAATTAATTCACAATAAGTCATCATTAAATGCAATGGTCAACGCCTCAATGGTGTATAACGAAAGCGTATGGAACCATGATAGCCGCGGGTATTGCGGGGAGAATAGGGGTACGATTGCGGCGAAACGCGATCGTCCGTGGTACCTGCATTGCATTATGATTTTCTCAATATCTTCCTTATTTATGCTTCGATTTTCAAAATCGAAGAACCATTCGCATTTTGAAACATAGGCGCATCGACATTATTCGAAGTATTTTTTTAACGTTGTAGTTACTGAGATAATGCGAGGTATATGAAAAACAATTTAACGAGAATTTACAAGTTTTGAGTTATAGGCGTTTGAAATATGATTCTCTCATATATCGTAATGTAATTAGTAAATTTCAAAATTTTCTATAATTTGTTCTACTTGTCACACGAAATAAAGATTCAACAGGGTGAAAGTTCTGACACCCATAAATATTTTACACGAATAAAAAAAAATCCATATTTTTTTATAAACTACCCCCTACGCCCCAAACTCACAGGACGATTTTTTGACGACAAGTGGATCCATGATCTGGAGATGGTAGGTAACAATTCTAACCATGTCACAGCTTTTTACCTCCGATTTCCCACGGGGTGAACGATAGGATTCGATTGGCACTCTACTATAAGTGATAATAATATTCAGATATTGTACCATAATTGGCGTAGAATACATAGTCTGTAGATTCCACGAACAGAAAATAGAGAAAAAAGTTCCTCTTATTGAGAGCCTTGAGAACTTACACATTCACCAGCATAAAAACCCCGCAAAAAAATTAAACAAAATCGATCGCCCTGTAACTTTTATAATTCTTTCCGATTTTGGTGAAATCGTAGATTCCAGTTTCCAAGTAAAGCTGATGGCTTGATCATTATCCAGGAGCTTCATTATGTTTCAGATTGGAGTATGATTCTTTTTCAACACAAAGGTCCTCGATCCGGAAAATAATATACCACAGTGTTAGTTCATAATGCTCCTGTTACATTCAATACAATTTTGAAATTTATTACCACTTTAATCGAATGAAAAATTGTAACCCACAGTTGAAATAGAAACGGCAAGGAAGATGTGTGATGTATCAAATGTAAGTTATACACCTAGGTATTCCTCAAATATAATTTTCAATAATAATTCAGATTTATAAAGTTGATACGAAAAAAAATGTATTTCATCAGGAATTAGAAAGTTGACCAAAAGTCCGCATTTAAGTTGAGATTATCGTTTCAAACACTGTATATCTGTAGTATACCTATTCCATGTTCCATCTGACCACCATCCTGTGTAATTCAGATATCATCATCATCATTATTAGTCATAGATATATCTATAGATACTTGTTTCGGGAATTTATAGGATCGAAAGGTGACGCAACTAATTCATTCGGGACGAGGTGGTGAATCATGTCAGTCTTATGTTAGATGTCATCGCGTACGGTCTACTTAGAAGTGCTCCTTTCAGTTTCAATCAAGAATCTAGTCACTATAGTGCATATCGCGAAATAGTATACATGGTTTTTCACCATTAGCTTTAATTAGACATGTCTGGCAAACCAATAAGCAACAGAAAAATCTGAAAATTTGATGGTATGTATAAGTTTACATGATCTACGCGTCTAAAATATTTGAAACGAAGCGACCTTGCCACTTCCACCAGAAAGCAGCAGCAACTATGACTTTTCAAACGGAACACCCTGTATTTCATTTCATTTTTAGATTTTCCCTGAAGAGCTGATTTCACCAATGCGGGAATGATTACAGAGATAAAGGGTGGTCAAAATCGAGTTTTTTTACTTTAGGATTTTTTTCTCGAAACTCATTATTGGTCAAAACGCCTTCCATATCCCTATCTCAACTTTTGATTTACTATCTACCGATATTTAATTGGAACAAATACAGGGTGGATTCATATTTCTGATCACCCTGTATATGTTCCAATTGAATGTAAGTGAATCGTAAATCAACAGTCAAAATAGGGACATTTAAGGCGTTTCGACAAATAATGAATAGTTTCGATACAAAAAAATCCTTGAGTTGAACACCCTATATCTCTGTCATCTTTCGTGCTAGACCCCAAGTGTGACACATTCATGAAATCAGCTCTCCAGGAAGAATCTAAAATTACAATGAAAAACAGGGTGTTTCATTTGAAAAAAATCAAACTTTCTGCTACGTTCTAGTAGAAGCGGCAACGCCGCATCATTCAAAATGTTTTAGACGTGTAGATGTACTAACTAATACCACAACCGTCTAATTAACGCTCATCGTGAATCACCCTGTATTGGTTAACGAGCACGGAATGATAGACATTTATTAGTATTCCGTGCGAGTTAAACACTATACTTTTTCTGAGACTGTCACAGGTAACATCGAAAATTTTTATTTCTTCGGCTTGTAGCCATCTGGTAATGCTCATCTATAAGACAGATCTGTCATTGCTTGAAATGTGACATTTCATGGGAGATGAGATGAGATTTTGGAATCCTCCTATTCATCTTCAATTTTTTGGTATAGGCACAATCTTGAAATATCCTTATTAGATTCTCATAAAAAATATTAGTGTCTTGGAATATGTGCATATTCATTTGGAAGGATATAAGTTCAGTTTTTCAACTTATCAATATCGAATTTTGTTATTTCTTTAGCTTTAACTTTCTTGTTTTAACTGATATGTGTTATGGAAAAATGGACAATTTGAATTTGGTGGTCACTAATTGGTGACATTTTTTGAGATATTTCTACACTCATTCGAATTTGTAGCAATATGGTCGATAAGACTAATTGTGTTTTTTATATCTCTTGTTGGTATATCTCTATTACATAAATTGAAACTATTTGTTGAGTAAATTTCCATATAAAAATAACTCACCAATATGTTAATAGCCAGGAAAGTAGTCGTTCTGTATTATGTCTGTCCATCCTTCCGCAGACGCGAAATTACGCTTACGCTTAAGCGTAATATATCAATCAACGACGAGAGTAAAAATTCTCTGCGCGGCGTTGGATGTAATATTCAATGAACGCATTTTTGAAGATTTCGAGTTTCAACAGTATTTATCAACACGCTTTTATCAATTGTGAATATGTAAACCTAACGACATGTTATACCACACCATTGTCGATCTAAATGGGAAAGCTAGTTAGTTGACGAGAGGTATACTAACTATTCGCGAGATTCGCGAAGTGGGCGACATCTAGGTTACATAATACGAACTTCAAACTGGGCGAAAACAAAACTGTTGTCTATGGATAAAGTGCATATAGACTACAATGCATTCAGCTTGCTGTAGCTGTAGTCAATAAACTTGTCAAAGACATAAAGTGTTAGCACTGTTGGTAGTGATGATGGTTGAGTTGGTTAATTTCTTTATATATTATTACATTTTTATTAGTTTAGTGAAGAGTGAACGGGTGAAGAATTAGAGCTCAGCGAGCACAAAAACATCTCAGAGATGTTAAAAGTACGAGATTTCGAGACATTGAACCTTCACTGCGATGTTCTGTTCACACATGAATAGAACTATTATAGAACTGCCAATGTCCGCCGCAGGCGGCAATTATCGCGATGTCCTTGATATGTCACAAAACTACCTTCTCCCTAGTTCTTTTTGAAGCCTTTTCATGGACACAACAAAACATTTTCAACGCGTCTTGCGCACATTAAATCGCTGTAAAAAAGATTTTGGAGGTACTCTTCTGAAGCCTTTTGTCAAAATGAACTTTTGCATTAGGATTCCATTTCCCTTGAATGAAAAAATGCGTTAAAAATAGATTGAACATAAAAATATTTTCTTGATATGAAATTACCTTCTTAATCGGTTTCTGAGTAATGCTTACTACACACAGACATATAATTGGAAATAGGTTTCCCAATTTTTGAAATGTTCTCCACGATGCATAATTTTGCAACTGCGGAGAAGCTGTGTATTGATGAGTTCGTACTTTTATATATTGATTACACTGAGGCACCGAACAACACATCTTGCATCTGATGGTCATTATTACAAATTAAATAAGTCTTCTAACACAATAAACTTCACCAAATTCCTTTCTGTTCGTTAGCAGCGTGATGTAAGCGTGACACGCTGCAAACGCGAATGCCAATTGCGAACAAGAAGAACAACAAAAATCGAAAACAAATCAGAATTCATCGTATTGTGACGTAAGCATGAGACGTTGTGGTGGGGCAAACAAAGAAAGGGCACAAAAGAACAAAAACAATACTTTCAATATCCTTCCAAGACCTCTTTGGGAAGTGCATATTACCCCTCAAAAAAAACATCCTCGTGCCTACATTTCTAAAGCATCCCAAAACATCCCAGGGATACCTCTCAGTAGGCAAACAAAGAAATGCCACAGAAGAACAAAAACAATACTTTAATATCCTTCAAAGACCTCTTTGGTCAGTGCATATTACGTCTCAAAATAACATCTTCATGCCAACATTTTCAAAACATCCCAAAACATCCCAGGGATGTTTGTGCTCGCTGGGAGATAGGTCAAACAATTCAAACTAATTATGACGAGCAAATCAATTGACATATAATAGAACAGCTACAACATGTTTACAATACCCAGATTGTCCTACATTGCAGGAACAAATACGAATCCATTGTTCTACAGGAGTTCCTCTAGACCTCAACTTCAATTTTACTTCATGTGGGGAAGATTTCATCACCGAAGTTTGTAGACCAAGTGCAAAAATGTGCATTTTGTTGAAGTCTTCTGCCTCACACGAAATCACATGATTAGCACGGAGAACTGCTTCTCCTTCCACTACTGGTCGGCTTTTTCCATCTAAATAGAGCAAAATATCTGCCAAAAGAACATCTACAACAGGCATTATTAGCGTTTTCGATCGAATTAATATCACGAAATTTAAAAACTTATCACTCTTATCAGTACACAGTACATAAGCTAATGGCACTAATGGGATTGAGTGAGGATTGAGTTTGTTTTCCTCCAGTTTTGACGTGGCTTTGACATGGAACGATGAAAACCGAGCGCCACCTGGTAACATTGATTCCCGCGAATAGCTTTTCCATAGATGGACAATGGCCATACAGTTTTTATTGATAGGTATAATTGTTTCTTTGTTTTACAGTGTGTTCATGGAAAGAATACCTGCTTATGCTTATTTAGCATGTAAAGTTTGTTATTATGGCAATTCAGTATTTTTTTGAAATTTAAATCCACGTTTTCAATTCTTGTTGTTTTCTCCACATTACTACGTTTTATAGGGGAAGTAATGCTGGATTGCCAAACAAAAACTACAGATTGTATTGCTTCATTATTATATTGATAAAAACCTACTATACAAGCTATAAAAATCAAAAACAAAATGTTTCCTTCAAGCTAAATCTATCTTGTTGATTTTCACTGCAATATAATTTTCACTATGATGTAGGTATACCCCCCAGGGTTTTTAAAGTCCAAATATATCAGTCTCAAATGTTAAACAGCTATCATTGAATTATATGAACACTAAAAGTCATTTGTCAGTCTCTAATAGTGCTTTTTAAAATCCAGAAAAGGGCTGGGTTCATGAATCAAACTAGAATATATATTATCCCAGGCAACCAGATGACGAATGATCACGTCACTGTGACGTCCCTAATTGGTGATTTTTCGTCAGAGACGTCACTACACCAATTTATGACGTCACTAAGATGGTTGAAAGAAGACGTCAGTTTCATAACGTTGCAGGGACGTCTTGTAGACGTCCATTTTTCCCAGATCTTCTCTAATTTATGGATATATTATCATGTGAAACAGAAGCAAATCAACATGCAAGTTTTTTTTGAATTATTAATATACCCGAAAAGTAGGAGAAAACTTTTTTCTAAGAAACTTTGACACACTGTATATATATACGGACGGAGGTGGTAGGTTATGTGTTCTTGAAGAAATTTGACCATATATACTATTATACAAAGTGTTACATTTTTCGAGAAATCATAGCTTATAAATTCAAAATTTGATGTTACAAAAATCGTTTTTTTTTATTCTAACGAGCCAAAAAATGTTTTCATCACATAAGATCCCAAAACTACATAATTTTTTATACGAATACCAGTAACAGATTGCATTCTGATGGAGATGCGTACTGAAGGATAGCGCTGCTGAATAGGCGATTGAATGAACATGACACAGGAGGGACCCACCAAGCAGACTTCGAGAATGCATACCTAATCAATATTATATAATGTCATCAGAGGCCAGTGGTGTTTATCACATCATGTTGAAGGAATCTTTTTAACGTATCATCGCGAAATTTAATCGTCATTTCGACGTCATTATGACGTCAGTCGGACGTCACAGTTTGATGAGTAAATGAAGTCAATACGACGTGAGTAATATGACGTCATAGGGCTGTGACTTATTCACGTCATTATCACGTCATGCGACGTCAACTACTGACGTCCCCTTGGTCATTCAAGTGACGTGAAAAATACGTCACTGGAACGTCATCTGGTTGCCTTGGATATGTATAGGTGGGTAAGGACCTTTATGGTAGATATACAAATTCGGTTCATCTGATGAAATCACTTCAAACTTTCAATACTGTTGAGAACATTGAAACTCATATATGTGATAATATCTCTAAAAGGGACAGACTTAAGGAACAATTCTCTTTGAACTCCCGGGGTATCATTTTTAGCTGTAGCTACTACTCAATACTGAGATTTCTGAGCGTTAGAAGAATTATTAACGAATTTAATCAAACACTTTGTTCATGAAGCAGATTCCAAAGAATTACTGCTCAAAAAATTCTGAAATAACTGGCTCATTATCCTCAAAAATCAATTTTCTATGAACTAGAGGAAGATGTTTGTTTCTTAAAAAATAATTTTCATTTCCTAGTATGCTATAAAGCCTTTCTCCCTCCTTCCCCAACAAATGCCTCAGGGCTTTATTTCTTTCCAACAATTTGGTATAATATTCTTTACCACCCTCTGCAAATATGGTACTTCTTTCTTTCAATTCTTTATCAATAGATTCCTCATAATACATTTGAGTCATATCTTTGGACATTGTGTATGAACCTATCATAAACAAACCAACCAACGTATACACAACTAATCTAACACCCAGAGGTTTAGCATATAAATTGAATTTCTGATTGAGATGATGGCTCACACCATATGTAACACCACATGCTGCTGTACTCAGTAAGACATCAAACATTGGTTTTCCAGTTTGTCTGTATTTTATTTCCCTTGCCATTGCATATAATTGGGCATTTTCTGATAGAAACAGAGAATTCAAAAGCTGTTGGCCAATTTCAGAATCCCAAACTATGGATTCCTGCATTATCTGAAATAATAAATATATACAGTTCTCAACACACTAAATGGACCACTGATAATTTGACACTATTTCGAAAACCTGTATTTTTTGGAAAAAATTGACCGATCTTCATGCGGTTTCCGATATCAGATGTGATATTTCATCGGCTTCAATGAGAGCTAGAACACTCTGAAAAAGTCCGCAGAACAAAACTCACACAGGGTGTAAAGTGGAACCATTACACTTGGTGCGTTCGGTTATAACATATCTGTTGGCTCGATTCCATCTGTTAGCTCGGAAAGCGTTCGATAAATCAGATCTACTTCCTCTGTCTAATCTGCTCCTTGTTCGTTAATTGTCAGAGCGAGCTGAAAGATGTAATCTGTTTGCTCCGCCTTGAGGAGCAGATCATTCAGATTTGATCTTGTTGTCAACTTGTGTCGAAAAATCAAAGACTTGATCAAGTGGAAACGAAACAAGAAACTGAATTTTGTAGAATCCTCCTTGCCCAGAATCGCCAGAATGACCGACGAATTTGCTGTAGGTAGCATATTAATTATTTATCTGTAATATATGCGATCACAACTGCCCTGATTCACAGTTAATGACCGATCATATGAGACAGAATCATTCCTTCCCTAGTTATTTTCACAATATAAACCCAAGTAAACAACAAACATTCAAAAGAACTTTGTTGCCCTGGCGTGTTTTTAAAAGTAATAAGGTTGATTGAATTGTTTGTTTTCTGTTACTTTTGACAGCTGGCGCTCGCAATCTACTACCTCGCTGAGCGTTCGTTAAATATATTTAGCTCTATCAGCTAGGTGATCACGTGACACCAAATCTGCATCTGCTCGCTCGGCTCCGATTTTGTTAAACCGAACGCACCTACTATAGGCGTTTTCGGATACTTACTCTGGGTTGATAACTCGATCCAGATAGGTCACGTGACAAAAAACTCTGATCATCTACTCGTGTTCAACGTTTACGAACGTGTCAGGTTAGGAACACTGAATATTATATTTTTTCTGTGGTTTCATGAATTTGACAGACGAAAATGGTCACATTATATTCAAGTAAATATTTGATCTGACTACAAATATTTATATTTACCTGTGGATTGGTGTACTTGCCTCATATGTGTTGGTGCACATGCAAATTATTTTATTATTATTGTTTTCGTCGAACGTAAACTCCCACATTTTTAGATTGACTTAAATTCCGTAATGCGCATGCGGTGTCCTTTGCAACTCTGGCGACGCTGCTTTTGAGTAGGGTCACGAAAAATCAACCCGTCTCTACTGTGACCCGAGTCAGTGATCGAGTTAGCATCATTCAAGTCTCCGAACAGAGGTAGGTAACTCGGTTTGGGTAACCGAACGTTCAGGTTAGGGATCCGAACAACCCGAGTAAGTTTCCGAAAACGCCTTGGGATGTACATTCTGAATCTAGTCATAAAATAGCTGATGGTGAAGAATATATAGCTAGCAAATGGCTAATGATAAGTAATGAAAAACGAATGAAAAAAATACAAGAAGTAGAACTGGAAAACAAAAACATCACAAATGCACTCAGAGCAAGAATGCAGAAGATAGTTGGCTTCATTCTGACAGGTTATGGTTTTGTGATTTATGCATTGAAATATCTCGAATAGACCTCGATCATAAACGAAAATATAATTGAATCAATGAATCACTATCGGGTACATCCAATGAGACTAAAATTCTAACTTCCTGTCATCGGTCAAAACAGAATGAAGCCGACACCCATGTCTACTTCCTCTTGTTGTGCCTGTCAGTATTTTGAATGGTGTGTTGAGTTCATTGGGTGTGGACGGACTTGAAGTATTAAGCGCTGTTGCAAGATGTAATCTGTAACTTACCTATATGATAGAGGAGTTTTATTGAGGAAAGAATTCATTAGCAAAAAATGACTGACAAGTTATGAATATTGTATCCCACTGCTGTTATGATATAGTAATTATGAATTCAAAGAACAATTTACGGAAATCTAGACATATTGATGATGTTGGCAACGTCATACTGTAGGAACGGTGGAGGAGCCAAGTTCCTCTTTTATTTATTTTTTCTGAAGTGGAATTTGATCTTAAGAAAAAAAGAAAAAAATACATATAAATTAATTTTTTACAAACTTCACAGTGAGATAACTTTAAAAACTTAAAACTGGTACTTGAAAGGTACTAAAACTGGTACTTAAAAGGTACTAAAACAAGTACTTGAATACTGAAGTACTTAAAAGGAGACTTAAAAGTCCAGTGCTAGTGTTAATTTTGATTACCAATTTCATTCAAATTACTTGCAATGTTGCATTGCAACAAACTTTTCCTGCCTAGGCAGAGAATGTACATATTTCCTGCCTGTTAAGTGTCATAGAAAAGCCACTTTTCTATGCAGCTTGGAGAAAAATAACTATTTCAGGTGTCAGAATATTTCAGTATAAAGGAGAGTTAAAACTAGTTCAAATTGAAGGTAATAATGCAATTTGTTGCCATTGGAGAAATTTTTAATGAAAAAAGTCATTTGAAATAATTCATAAAACAATTCACAGACTTGATTCATATGAATCAATTCATGCCAACCCTGGTTACAGCCCAATAATAAGAATGTAGAAACCAGGAACATGAGGATATTCACTGTATAAACTACAGAAGTTCTCACCTTTATTTTAGATCTATCTACCATTTCAGGACTGCTATAGGAAAAATTAATTGGTAATCCAACAATTACACCAAATCTACTGTAGGAACTTCCAGCACTTATCACCTCAAACCCATAAGAAAAAAATGGTTTATATAAATGATAATCTATTGGTTTCACCTGAAAAAAACAATACATTAGGTAAAAATAATGATACCCAGAATAATACTTAGTACTAAGTATTGCCTAAGACTGAACACTAAAAAAGGAAAAAAAGGAATCACTTATGAATAGACATTCACAAGAATTCAAACAATTTTCTGGCAAAGAGAGTGATGATAAATTAAAAAAACATGTTGATTGAATTGGGGTAATACAGATATCACTTTTCTAAATTTTGTTTGAACTTCAGCATACCTCAAGGAGCTTCAATGTCTTTTGGAACCTATCCTGCAATACTGGAGTAAGTGCAACAGATAGACCATTTCTGAAAGATGAACCGATTGAAATTGTCAGTGAAAAGTGATAATGGTACTTAAGTACTCACTTGTATAGATGAACCAGGTTCTTGTATTGCTCCAATAATATAGTGTGTGGTAAAAATGTTGCCACAAGTGTTGCTGTAGTAGCAGTACCAGCGGCAATGAAACTGAAATGTTTACCTTTATCTGTGAGAAGCCAAGCAGCCAATTTTTGAAAAGACATCGCGAAATTCACAAACAGATTTCAATTCTAAGAAAAATCGACTGAAAAATCACGAGAAAACAAAACATTAGATATCTTCTTCCTTTCGATTTGAATGGCCTTAGAAAACATTAGATATCAAATAAAATGGTTAATTCCATTTATTTCTAGGTCCATTTCTCTTCTTCGTGTATTTCATTTTGCTCTCATGTACTAGAATGCATGTTACCATTTGCCCTTTGCTTCAAATCAAATAGTCTAGTTACAAATGTTGCAATGATGGAAGAATTATGGAAGAATCCCAAGATTATTACTATTCTGACCAACAGTGTCAATAATAATAAGAAGATGTTTGGCGTTTGACAATTTGACATTATTTTATAGGTTAAGTTAAATTGTTTATAATTTTTCATTTTCGTTTCCCATCAAATAGTTGCTTTGATTTTTCTTTGCCAATGATAACATTTTCATGGCGGATAACATAAAGAAAGGAAGTGTTAATAATACCGGCCAGAATCGTAAAAAAAATTACAAAAGAACAAGTGAGGAGCACCTGCGACAGCCACGGCAACCGAAAAAAGTAGAAAGGGGTGACAATATAATCTATGTGTCTTCCAAAACAAATATAAAGGTAAAGCTTCTGCAGTTCACCCATAATTTGTCAATGGAATATATGATCAATCATGTCATAGATGATTGGAATTTGTCTATAGGTACCTAAAGTACCTATAGTTGGTGCAGTGATTTTCCTGAGCATTTATCTGTGTACAACCATAAGATGTAGGCAGTGGCATATTCAGTATATTATTCTGGCCAAACGGCACCATTTAGAAATCATAAATCAAATTAAACTGTATTGTTTGATCCAGGCAAACCTTGAACGTTGTCAAAAACTGATAAACAACAAGGAAGATGAAATCATCATTCATTGTCTAGGAGCAGCAATACAAAGGGGCATTTTGCTTGCCTTGCAGATATGTGAAAACAACATCACATTCAAGATTCATACCAATACCCTCACAACTGAACTAATTGGTAAGTTTTTCATGTATCCATAATTCATTTTCATTATCCTATTTATCTTAGGCCAATCTCAAGGGTAGAATAGTTGAAAGTTTAGGGAGCTCTTGAGTCTTGATCTCATCAGATTTTGGATTTATGCTTTTGAAGACTGTTTTATACATATGTAGCTGCTTAAAATTACATTAAGTTGTTCAGAATTCACTTTGCATTTATTCAAATTATTGTTGAGTTTCCTGGAAATAGGAAATTATGAAGGAAATGAGTAATATAATAAAATCTGCTGTTCCTCAAATTCCCCAGGTATCATTCCTGAAGACTGTTCTATTATTAATTCAGGAATTTGTAATATTTTAACTTTTAACTATGGTTAGACATGATATGTTTTGGTAGCTAGCAGAACCACCATGCAATATTTGATGTATTCAATCATAATGTTTAGATGCTCATTTGTTATTTTTTCTTCAATTCATTCATTTAATGAATCTACACATTTTGAAAATGGTTGTACAATTATTGTCGTACAATAGATTCATATAACCAGTTAGGAAATGCTTCATTTTTGTGATGGTGGAATTTTGCATGGGGGAGTGATTTAAATAATTGTTTTTTCATAGACCTCATAGTGGCTGTAGCCCAGAGGGAGGTATTTTAGGACATGTTCATTTGAAAAAGAGTTTTACCTTGATCCCATCAAAATGTCCTTGAAATATCTACATGGCATTTTAAATCAGCCTTTAAAGGCTGAGGTGATTTCTTGTAATTTTTCACTAAATAAAGTTGAAGGTATTCATTTTTTTTTGTGACGCCCCTGTATCAGTTTCATGATGCCAAAATTAAGTATAGTTGGAGACTTTTTCCCAAAAACAGCAAGATATGAAAGTAACACAAGGAATAAGAAGTTTGTTATTATTGCTATGAAAACCAGTGCCCTGTACAATGATATTCACCAAAAATATCTACTTTATAAGGTAATTCAAAGCATTGGAATTCTTTGCAGAGCAAGTATTCCCAAGAACTTATAATTTCCAAAAGTTCAAAAATATTCCAATACCTACCTTCTCTCCCGAGTTTTCTCCCTATCTCTCCTAGGTACGCACGATGTTCTCGGGACATTTTAATAAGAATTCTCTCTGGTGCACATCAAGAGATGAAAATAAATTGAAAGTAAACAAAACTTTGAGAAAAGCCTTTATTAAAATGCTCTAAAATTAAATTTTTCTTTCCAATTTTAACTGTCAACTTATAACCTCATTATACATAATTTGATGGTCATAAAAGCCTGTTTATGATCATATAAATTGTGTATAATGAGGTTATAAGTTGATAGTTGAAATTTAAAAGGAACATTTTATTTCATTCTTTTTAGAGCGTTTAAATAGAAGCATTTTCTGAGTTTTTGTTTTCAACTTTCAATTTATTTTTTACTTTTTAGTTATCGCCGGCTAGATTCCACAGTATAACGCCCAGCTCGCCAAAATACACAAGTCAAAGTTAATCAATCGATGTTACAGGCTTGAAAATCGATTTTTTCAAACCTGCATCTTTATTCTCAGCAAACCCTTCCATTTTATAGGAAAGCACAAAAAACTTCAATAGTGCCCCATATTGAATTTAGAGTGATGTCACAATATTTTAATTATTCTCGGCAAGTCCTCTTATTTGATAGGTACCCATATTGCAGAAGTGCATTAATAATAATTATTCCGCCATCTTGGATGCTCCGCCATATTGGATTTAGAATGACGTCACATTATTTTTCGAGTTGATCTTAAGGCGCACTTTCATTTGGCACTCATATTGTAGAAGTAGATTGGAAATAACTATTCTGCCATCTTTGATGGTCAGCTATATTGGATTAAGAATGACGTCACAATATTTTTCGAGTTACTCTCAACAAGCCCTTTCATTTGACACCCATATTGTAGAAGTGCATTGAAAATAACTATTCCGCTATCATGGATGGTCCGCCATATTGGATTTAGACTAACGTCACACACCTTATCGTGCATTGTCATCCAAAGTAAACGTGTATACAACATTTTAACTCAATCGGTTGAAGATATCTACTCAAATTGAGTTCAGAGATTCCATCCGAATACTTACATACATACATGTATTGTAAGTTATATAAAAGCGTTTAAGAACTGCAACGCTACTGTAGGTTATTCAGAATCTGTTTACACCAGAAGAAGCTCCATCTGACAATTGACAAAACCAATGGCTTGAATTATAATTGAGATTGACTTAATGAATGAAAAAACGATTTTTCATGGGAATATGGATATTTACACTCTGTTTCTCAAAAGTAAAACAAGTTGGGACGAATGATTATATGCACGATGTTCTTTGAACATTATAGAGATTCCCTTTCGTGCGCTCCAAGCGATTAAAAAAAATATGCTCCCTTCATTTAAAATATTTTCGACAATGCAGTGTAGCCACTTCTACTAGAAAGTAGTATCAACATTGATATTTCATATGGAACAAAAAATGCGATAAAATGCATTTTTAGGTTCTCCCTCACACTTGGGATCTATTGAATAGTGTCGACACAAACGAATCCTAAAGTTGAAAATCTCGATTTTGAACACTCTATATCTCTGTAATCATTTCCGATAGACCCTAAGTTTGATGTATCGATGAAATCAGCTCTTCAGGGAGAATCTAAAAATGCGATGAAATACTGGGTATTCTATTTGTAATAACAAAGTTGTTGCTACATTTTGATAGAAGCGGTAACACTGCATTGCTAAAATTATTTTAAACTGACTGATTCTCGATATAGAGATAGTGTTAGCTCGTCGTGACATACCCTGTAAAATAATACCTACTCTTTTCAGATGACTTGGAACCAGTCATCGACGATGCCGATTACGAAATCCAAAAACGTTACAACTCGGCTCTTCGAATAAGAGTCTTCAACACAAATCCGCTGGATAAACAAAAATAAAATGTTCTTCACAACAGAGGAACTGGTCAGATGGCTGGGTCTCACTGTATTCGAAATATGGATAAACTTAATATCATTCCTCTTGTTCACTATCATATTCGTGTTTAAGTACGATCCCAGCGTGGATTTGCACGCCAATGATTGGGGGATGATTTTTTTCCCGCTTTTCGCTGGTGACGCTCTGAACGCGTACTTTTGCATAATAATCTTCATAAGGATGTTGCTGGAAATGACTCTCAAGTTTTCGTTGCTGAGGATCACTTGGTCGGGGATATTGTTACTGATGACGTTTCTGTTCAAATATTTGTTGTATAGAAAACTGCTGGGCCAAACTAGCTTCGATTACTCGGAAGTGTTTGCTCCTCTTTTTATACTATTACAATTGATAGCTGTGAGAGCTTGTCAACAGAGTTGATTGTGAATTTTCTAGAGATGATAACTTTTATCATCCCGAGGGTTTGGAAGGAGAGATTCACTAATATACATTTTACTATGACGAGCTTAGGATTTATTAAAATATTCTGTAATATATTTTTCAGCTGACTTTCGATTCGCCATTTTATTAACTTTGGCCTGGAATTTATTCCCTTTCCCAGCTCCTTTTCCGTCCAACAATTCACATACTCTGAAAAAAAAAAATGGATTGTTCAGTCACATTTGGTAGGTCAAATCAATACATATCCTGAAAATATTCCAGGAAAAAATTCATGCTACCTGTAATTAGCCATCTTTCACCTATGAAAAATAATTGAAGGGGCAATCGGAAGAAGGGGTTTAACATTTTCTGAAAATATTCGGTTATGTCATGGAAGAAGGTGTTATGTGCATATGTAACTTGCCCTGTCAGGATTTGTTTCCATTCTTCATATCTGAGTAGATACACAGTGGCAGAACGGGCTAAGTTACACAAAACATCTAGGACGCAATGGAAGAAGGAGCTAAGGGGTTATGTACGCATGAATCCATATGTATATCAAAAAAATAATATGATAGCAAAATGCGGTAAATCACAAAAAAACAACCTAAAACTATTCCTCACAATTGCATAAATCAAATCACCAAACTGGCTTTCATTAAAAAATGCTAACTAACTTTACAAAACCTATTTTTCTCACTCAATTATTAGTAGAACAATTTGTTTCTTTGACGTCGGTCTTTTTCTGCAACTGAGGCTAATCACGGACGCCGGTGAGCACACAACCCCCAACCGGGAATTTTTCCGAATCCCCTGGTGTTCCAACCAGAGGTAGGGATCTTTAACGAGTCCAACATCCATGACCTCGGGACCGACGGATTAACGTCCTCTCCGAAGGACGGCATATCCGTAACATATCTTGTGCTCATTGATATGGTAGCTGTAGCTATATGCTATTTCGCTACAGATGTGCGGGCTTACGCGTCGTTTCCTTGAATGGTCACCCACCCATCCAAGTACTAACCAACTGACACTGCTCTACCTCAGATATCGAACGGCTAGTGCCTTACCTGAGAAGCTAGGGCGGTTAGTAAAACAATGGTTTTAGATTTATAGGGTGAGTCGGTCAGGTTAGGTTAGGTAAAAGGTTCGGTAGATCAAAAGTTCGGTAGGCCAAACGTCTGGTAGGCAGATTATTCTAGTACTATGAAGTTTCTTGGATACATTACTTTCATTGATATTAGAATATCTTCAACTTACTTCTGTCCCAAATCAGCCACAGCCTTCTCATCACCGTACAACACAATATTTCCTGACTGTTTTTCATCGCCTGTTGAAAGAAACAAGAATATCTCGGTTTTGCCAAGCTCTTTGATGAACGTATTCATGAAATCGGGTTCGGCCTCCTTTCTGTGCAACGAAAAATACTTTGGTGGATGCGGCATACTCTTCAGTTTATTCACTTCTAATATTGCAATATCTTTCAAAAGAGTTTGCATGTTTTTATTGAGAGATTTGACATTTTTCTGGAGTTTTTCAATCAGCTCAGGATGTTGTGACGGATTATTGCTAAAAATGTGTCGATTAAATAAACACATATTATATTGTTCACTAACATAAATTTTTACAAAACTCCTCAGATCCAGAGCCTCGAACATCTCGTTACACGCCCTTTAAAGAGTGTGGACACGCTTGTCACCACTGACATCATTCTCAGATTCAAAAAATGTCAGCTCTGAAAATTGAATAGGCGTCTTTAAAACATATTTGTGACTCATGCTTTTTGTTTGGTGTTTAACATGACAATAAGTGTGTCCACACTCTTCAAAGGGCGTAAAATGAGATGTTTGAGGCACTCTACTCAGATCAACTCAAATGAGACCCTAGAATCAAAGAGAACCTTTCCCATGAAACTTAATATTTACATAGAAATAACAAAGATGTTGACAAGCTTCAAATCCATGTTGCCAATTTGCAGATATTTAGTGAACTGGACATAAGTTCCTGAATCAATAAATGGGAGCTCAGACCAAATGCAACTGAATGACAGTTCATTTTCAAACACCAAATATCGTCAAGTAGATAAACACATTGAAGCACTGGCATAATATTAAAAATACCCTCTATCACTTTAGAGAATTCTATATTCCTCAGTTTTGAACACTTGTTTCCATAGACTTATTATTGGTGATAAAATGATCCCATAAATCGTTTATGAAAATTAGGAAAAGAGTAGGGCCCAAGATTGTGCCTTGGGGCATCTCGTGTTTCACCCAAGCTTTGTTGGATGCAAAGCTGTTATGTGTAATTACATATCATTGCCTGTATATTCTATATAAGAGGTCGTGCGAAAGTTATAACAGCTTCTTTGAAATTTTGATAAGATGGCATCTTATACCTTACACTTTACGATAACCAAAACTCAGATTTGCATTGATGTTGACGTGTTCTGCGGCACTGTAGGGAGCTTGAAAATATTACTAAGGTCTTTTGTTGATCTGAGGATGAACTTACTTCAGCAGGGCGGTCAGTCTTCTTTCCCGATCGATACAAACATCCAATCTGTTTAGAACTCTGTTTCCAACCAAGAAATGCAATAATATTTTATCTTTCCTTTTACTCTTCTCTGTGTGCAGCAATTTTATAACTTGCAACTGACTGAGGTTTGTGACGTGTGTGCCACAACACATGTTGCTATCAATCCCTTCTATATTGATCACTCTTATGTCGCCCACATGATCTGCAGGAAGATCCTTGGCGCTACGTACCTTCAAATAGGGTTGGTTTTACTCTCATTATGAAGGGTCTGCTTAGGAAGGTGCCCCCTTTTATATAGAGGCTCGGTTGTAGGTAAAATTTTCTCACGAAATATATACATTAATACATCAAATATTACATGTACAAAATTTTGTTATTTTACCACAAAGGGTTTAAGAAATATTGACATAAAACCATCATCTCAGACTCCCCTTTGGATGTCTATATAACCCCCCAGGGGGGCATTTCTGGACCCATGTTTATATGAACTTGTTTTACTGTTTTTGTTCCTACAATCTGTTGTTGAAATATGTCTATGTAATTTCGGGACACCCTGTACATAATATAGTCTTACCAATTCCAATTCCTCTGCAGGTGTGTCTTTGGAAAGAATGGTGACTGTCACAGTTTTTCCTTGCCTTATATATTGATTCACTTTCTCTTCTGTTTTTTTTATCTGCACATCAGAAATTTTTTGAATATCTATAGAAACAAAATATGTTCATGTCAAGATCAGTTTGAGTAAAAAAAAACTAGTTTTAATAACTTAATATACAGTAGTAAAGATTTTGATTCAGGTCAATATTTTTTCTCATGAATGAATGTCTCTATCTTTCCAGTTACTATCAAAGTATTCGCGATATCCACAGAAAAAGCGACATCAGTCATCAACATTTATAAAGTTACATTATGAACTCCGGGAAGAACAAAACAAGTGAAAAAAGTCAATGGAAAGCTGTCAAAGTCATTGTTAAGATTGCTATAATGTCACTTTATGTGGTGATCATTGTGGTGATAAATTATCCAATATTTCCTTTTGTTCGCATAAATTGATGAGTAAATCGAAAAAATACGGGAGTAAAATAATTATACATCAGAAAATGTTTTGACGCACTTCTTCCCAAAAAGGCAGGAATTGGCAATTGCAGTGAACACTTCAGTTTGGATCAGGAAAGTACCTATACATGTTTTCTGTTGAATATTCCGAATATATATTTTTATCTGAAAGAATGCAAATTCTCAACTTCAGAAGATTCAAATTCAAAATCTACCTACCGATTTACATAATTATATCAGTGAAGCAATGCAAGAATGCAGAACTTTAAAGACCAAAACCGTTGATTGATATATTACGCTTCCAAAACCTTGTAAACAAAGAACAAAAATTCATCTATTTCACATCTTCTATCTGGCACAGGAGAACATGGTTGTCATGGAATCTGCTTCCCCTTCGACCACAGGCCAAATTTTCCCACTCAAATCACAGAACTCAAGGTATTTGAGTTCTGTGACTAAAATACTCAATGATACAAGCTAAATTTATGTTCACAATAGGCATTTGGAAAATTATAATTTGGAAGTCGAGATAAACCACCAAAAGAACATATCAGAAATGACATACCTAGTTCAATGTAAGATGTTTCTTCACCTAGCCACCATGAGACAGTGGGTGACTGAAACTCCTTCTCTAGAACAGCAGAAAGGAGATGCTGGCCAGAATGCTGTTGCATGTGATCAAATCGCCTTTCCCAATCAATTTTCTGCACAACTTCTGTCCCAACCTCTAATGGTTGATTAACATAATGTATTGCTTTATCTTCTCTCCTCAAAACTTGTTTGACTGGTATATCGTTCAGGAAACCATAATCACATGGCTACAATATCAATATAATATACCAAGGGCGAATATGAGTGAGAAACTACCATTCCTACTCACTGGAATGGTGGCCATTCATTGAATCTTTTAATCTCTTACAACTCATTGGTTTAATAGATTATTATTAGATTGGGCTAATCAACTATCAGTCTCTGAAGGTTTATTTGAAAAGTTCAAAAGTTGAAAAATGCATACACTACAACAAAATATTTGGAAACTTCTGGATTAGAATTAGAAAATGTGAAGAAGAAAATACGAGGTTTACTCAATCAACGCAAGGTTTATTCATTAGATGAATTCTTAAACTATTACTTCTTTTCTAAACAAATAGTAATTCATTATCCAAGGGAAAAAAGTAGTAGAATGCGTCGGGAGACAAAAAACCGTGAGCCAAAATCTAATATTTTTCCCGTGTATAATACACGTGACGAGAAAAAGGACGAATCAATATTTAAATCAGAAAATTTGAAGTTTTTGACAGGGATGACACCTGCGTTGCAGACAATCTAATTCTGTGATTTGATTTTCAAAAATTGCGAATTTAGTGGTTGTTTTGTAACTCATCTATCCGTGAAGTCGAATGGATGATAAAAGGATTCGCAGTTCTTATTTCTCTAATTGGCTTGATTTTCGGAACTATAGCACAACAATCGCCTAAATGAACCTTCTTCCTAGAAAGTATATTTTTCAGAAAATCACTTGAGAGAACAAAAGAGACTACTGCTTCTAAACAACCTAAGCTGACTTGGTCTGAATGAACCTTCCTTCCGTCATTACAGGGAATGCCTGAAACTATTAGGCAAACGGTGTACGAAATTTAGAGTTAAGGTGAGTTCCCAATGCATCGTTTTTGCTTTTCGCGTCACGCGTCACGCACTCTGATTGGTGACGCGTAATTCGGAATTGCTGTACCGCTTTTTTGGTCATTATTTAGTTCCCAATGAATGATGTTTAGCTATGTCGTTATTGTCAGGTAAATGTCAAAAGTAGATGAAAATAATCTAATAAAATGGAAGCAAGAAACAAAAATAAATTGAGAAAATTGCTGCTATTAGCTTATCTACTGAGAAAACGAAGAAGACAGGGAAAAATAAGATCATGCTGGGTCAGACCTACCATTACAGTTGATGATTTCAGTGTACATTCCACAGTGATACTGTAATTATTTAACAATCATTAGACCATTCTCAACAATAAGAATAAATAAACTTACACTTAGAACGTCCTCATTATCCATAGTTCATACCTGTATTTACTTTAATAAAATTTGAAACTATTGAAAGTTTTTCAAGACATAACCTCAATTCAACCGCAAACAACAGCCCAAAATCAAATATAAATGACATATCACCTAGCAGCAACGCCAGAAAGTTAAAATATTTTAACTTCATCGCTTCAAATTATACTCGAATTCCGCGTCACCAATCAGAAAGCGTGACGCGTGACGCGAAAAGCAAAAACGATGCATTGGGAACTCACCTTTACGTTGTTTGCCGGCAATATGTGAAATGACTAGCCATTTCACTCCCCTATTTTGTCAGTATTATTTGTGTTGTGTATTTTGGTATCCAGCTACTGATATAATTTATTTATAGAAACTTTATTGACTATAAATAGAAAGTAGGAATGTTTTTGAACAAAAATAAAAATGATGAACTCCTTATGTAGAAAAAATACAAGTATTTGATTTCTGTTTCAAAATCCATTATATAAAATAAATATGTATAATACCTCAGATAAGTTATCAGTTATCATCTATTCGATTTTGTAACATTTATTTGATTATAATCCCCAATAATACATAAAATAATATTACCCTTGATATTTCCTTTAGGTAAAGGCGCACTTATCATCGGATGTTTGTTTTTAATTTTTTTTGTACTCATGTATTTTCGTCTGAAAAACATGAATTCCACGATGAAAATCATCATCTTGGATATTCATTTACATCTACTTGTCCTTTTTCCATCACTGGACACTATATATGTATATACTCACGTTGTACTTCAATAACACATTTTATTTCCTAAAATCAACAAGAGGTATGGTTCATATGGAATTTTTTCATACATGCAATTGAGGTAAACAATAGTTTGGTTTATAGCAATTTTTTTGATATTTTATGTAGCTGTAAATGATTATCCAAGATGGGTGGCCAAAAGGAGGTGAAACTTCGAACTTTTTCGGAAAATATCTGAATAGTAATTTTCCTTGTGGAATTCGTGTTTTTCAGCCGAAAATACGCAAGTACCTACCAAAAAACATTTTCGAAAAAAAAAACCATCCCATGATAAGTGCACTTTCACCTCGACCGCAAAATCGAAAAAAAAAAAAACAACTTCAATGCTCTGAATATTTTTTCATTGAGGCATATTCCGTCTTATTGCCATATTTTGGTCCAAACAATCTGCCCTTAGCGCCTTAGCCTACGTCCCAATAGTTATGACTCACCCTGTATATAGGCACCTTTTTATTTCATACTTACTTGTCCACCCCCTTCAGGAAACAGTATTGTATTTTCTAAAATTACTTCAAAGCCTTCATTATGGGAGATTGCTTCTTGGCAAACTGCAACCTTGGTAGTAAACTGAAATACACTTTCAATTACAGTTTTAGAACGTTTGTTTAATTTTACTGACCTC
This sequence comes from Phaedon cochleariae, assembly GCA_918026855.4. Taxonomy (NCBI): domain Eukaryota; kingdom Metazoa; phylum Arthropoda; class Insecta; order Coleoptera; family Chrysomelidae; genus Phaedon; species Phaedon cochleariae. The sequence continues at coordinate 45,866,298 of OU896714.1, read as the reverse complement.
TTTCAAAAAAGAATCTTCTTGGCATTTGAACACCATTCTACCAGAGTTCTAATCTAATAATTATTCCAAAGATAATTATTTCGGAAGAATCGGAACGGAAGACAAAATCTCCATATAACCACAAAACACAAAAATAATTAAATTCTGCTTCTCATCACTTATCAAATAATTATTATTATTCTATTCAACGTCCGCCCTTAATCATTAAAGTGACGGTGACCAAATGGTAAATTGGCAAATTCTAGAACTTCTACTTGTAATCGAGTGACTGACACTAGTGACACTGTCACAGTGACAGTAATGACACCATATACCTACTAAATAACTGGGGACAATTTGTATATTTGTAATCATTTCTGAGACGATCACCTGATCCTGACATGAATGAATCATGAGTATATTTATTTTAAACAATTCTACAAGAATAATTACCAGATTTGAAGTGATACCTACATTAAAAGAAGTGATAATTAACTATACTGTATATGAAAAATGATGAAACTGAAGTTTTAAAATGTATTCGAAGAAATGGGCTATCAGCTCTTTTATCTGTTTTATATTTTTGTGGAATATTGCCCTATTAGAAAACACGAATAAAGTGACGAATTCAGCAGACAATGCTCATGTAAAGAATTCAAATGATTCGACGGACGCAGTAAAACATGGACCAAATCTAGGACCCAAACAAGGGGAGATCAATGCCACAACATCAGCTCCATCAAGTAACCATAGTATCACTCCAGCCGATTCCAATAATTCAAAAAATCCCACTGATAGTACACCAATAGATAAAAATATTACTAAAACTACTACCATTTTGAATGTTACAATTCATAATGATACAACCACTCATGAAACAATTGATCCTGTACCAGTCTTACCAGCTAAAGAATCTGCAGAAGATGAGCATAACAGCTCTATGGCAATATTTTTTGTATTATGTGTTCTAGCACTAGGAATTCTACTGATACATCTGATGCTCCAGACCCATTTTCAGTATGTTCCAGAAAGTGTAGTTATAGTGTTTCTTGGAGCTCTAATAGGTCTCATTATGAATGCTCTATCAAGCAGAAATATAAGCAACTGGAGAAAGGAAGAAGCATTCTCACCAACAGCTTTCTTTCTGATTCTTCTACCACCCATCATATTTGAGTCAGGATATAACTTGCACAAGGGTAACTTTTTTCAAAACATAGGCTCCATATTAGTGTTTGCCATTCTTGGTACTACCATATCTGCTTTTGTGATAGGATTTGGAATATATTTTCTTGGCTTAGCTGATGTTGTTTATAGATTAGGATTTGTTGAGTCATTTGCCTTTGGGTCCCTGATATCAGCTGTGGATCCTGTAGCTACTGTTGCAATTTTCCATGCCTTGGATGTTGATCCCATTTTGAACATGTTAGTGTTTGGTGAGAGTATTTTGAATGATGCCATTGCTATTGTCTTAACTAATGCAGCTCTTGAATCTAATAACCCAGATATGAATACTGGAGAAGCTATTGTTCTGGGTATTCAGAGATTCTGTTTGATGTTCTTTGCTTCTGCTGGCATAGGGGTGTTGTTTGCCCTTGTGAGTGCATTGTTGTTGAAACATGTTGACTTGAGGAAGAATCCGTCCTTGGAATTTGGAATGATGTTGGTGTTTACATATGGCCCATATGTATTAGCAGAGGGTATCCATCTTTCTGGAATAATGGCAATATTATTCTGTGGTATAGTAATGTCCCACTATACTCATTATAATCTCTCCACAGTTACCCAAATAACTATGCAGCAAACACTTCGAACTCTTGCATTCATTGCTGAAACTTGTGTTTTTGCCTACTTAGGTTTGGCCCTGTTCAGTTTCAAACACAGGGTAGAACCAGCCTTTATAGTGTGGAGCATCATTTTAAGCTTGATAGGCAGAGCTTGTAACATTTTTCCTCTGGCTGTCTTAGTCAATAGATTCAGGGAACATCAAATCACCAAGAAGATGATGTTCATCATGTGGTTTAGTGGCCTGAGGGGGGCCATCTCTTATGCTCTATCTCTCCATCTCAACTTCAGTGATGAAACTAGGCATGTTATCATAACCACCACTCTGATAATTGTACTGGTAACTACACTCTTCTTTGGTGGTTCAACTATGCCCCTACTGAAATTCATGCAAGCCACAAAGAATCCTTCCAGACGATTGAAGAAGAGGAAGAAAGACAGAGAAGTCACTTTGAGTAAAACCAGAGAATGGGGACAAGCTTTGGATTCTGAACATTTGTCTGAGACTACTGAAGGAGAAATGGAGGTCTCATTTATATCCAATAGAATAAAAGGATTTGCAAAGTATGATCTGAAGTATCTGATACCCTTTTTCACCAGAAGATTCACTCAGCAGGTAAATTGTTTTATTTGCTTTGATAGTTTGTCTCAAATTTTTCAAATTTATGCCCTTCAAGATTAATAATGAGAGTTGGTATCATGAGTAATTATGAGAGGCTTCTCTTAGTTCAATTTTATTATAAAAAACTCCCTTATCATTTTGCTCTAAATAGTTGCAAAATTTCATGTACTTTGATTTTGACTTTAACAGTTGAAAACCTGCATCCATATACTTCATTGGAAATGTAATTTCAAGTTGAAATCATGAACTGCTGTACATGTCAAAATATTGAAGGCTCATTGATGAAATTTATTCTATTTGCTGGATTTATAAACTCAAGTAAACTAAGAATTAACAATTGAATGAAGAATCCCAGAAGCTCATTTGTTGAATAATTCCAATGGACCAACCATCTTCCAAAGATTGTTAATTCTCAGTTTAGTTGACACAATCATTGTCAAAAGCCAGTTTTGGTGTTATGTGCATATAACCTTGCCTTTTCCTAAACATACTCTGAACTAAAAGACTATCAACAAGTTCAATATTATCATGAAATTGCGGAATTCTTCAACAAATGCACAGATAAAAATGAATGAAAAAAATACCGATCACTTATGCATAATCCATGATATCCATAATAATTAATGAAATTATTTTGCAACTTTAAGGGGTGCGATTTTTGATGAATAACTGATATTTTCTCCATATGATTTTGAACCAATCAGAATGTTCAATTGAGTTAGGATACCTTGTATAATTTCGAATATATGTCGGTATAAATAGAGTAACTCTGCTAATCAGAAATTTAGAATTAATAATCATAAAATGTTGGCTCTGAAAAAATAATAACATGGAAAACAATTCGAACTTCAAACTATTCAGATTCACAAAATAAATCCTTTTGTTTGTATGTATTGAATTGAATAGGCTCTGAAACTACTGGATCGATTTGGCTGAAAATTGGGGGGGAGGTAGCTTAGAAGCTTAGAACCAGGAGAAGGTTGTAGGAAACTTTTTATCCCGGTACCATTAGGAAATTCAAGATGGCGGATCTACTATATCGGACGAGTTTTGTAATTATAATCCGGGTTTTCGTGCTCGGGTATTATGTGATTAAGAAATTCAAGATGGCGGATCCAAAATGGCGGATGTTGTAATTAGGATCCGATTCTATTCAAATTTGGTATCTGGTGGTTCTCGGGGTCGGAGATTATGATTTTTTCGTCAAAATTAGGTAATTCAAGATGGTGGACCCAATATGGCGGACGAGTATTGTAATAATTATGATCCGACTCTCTACAAAATTGTTATCTGGGTGTTTCGGGGTCGGAGGTTATGATTATTTTGTCTAAATTTGGAAAGGTCGGGATTTGGAAATTCAACACGGTGGAACCAATATACCTACCGGATGAGTTTTGTAATGATATACCGATTCTATTTAGGGATCGAAAATCATTATTCCTTGGTCAAAATTAGGGAATTCAAAATGGTAGATCCAATATTGCGGATGAGTTTTGTAATTATGTTCCGATTCTATTCAAAATTTTCTTCTGGGGTTTTAGGAGTCGAATATCATGATTCGTTCGTCAAAATTGGGAAATTCAAGTGAACTAAAAAGAAGTTGAAATAAATGGTAGTTTGAAAAACTAAAGAAACAGAAAGAAAAAATCATAATCTCCGGCGCCGAGAACCACCAGATACCAAATTTGAATAAAACCGGATCCTAATTACAAAATCCGCCATTTTGGATCGGGATCGCCATCTTGATTTCCGTAATTTTGACGAAGGAATCATAATCAGCGATCACGAAAACCCGTAGATGCCAATTTTGAAATGAATCGGATTATAATTACAAAACTCGTCCGCCATATTTGTTCCGCCATTTTGTTTTCCGAATTCCGCCCGAATTTTCAAATTCCTACGAATGAATCATAATCTCCGACCCAGATACCAATTTTGAATAGAATCGGGCCATAATTACAAAACTCGTCCGTTATATTAGATCCGCCATCTTGAATTTTCTGATGGTACCGGGATAAAAAGTATCCTATAACCTTCTCCTGGTTCTAAGCTACCTCCCCACCAATTTTCAGCAAAATCGATCCAGTAGTTTCGGAGCTATTCAAATCAAATATTTCCTCTTTATGATATTAGTATACATATATAATTTAGTTGGTTTCACAAGGAAGTTTGTTAATTTTATATGGAAAGCAATCAGGAGCCAGGGGGGCTCCACTGTTTTGTTGCCCTAGGGCCTCCAGACCCCTAAATCCGGGTACTGATAATAGTGATAATAAAAATATCATTTTTTCTGTGACGGGAAAAAAGTTTGGCATCTCATCTCTGTTGGCAGGTTATAAAATGTCACTTTTCGTAAATTACTTTTTTCCGTGGGAAAAAAATGAGTACTTTTTTCCCGGATATATACCACATATATATACAATGTTGATGGCTTTTGTTGTGCTATTGTTCCGAAAAATGAGTCAATAATACGAATAAAAAAAGAACTGCAATCCCTTTTATCTTCTATTTGACTTCGCGGTTACGTATATTACTGAACAACCACTAAATTCGCAATTTCTTGAAATCAAATCACAGAATTAGACTGACAGAAGTGACATCATATATTTGATTACTTCAAAAGAATGATAAAGATGCCTACAACGCAGGTGCCCCTACTGTTAAAAACTTAAAATTTCACGTCGATAATTCTCAGATTTCAAAATAATGTGATATCTTCTCAATATTGATTCGTCCTTTCTTCTATCACAAAAAAAATAGTGTATTATACACGGGAAAAATATTAGATTTTAGCACACGGTTTTTTGTCTCCCGACACAACCTGGAGCTAAAATCTACTACTTTTTTCCCTTGTGTAATAAATAACTATTTTTTTTTGTTTTGTTCCTGTTTTGCTATGGAACAGGGGAATATCGGATAAATGAGAAAACTCTTTTCAGGAACTGAAGGACTGTAAGAGTCAAATGACCGATTTGACTAACCAGTGGTACCAAGCCATAAGGATATCTCCAGATCAGTCTGACGAAGAAAGTGCCAATACAGGAACTACCGGAAGGTCTAGCATATCTAGCATAGTTCGCTGACTGCTGAGTATTTTTCCGAGTTTTCCTTCAGGAAAATCAGCGAATAAAATTGAGAAACAGTATTGAAAATTGGGTGGATTTTTAACTAGTCAAAGAATATAATAAGTACTTATATCCATTTTCATCAGTATACACCCTTAAATGAATTGTGTTATTTATTGTTATGTGAGAATGTGGTTGTGAACAGTCCCAAGGACTTTAATGCGATTTTGTAAAATGTTTGGCCAATATGAATATTAATATATTATTCTTGTCAACATACTAGTGTTTCAATAATACTGGTTCTCATTTGATGAAAAAAATGCAGCATTATAAAGTTGATATACAGGGTGTATCTAAATAACACCAAAAATTGAAGGGGTGTTTCCTTGTGACATTCTAGCAAATAAAGTTCATATAAACAAGTGTCCTAACTTACTCCGTTTTTGAGATACAGGATGTTGAAGTTGGAAGTATTAATTGTTTTTGTTTATAACCTCATGGTGCCAAAATTCAGTATGGATGGAGACTGAGGAAGCCCCAAAATTTCGAAACGATTCTAATTGGGGTTATTGAGTAATCTCAATGGAAGTTTTGAAAACACCTACATTCAAATTTGGAGTCAAATCGAATTTTTATTGTTTCCTCAAAAACTAAGCTAGATACAAAAATCACACAGAGGATAGATGTTGTTATTTTAATAGTTCAATCTGATAAAAATATGAAACTCAGAAAAACCAGAGGTGTACAATGACATTCAACATGAATATCGATAAATTTACCCACTGTGACGTCAACTGGGAATATTATTTTGAATCTAATTGCACTAGAAGAAGCTTCATGTTACTATTAACAAAACCACAACGTTTTAGTGAAATTGATGTAAAAACAATTGAGAAATGAAGACAAAACATTTTTCATGGAAATATTAATACCCTGTATCTCGAAAACGAAGCAAGTTAGGACACATGGAATCACCCTTTGAATTTTTTCAGTGTTATTCAAATACACTATGCTAAGGAGAAAAGTTCATATCAACATTGAACCTCTCAGTTTTTGAGCTACATGGTGTTGAACTTTTGAGAAAAAAGTGGGTTTTTCATCATAATTTTTCATCACTCCTATATAGATATTTTCATGAAATTTTGTACACACCTTTTCATCATTGAGGAGCATTTTTTGACGAAAAGATGTGAAATGTTCATCAGTGACGTCCGTACAGGGTTAGAACTGACAATTTTTTGAGAAAATATGTCACTGATTTTTCTGAAAACCAAAATTATTTTTGAATTCTCCATTCATTTTGGACCATATTTGATGCCAAGACTTACTTTCATAAGACGTACCGTTTTCGCGTGAAAAATGAAAATCAAATAATGTTGTTTCTGAGATTATTTTTTTTTTTTAATTTAGTAGGCACTCACTATGAGTAATAACACATTTTGTTTTGTTAATTTAAAAAACGAATGTACACTTTCTGTAGTTTTAATCTTCTCCTGAAGATGCTAACATAGTTAGCGAAACACGTGTCGAGGCGTTAAAAAATCCGTTTGGTTAGTGGTAAAACAGTGTAGTGTATTATCGTGCCAAAGGTTCCAGTCTTCGATATATTCTAGATGTTAGTTCAAGATTTCTGGTGAAAAAACTATATTCAAGAAAAAATAAATAAATTCAAAGATGGCCAACAACATTATCATATGCTGAAGTATTTCTTTATGCTTCATTGAATTTTGTTAAGCCTTCAGCGGCACTTATTATTATTGGCAATATATAAGTCATTTGTGACGTTTATTTACGAATAACGTCATATTTACGTGAAAAACTGACGTAAATATTATGTGACATAATGACGTCTAATATACGTTATGTTTACGTTTTTTTTATCGCTTGGAGCGCACGAAAGGGAATCCCTATAATGTTCAATATTATTGGGTGATTTGACGTTCATGATGACCAAAAATTTACGTCAAAAATACCTACGTCATCAGGTTTCCTGGGTTCATGATTCGATAATATAGAGGTTGTTTCAATTGAAATAAAGATTTTGAATGATTTCATTTGTAATGTTCAGTAAGACCCTCCTGAATTTCCAATCGAGAAATTATGAAATTGTAAATCCCGAAATAAGCAGATAGATTTGATATAATGAAAGAACAAAAAAGACAGAGTAACGAAGTAATTATATTTATTTGAGATAAGTAAGGATTCCATATTTATTTCATAACAAATTAAAACGAAGAATAAAAATGAAAGGTACATTTCACAGATCGAAAATACAGAACTTGTAGATAATTTAAATCCATATATCACCTATTTCAAAATACTATTCATAATAAATAAAAATGGTTAGTTATCCTGGACTGAACCTAGCTAATATTTATATTTGACTATTATTTTCTTAAAAACGACAATATATAAATGCCAAATTCAAAAATAAGTATATCATAACAAAAATGTTTTTTTGCATTTTGATGTTGATATATAATCAACATGGAAATAAAAAATGCAATAAATTGTCTACAAAGCTATTATGACATATGCATTCTATTGTATAATGTATATGTAAAAGAATGATGATTGCAACTCAAAACGGCCACTTACTGATATGGAATCTATTTAAATCGAGTTCTATGGACTGTAATTTTTTCGAAGGCAATTTTTCTCATTTAATTACCAACCAACAAAATTCTCATTGAAATTTCAAGTTTTCTTCAACAAAAAAATCTGTCCAGTAATTAGGTATCATATATTTGAATACACGGATTGACGTTGCAATCTTTTTTTTTATACAAAATATTATTGACCAAGAAAATGCATAGTGTCATACCGACTTGAGAGTTGACAAGAGTCAATCAGCTGATGTCAAAGTATTTGTTCTTAATGTCGATTCGTTTAATGTTTTTGTTCATTGAGGCTATTGGGATGATTGTTAGCTTGCACATTTGGCTGTTGCTGATTTGTCATTTTTTGTTGGGCTGGGTTCACTTCATTGGTGTTCAAATGGTCCTGAGGAACTCCACCCTGCTAAATCACAAGAATCATTGTACTATATCAAAGAAATAACTGAAACTGATTATTCTACCTTTAGGACTTATACCCTCGTTCAATTATCCTATTTTTGAATTCACTCATGTACCAGTTGTTACCTGACTGTTAAAACGGCAATAATATAATAGAATAAGTCATCTATTATTATTTGCAATTCACTTATTCTACATGTGTCTCCGAGTTCATAGTGTCTGTGTTAATGTGTTATAACTGTGGTTGAATATTTCCTATTTCCTGCTAAGCTTGATTTTTTTTTCAAAAATGTTCTGTGAATCTTGTTTTAACAGTTCTTCTTGTTTGACCAACACCTGTTTTCCCGCAATCGTTTTGATTTCCTAATATAACACCTAATTTGGATCTGGATATAAGTATGCTCAACTGGAAGTCTAAATATCTGAAAACCTCACCGAGTCTTCTACATACTCGGGGTTGAATAGAATTGAAATGATTCTTCGATTGTTTTCATCTACTTGAGGAGTAGAGGAATTCAATTACAATGGGGCAAATCAGAATAAAACATGTGTAGCATTCAAAGTTTTGCCTTAGAACCTTTGCATTTTGAAACCCTTTTATTTGTATCCCATACTTACTAATCAACTTATTACTTATTCTGTGATGAAAAAAGTTGTTTTATGGAAATTGCTAAAAGGAAATTTTCGAAAGCTCTGCAAATTACAACTCCTATTTTTGAAATTGAACTTCAATTGAGGTCTTTTCTATCTTGAACGAGAGAGAGGAAAGATCTCTCCTCTTCCATCTTTCTCTTCAATGATACCAACGTAACCGCATTGAAATATAGTAAGGTCCGATAAATCTGTCTTTGTCTAACATCTCATGTGCCACTGGACTATTTTTGAATTCAGCAGAGAGTCGAATTTATCGTTATTAACAAATTATGTCAAAATAAGTATGATATGATTCGAAATGTAATTTAAAGAATTCGAGAGGTTACCAGTCAATGACATTCATGACATTGACATGTCACATCATTATAACATCGAAAATTGTTCAGTGGCAGAGTAGACGTTAGAAAAGGAAAGATTTATCGGATCTCTCTATATTTCGATGCCGCCACGTTGGTAGAAGAGGAGAGAACTTTCCTCTCTCTCGTTCAAGGTAGAAAAGAGCTCAATTTTGGTAGAGATACATTTTGAAATAGCAATGAATATTTTTTGAATTGAAAGACTATTCATACATCATGAATACGTATGCCATATAAGTTACCGAATAAAATGAAATCAACAGTTACAACAATAATTAATTAACATAACATGCTTTCGTGGGCAAATATTATAATGAACGAAAATGAAACATTTGCAATCAATTCTAGAAATACTCACACTGGCTTGATGCTGAGGAGCTCCTTGTTGCTGCGCCTGCGCCTGTGGATGCTGTACCCCACCACCCGCATTCTGTCCACCTCCCTGTGGAACCTGCTGCTGGTTCCCACCCTGTGGAACCTGCTGTTGGTACCCACCCTGAGGCACCTGCTGTTGATACCCACCCTGAGGGACCTGCTGTTGATACCCACCCTGAGGTACCTGCTGTTGGTACCCACCCTGAGGTACCTGCTGTTGGTACCCACCCTGAGGTACCTGTTGGTAACCTCCAGGTGGTCCCTGTTGATATGCGCCTGGTGGAACCTGTTGGTTACCGCCGTGCGGTACTTGGTTACCACCTTGTGGTAATTGTTGGTATGCACCTGGTGGTGCCTGTTGGTGAGTACCTTGTGGTATTTGGTTACCACCTTGTGGTATCTGTTGGTAAGCACCCGGTGGTACTTGTTGGTAAGCACCTGGTGGTACTTGTCCTTGTCGGGGCACTTCTACATAGCCTTGAGGTGGACCCTGCTGAAGATTAATTACTTCTTGTGAATCGAAGATCGACCACAGTGACTGAATTATTTCCGGTGAATGTACCTTTTCATCCTATTTTCAATTCCTCAAAGGTCATGTTATCCACTTCCCCAGCACTTTTCAACAAAATGCATAAATAATAATATGATGTGAAACTTAAAAAATACAGTATTTGAAAACCCATAATTTTGTGGGAGATCCAAACACAGCATTTAGCGGCAGTATCTTCTGACGTCATGAGTTCCATCGGTAGCATCATCCAGAGTTGCCGGTTGTATTATTTCGAAGAAATATATAGAGAAAATATACAGACGTTTTCAACTCAAAAGAACTGTCAACTACTGAGAGTGTTCTTAGCAATTATGTAATGATTTTCACTAATCTAGGTGTTACTTCTATTGGCAACCAATCATGTTGGTAGGTTCAGACAGTCAAGATAATATGTGGTTCAAACATAACCTTGTGAAAGTGTTTTTTATAAGTAAGTATTCATACGTATGATACCTAGGTATATCATCACACCTGCTCAGACGAGTAAGAGGCAATATCAGATTATTAATTGTCCTGATGTCGTGAGAGCGAACGAAAAAAATGTATCTAATGCAAATTCAAATTACTCTTGACCTTAAGCAGTTCATCAAACACAGTTAGTGAATAGATGTGTCACTATGTTTAGTCATACTCTCCACATTCATAATACTCCTTACTGTTTTTTGTATGATGAAAGCTGTATGTAGGAGTGTTTACTTTTTTGTAATATAGATCACATAGCTTAGCCTACCACATAATTGATATATGGTCGTTCGTGCACATATCTTCACTTTGAATCTGATCAATTCTAGATAATTATTTGTCTTTGTTTCATTAAGAACTGACTGATTTGAAACAAACCACTCTCTAGCTAATTTTGAATCTCTTATGCGAATGTTGATACCGTGGATGTGACGTCATCTGCATACAAGACTACATGTTTTGTTTTGAATAGCCCAGCCGAGGCAAACAAGCAGGCGAGAAAATAGATAGTTTTTCGTCGATTTTAATTTCTTTCCTTCGACCTCGAACACATATTCACACAACGGTCTTGTTCGCACGCAAGATCTATCGAATTTTGTAGTTATTATCAAATCAATCGCCGTTCTCGTACCTTGCCGTATGAAAAGGGCTTGCGGACGATTTTTCATTCGGAAATTAGAACGTAAATTGTAATTTTTTTGTAGAGGTCGATAAAAAACTCCTTATCTTCTTCAAGGATGCAATGTGAGTTAAAATATAAATGTCCTGATATTGAGTATTATTGTTTTTTCTATTTTATATCTACAAGTTCAACCAAACAAGTTTTTTTGAAGATTTTGGGGCTTCCCCAACCTCCTTTAATCAATTTAATTTCATTAATCAATGTGTTTAATTACTTTTAAAATTATCACAAAATTTTGCATTTCAAATATGTATTTTTCTTCTCCATGTAAGTAATTTCTCTTCCATGTAATGTAGCTGAATTTTCATTCATTCATTTGTTGTAGAACTAATGTATAACATCTAAGCTGATGATGAACCTATATTGGTTCGAAACTTCTCCTCTTAGAATCGTCTAGAATTTTGATTGAATAGTTGTGAAAATGACTGGGAGTTTTCACTACTACTCCATCCTTTTACTCCACTTTAACCATTCACTTGTGCCTCAAACCGTTATAAATTTGAGGTTGAACGAGTAACTTTTGTTTTTCCTTGTATAATGACCAAGACATGACATGAAAATGATATTCTGAAACATACAGGGTGTCCTAAAATTGCTGGGACACAGAGGTACCACGTGTATAGGAGGTTAAAATAAGTTGATGTACATTTTGGCACATAAATAAATTGAGTCCTATCTACTTATTTTGACCTCTTCTATACGTGGTAGCTCTGCGTCCCAGCAATTTTGGGACACCCTGTATATCTATCTAAAGTTACAGCAAGGTCAATTTGGCTAAATTTCTCCCTAGCCGGTGACTATATTTGGCAGATCTTAATATCCTTTATTCACGACTAATATATTATACTTGTGGTTTTTGAAGTATAATGCCATATATTAATCCCGCAGGGAATAAAGACTATTAATCCCTCGCCATTATTCCCTGCGGGATTAATATATGGCATTATACTTCAGAAACCACAAGTTTATATATTAGTCGCAAATAAAGTAGAGTATACTACTCGCAATAATGGCTATTATTCTCTCGGAATGTTACTCCCTCGCCGCTAACGCGGCTCGGTTCGTAAAAAATCCTCGAGAATAATAGCTATCATTATTGACTCGTGGTATAATCTACTATTTTTATAAATATAACAAACTCTTGCAAACTTTAATCTTTTAGAAAAACCAAGTATTTACAACATTTTTAAGAGCACCCAATATTGAGCCTGCACTGTCCACTTTTCCTTTATGTTTCTCGTCTTCCAGACCTACCTGGTAAGCCCCCGGATGGTAACCCTGCGGCCCCTGATTGGCCATCTCGTGCTGCCTGATGTACTCGGCGAGCTCCTCGTCCGTGTAGGGCCTCTGCTCGTCGAGGCCCTGCCAACCGCGGTCCTGCTTGAAGTCGTTCGTGTTGGTCTGGTGGAAGAATTCGTTGTAGTCGATGAAGCCGTCCCTGTTCCTGTCCATCTCGTTGAAGACGCTCTCCCGCATGCGTTCCATCTCTTCGTACCTATCAATTGAGGATATTTCACAGGAACCCAAGGCTTTTAGGCCGCTCACAACGTTAAATGACGCAATTTGCGTGATACGACGACACCACTTCCATCTGTGGCTCTCTGAATTCTCCAGAGGCAGTCACAACCCATCACATTCTTTCCTCATACATCAATTTTCAAGTTAGAGATCAGCGCAATGAGCTGTACCGGGTGTACCACTAAGAGAGGACGCCGGCTGTATCTCGGAAACTATTTGCCGCACTGGTTTCAGAAAAAAATATTTATGATAAAAGTGGCCAAGAAAAATGTCTGTGGAAATTATTTTCAAGTTTCCAGGACAGCCGCTAGAGGGCATAATTGCATTGGCCGACTTAAAAACGGGTTTATATGAAAATTTGATATATCAAGACATTTCAGAAACACTTCTTCCATGTTCTCGAGTTGATTTCCAATCATTTCGATCAAAAATTGCGCTATCTCTTAAAATAAAAGAGATAGGGAAGGATGAATAGTACTCTGGAAAAACTCTTATTACTACAGTTTGGTGTAACGGAATTGAGCGATCTTGGTCTCATTATGAAGGGTTTTTTCAGATCTTCCCGAAGAATCACGAATCAAATCGATTTAAATCCCGTGGTGTCCGCTTAATGGCATCGTTTGAAAAATCAGCCGATTTGTCTTTTTTTTTGAGAATTTCAAACGGAACCATATATTTTTCCTGCCATGATATGAAAGTAAAGTAAACAAGGAGAAAAATGGTGAAAACCGCTAATCGATACCTCTTGAAGAACCGGAGAAATACTCGGAATAATATTAAAATTTAAACTGTTTGCATTTGAAATGCCTCCTCATTCGATATCGGCATTTTGACAAATAAGCAATCCACAGTGGAAACTTTCATTGGAACTTCAATTATATTTTGACGTTCCTTTCATTTAAAGACAACTTGCCTTTTCTCATTCCTGAGCCTGTACTCACTACTCACATTTCAATTAGCTATGTCATTATTAAGAGTCTCCTTCACTATTGTGAGATATAACAGCAGTTTGTGAAATCAAAATAAATGAATTATTGAAATCATAATTTCATAGATACAGGATATTTCTGATCACGATTATTGAAGTTAGATTCCTGTGGTGAACATTTTCATAATATTATTTTGAGTATTTCACCGGCTCCTCAAGATGTATCAATACGCGGTTTTCACCATTTTTCTTCTCGGTTGCTCTACTTTTATATTAGAATAGAATGAATATATGGTTCCATTTGAAATTTTCGACAAAAATGGAAAATTGACTGATTTTTCAAACGATGCCATTTAGCGGCCACCACAGGATTTAAATCGACTTGATTCGTGATTCATCCGGAAGAACCAAAAAAACCTTCATAATGAGACATAGATCGTTGAATTCCGTTACACCAAACTGTAGTAATGAGAGTTTTTTCAAAGTACTATTCATCCTTCCCTCCCTCTTTCATTTAAAGAGCTAGCGCAATTTTTTTTATCGAAATGATTGGAAATCAACTAGAGAACACGAAAAAAGTGTATTGATATGTCTTGATATATCAAATTTTCATAAAAACCCGTTTATTGAACTGGCCAATGCAATTACGCCCTCTAGGGAAACTTGAAAATAATTTCCAGAGATTTCTCTTGGCCACTCGCATCATTCATATTTTTTTCGAAACGTGTGCGGCAAATAGTTTCTGAGATACAGCCGGCGTCCTTTCTTAGTCTTACACCCGGTACATTCGATCGCCCTAGAAGCCGATTCTGGGCGTGGCTTATGGATATGGTCAGTGATCACAAAGCACTTTGAGAAGGATTTTTGAGTATGTTTTTCCGTAATTTTAACGTACATTTCTATTCAACTCTGACTCAACTGGATTCACTTCAAGCAATATTCATTATATGAAGCCAAGCTTCGGGAGATAGGACTCGCTAACTAGGATTCTTATATGTATTGTGGTATTCCCATAAGAAACTGTCCAGAATTGTGAAAGAAATATTAAAAATAGATTAGACCAGCAGGTAGTGACAAATTTTCGGACGTGGTTTCACCCAGTATGTGTATATGTATGTATTTTGATGTCAGATCAGTGATGACTTTTATTCTTATTGGTAATTTAGATTTAAGTTTGAATAAGGAAACTTGTAATTAGGCATGAGCCTGTTAGTTTTCTATTAATAAATAAATAAATAAATAAATAAATGTAGAAAAATGATATATGAAAGAATCCTCCCAGGTTCTTTATGCATTTAGGCATATTATCAAGGTTTAGGTGTACTTGGGCATGGGCAAACGGTATATAATTTTTTCCGTAGCATATGCATATCACAAACATGTATACTTCTTGGAGGCAGCCTGTTTGAAAACGAGGAAAAATGATATTTTTAAATATAAGGTGATTACCTTTTGGCCTTAAGCAACCGGTATGCCTTTGTATTTTCCACTATGCATATCACTTATATTTCATTTTGGAACACAGGCAGCTTGACTCCAATAAATAATGTCCATCTATAACTTCAATATGCATGAAGAATCCGGAAGGATTCTCTCATATATCATTTTTCAAGATCAAAATATATACATAATGATACCCACTAATAGGCATACTGGCTGAAATCACGTCCGAAACTACCTGCCGATCTTAATGAATTTGAATCGGTCTTAATGAATTTGAATCGATTGCCAGCCCTGCGGACCAGGTTCAATTCCTGCGAGGGTCAGTTTTTTTTATTTTGTTCACTCAAGTTATTCTGCAAAGTATACGAAATAAGTTGTAATGATTGTGATAAAACATATGTAGGCCAAATCATGCGACCCATAAAAACAAGGTTCAAAGAACACATAGCACATTTAAAATATGGTAGGTTAGATAAATCGAGTTTAGTCAAACATATGTTCAATCAAAATCATAACACACATATTCCTAACCTCAAATTCACGATTGGGTGAACATATACCTAGTATATAAGCAGCACACTAGAGTATGATATTTAGTTTTAATCTTCTCCTGAAGATGCTAACAAAGTTAGTTTAAAACATCGGTTTAGTTAATGGCAAAAGAGTGTAGTGTATTATCGTGCCAAAGTTTCCAATCCTCGATATGTCTATTTACTGTTACCGAGTCTGAGGCTATCCCCATCATTCGCGATTTCGTTCATTTATCCGTGTTCGGCGTTTGGGATTGTTATTGGCGTATACTTTTCAATGATTGATGAATGAATCGCGGTGTCTATCTAATGTTATTTAGTCCGACCTTATACCTTTCCCTCATGTCGTCCTCGGGCGCCCCCTGCTGGTACATCTTGTCCAGCTCCTTGACGAAGAGCGCCTTCACCTCGTCCTGGTCCCACAGCCCGTTGCCGTCGACGTCGTGCAGCATGAAGAACGTCTTCGGGTCGAAGTCCTGCTGCATCTGGTCCTGCTCCTCCCACACCTCTTCCAGCTGCGCCTGGTGGCCAGGCTCGTGCAGCTTCTCGTGCTGCTTGTGCTTCTGCTCCAGCTCCTACGATAATCGAATCAAATTTCGAATGGAATTTATTTCTACACCCGTATAGTCCGAGAGTTGGCTGGAAATTTCCACCGTCATTTGATAACGAAACAACAAATGGCGCAATTTTCGTAAGCTCATACTGCTATTTTGATTTAACGGTATTCAGATGACGATTGAAAAGTTAATGTTAACAGCGTCCGTCCTACTTTTTGATATAAGCGACAACGTCGCAGTGTTAAGAATATTTTAGGTCGATAGAACACAACTAATTATCCAGGAAACCAAATTTTCAGTATAATCCTACGATGCGTTTTCCAGCAACGTCTATTGTGTCATCCACCGTGAATCAGCCTGAATAAAGAAATACATTGAGAATTGGCATTCTCTATGCGATGAAAATATCAATTCTTTCTCGGTTTATTCAACAGAAAACAACTACTTTCCTTGCTATATGCCACGACGAAAATTTAATTATATCTATTGAACACACACGATAAGGATTTGAACACAAAACCTTCTGAAGTTGAGAATTTGCATTCTCCTTCCGAAAAAAATATGTATATGAACATATCATTCTGAATATTCAACAGAAAACAACTACTTTCCTGGCTAGGTGCCAGGTCGAACATTGAATTATATCTGTTGAACATCCAAAAAGAGAGCATAAAAAATAAAAATCCTCTGAAATTGAGAATAGATGAGTGGATTATTTTTCGTTATTTCTCAATCATCACTCAAATACCTTCCGATTCCATATTTCATTAGAATATTTCGGTCAATTTTTAGGCGCGAAAATCATCAATAATACCACTTTAATTTTCAAACAGATAGAAATTTACCGCGAGTAAAAGCTGATGTTACGATTTCGTAAGTAGGGGCAGACCATAGCACAGTTGCCATGTATTGAAATACGATTGGTAACTTCAGAAATATTAATTATTCACACATTGATACACTCTCAATTATGTGTTGGTAATATTCCAATTCAGCTATACAAAATCAATTGTAAAATGTTTCCATATGATTTGTAACTTAGTGCTTATAATACATTTGTGTAAATAGTAATTATATTAATTCACACTAGAAGACATTTGAAGCGGTGAACGTGACAACACCGCGCGCATGACTTGTGGGCGTGGTCTTGTCCCTTCTGAGCATTCACCACAATATTGCCAAGTCTCCAACATTTACATGAAATTTTGTTATGGAGTATGGAGTATATTTGGACAAGCTGGTTGCTCGAAAGAGTCAAAAATGAACTATAATATCATGAGTTCCTCCTAATATGTTTTATTCAACGACAGGACTCTTACATCTGTTTGATAACTTGATTATATAATTGGTGACTTGACAACCTTGCTTCGTGAGTGGGAATGGAAAATTATTTGACCAATAACGAAACAGCATAGAAGCTGACGTTACCATTTATTCGACGTATCGCCAAATAGTGGCCATGACAGTACGTTTGAAATGAGCTTCGAAATTCAACAATCTCGAACAAAGCATACACTCATTATTTATATGAAAAAAAGTGTGAGGAGTGTTGCAAATATTAATTTAGGTCCCTAACGACACAGTGTAGTAACTGAATGCCAATAATTCATTATAAGTCCACTCGCCGCCTATTGGCATTCTCTCTCAAATCGGGTAAATAATATGATGTATTAACTGTTGTGAATTCGTTTTTTACGGGCTTTCGAACGAATAATTATTGCTATAATGACAGAATTTTGACATTTTCGGTTTAAAAAAACTGATTATTTTGAAGAAAAAAAAGGGCGCTTGACCCCTCATTGCTCTTAGGATAATTTTAAAATTCATATTTTCTGAAAGCTTCTCTTAAATTTTTTTACTCGAAATTGCTGAATTTACTGAGTTAAATTAAATTTATGAATACAAACATAATTTCTTTGAAAATCATTACGAATTTGAGCTCAACATATCATAAACATTCATTTTGGAAATTCTTGAAAATATGAAAACAGACTTATTCAAATTATAATAATCATCAATATCCGACTCGTTAGTACCACTTATATCGTCCTCTGTCTCATTGGAGTATGGCAATCTTGAATATTCCTGTTGAAGATCTTCTGTTGCCATCTCGGCAAAGTACTTTCAAGCCCTTAAACTATTTCATACTAATTGGAATCTTTCGTGAGTAGGCCTCACGAGATATACTTACATATCCAAGCCATACTTTGATGTAAAAAAACAAAGCAAAAAGGTGCCAACTGCACTCAGTGTGGCGCTTAGCACCTCAGTGCACAAAATTTTTTAGGACAACAAGGTGCCAATCACCATCGACAGGCACCTTATGGCTCTTATTCCTGTTTAATTTTTGGCGCTTGTATCCACGAGTATAATTGCAGTGGCTTGACTCTGGCGCTTGGCACGTCTTAGTGTCCAAACCAAAACTCATGCCTCCGTTTGATATTTAGTATAAGACGCAGCTACAGAATTTGTCACAAACTGAATGAATGCCATTGGCTTAACACGATTAATCGCCGCAAATTACATTTTGCCTGTTTTTGCTTCATGTTGATAAAACTCAAAATTCCAATTTATTCATATGACAAATTGAAATATCGAACTGACGATCACAATTTAAGTATCTGGTGGTCAAGAGATCATTTTCTTACAATATTGCTATCGTCGTGAATGACCTGATAAAACTCCCCTTTTTCCGATTTGACATGACTCCGAATGCCTTCAAGAACAAATTCAAATGCCATCTATTGGAACTGCGAAATTTTAAAAAATTCGACTTTCTTTCTCTCTATTTTTATGTTCTCTTCTCTCTTTCTCTTTCTATTTATCTTATCTCTCTTCTCACTCATCTTCTGAGTCTCTTTCTACGTTCTTCAACTAGTAGGTAGGTACATATATCATCTAATTTGGTGATCATTCACTATTAATATAAACTTATGTAGGTTTAGTTTGAAGAACAGCCTCAGAGGTTTGCCTTCTGAAGTCTGAACCATATGCCTTTTATCTGACTACTCATTATGGATATAGTTTTCTAACTCAACTTATGTAAAGTATATGTGGGTATATATAAACATATGCATTATTATTATTATCATTATCATTATTATTATTATGTTCCTTCTTGCTCTACTTACAGGGGCGATACATATAAATTTTAAACCAATATGAGTATTCTACTGAACAAAAAAATCGCCATAAAATAAGAATATAAATCAAAACAATCATATAAAAAATATGAATCCAAACAATAATATAAAGGACAAAAATTGAAAACGTGAATCTCGAAAATCTTAAAACATAGTAACTACAATTGTCTTATTTTGAAGGTACTTATTTATGAGGTCTAGTTCAATGAATAGGACTGGTGGACCTTCCACTCAAGTAGTCAGGTGGTGCCACCTGTCAGCAGAATGAGCAGAGTGGTTTACTTGTTGTCAGGGTTGTAATAATCCATTACTTTTATAAAAAGTCTGACTCTTTGAATTAATTCGGACTTTTTTAAATTTATTCACTTTGGTATTGGTATTGGTACGTTGGATGGTGACAGATGCGCTGCGACCTAATTAGATCTATTGTGCCCCATCTGCTTCTGCCATATCAAGGATTTCTTGTTCATAGCAGCCCCTCCTCGAGCCCCTCAAGGATTTTGAGGGGATCTAGTTGTGGTATTTCTTCCATAGTAAGCCGGTGTGTTCCCAGTATGTTCAATCTTTTGTGATGTACAGCGTCACACTCCATCAGTATGTGTTGGAGTGTTTCTCGTTCTTCCTCACAGAATCTGCAGGTGCCGTCTTCCTGTAAGCCTAGCTTCCTTAGGTGTTCTTTGAGTCTGCAATACCCCGTTAGAAATCCCGTTATTGCTTTGAGACTTCCTTTGCTGAGGATTGTCAGTGTCTTAGATCTTTCTCGGTTGAAATTTCCGAGGAGATCTTTAGCCACAGTCCTGGAAGTCTTCTCCATTGCCTGGCTCTCAAGGCTCCTTCCGCCTTTTCAAGTTCTTCTTGGAAATAGGAATTTCCAAGGCCGCAGAATGGCTCTGGTCAGATCAGTGGCGTTGAGGTCCCTTGTCGTGCCAGAGTGTCTGCTTGTTCATTCCCCTACACTCCGATAATGCCCTGGCACCCAGAGGAGGATCCCTTTATTGTTACTGCCTAACTCATTCAATTTGCTTAGGCATTCCCATACCATCTTCGAGTTGATGTTAGAAGAGCTCAACGCTTTGATAGCTGCTTGGCTATCGGATACAATCGTGATATCCTTCTTCCGGTATTTCCTGTCTAGGTTGAACTGGATGCATCTTTATATGGCGTGTATTTCCGTTTATTCACTTTACAAAAATGAAATTTCATTTACGTAAATAAAATACAAGAATGTAATAAAACAAACTGACTTTATTTTCTTCAAAAAATCCAAAAGCATATCATAACAAAATAGGCAATTTTTGCAAAACAAACTGAAACTATTGACTGAAAAAAATAAATAAATGCATATATGCAACTCATAACTTATTCAGTATCCTCGACTTCAAAGTTCGCAATTTTCCAAAAAAAAAAGTGCAGCAATTTTCATTGCAGGACTACGCACTTGGTGTCATTTTGGACAGCAATTTATTTTGAAAATTTGCTAGGCATCAAAATTCAATTTTCCAAAAAATGGCAGCAATTTGCACTGCGCGAATACACACTAGTGTCATTTTGGGCATTATTATTATTATTATTATTATTATTATATAAGTGATATAATCAAGTGTGAAGCGACTCTTAGAAAAGTCAGTTTTCCGCCTGTGGGCGCTCAGATTGGAGCTCAAATGTTTAATGCCATTGAATTTTTCAGTCCAAACTAGTAAA
This sequence comes from Phaedon cochleariae, assembly GCA_918026855.4. Classification (NCBI taxonomy): domain Eukaryota; kingdom Metazoa; phylum Arthropoda; class Insecta; order Coleoptera; family Chrysomelidae; genus Phaedon; species Phaedon cochleariae. Next base: position 45,844,934 of record OU896714.1, on the reverse strand, counting down.
AATTGAAGGTAATAATACGATTTGTTCCCATTGGGAAAGTTTGAATTAATAGTTGATTCAAATACTTTATAACAACTTCATAATAATTCTTCATTAAACTATAATGTACAACATGTACATACATGACCTTGTTTTTATGTGACTTGACTCCCGCACAAGTAACCATGGTTGCCAACTTATTACGAACCACAATTGAGGTCTTTTCTAGCTTGAACGAGAGAGAGAGGAAAGCTCTCTCCTCTTCCATCTCTCTCTGCAATGCTACCAACGTGGCCGCATTTAAATATAGAGAGGTCCGATAAATCTTTCCTTGTCTAACATATACTTTGTGCCACTGGACTATTTTTCAATTCGGCAGAGTGTGAAATTTAATGATATTAACAAATTATGTCAAAATAAGTATGTAACAAATCAAAATTTCATTTCGAAAATACTAAATGTCATCAGTCAATGACATTCATGACATAGACATATCACGTCATTATAATATCGAAAATAGTTCAGTGGCGCAGACTAGAGGTTAGAAAAGGAACGATTCATCAGACCTCTCTATATTTCAATGCGGCCACGTTGGTAGCATTGAAGAGAAAGATGGAAGAGGAGAGAACTTTCCTCTCTCTCGTTCAAGGTAGAAAAAAGTTCAATAGACAATAATATAATGACAGTACCTAACAAATACAAATAACAAAGTGGATTTTTTGTTTGTTTGGATGATAATACGGATTCCAAGTAACCAGAATCCTGGGGGATTAACCGCCATATTTTTTTTCGATCTAACAGTAGCAACATACCTAAGTAATGACTCCCACGGGTTTCAAGTAACAAAAGAGAAATATAAAACCATCAAAGTTTCTTGCTTTATAGATTCGGAAAATTCGTCTATCAAAGATAAAAAAACATAAAACTGTTTCTATGTTCGGAAATGTATGTATTAAAATGTCGGATCATTGCCGGAAATGCACTTTCTTTCAGTAATTTAAGGAACTGAATAATTTCATCTTTGAACTGGATGATCCAATTAGGGTGTCCAAAATCCCGGGGGAAAAACCTAGTTCCCGGAATCCGGGGATTAACCGCAATGACCGCAATTGTTTTTTTGATCCAACAGAAAAATTCAGAAATACATAAAACAAGTTACATTTTGATTAAATACGAAAATGCAAATTAAGGTCCCCTTCGCAAATATCCCAACATGCCGTGATTCAAACTGATCTAAGTTCGTGGTAGAGCATCAATAATTCCAAAAATATTTTGCCTCTATGGAAAGGTAATGAACAAGCACATGGAACTGATGGTCCTGGCCGTTCCTGGGTCCATTGGATATTATCTTCCAACAAGGGCGAAATATTCTTTGAAATATTGATGGTGATGGTCTTGGAGTAATTCAGATCAGTTTGAAATGTGGCACCTTCTGATATTCGTGAGGAGGACATTATCTTATTTTATTTACTTTTGTATCAACTCCTTAACATGTGATAATGAAAATATGTCTTGAATAACAACAGCAAAAATAGCTGTGCCAAGAATTTGACTCTGATTGGGAGGTTAATTGAATAGGTTGGCCATTTTGAGGAAATTTCTCGTTATTTTATTGAAAAATTCAAGGAATTTATCAAGGAATTTATCAAGGAATTTATATAGTAGTAGTCTCTGTAGAAGTATTAGGAAAAATGCTTAGAATTTCATAGATATGCATAAAGAATGATCTAAGTATTTATTTTCCAATCCTGATGAACTTTTCAAGATCATTATAAGTATTACAACCATTTGGTAATGTCACATAATTCCGAGCATAATTCTTTAACTTTCCTGTGGGTTTGATTGAAAACATAGGAATTTTTGAAACTACTCTTATAATTGAAGTAACATTTACAAAAATTTCACAGTTGTTTCAGTTTATCCTCAAGTTTATCTGAGATCATCACTCAGGTCAATTAATAATTATCATAAACAGTAAATAACAAGAGATATATAATAATCTTCCTAGGATTCCTCAGTGTTTTTTGGGGTATCTTAGTATTACCAGGGAATTACTAATGGTATTATTTATGAAATCCCATGTTCCCCAAAATTACATCTGTAAGACATCATAGAAATATTCATATGGTACTCAATAATAGGATATCTCTGGAAAATTTTCCTTGGGACATTCAAAAATTTTTTTGGGGAAAAATGGATTTTTTGTCAATTATTATACTAGAGGGATATCCTACTGGAGAATTAATACAGTTCTCTGAATTCCTTGAATATGAATATATGAATTATTTTGTATTAATTTCATGGCTGCTTTGGAAGAAGCACATACTGTACCTACTGCACTACCTAGTATTATGAAATTTATGGAAACCCAAATAAGTAGGTGTAGGTATGGCATTGAATCTCAGATGAGACTGGGAAAATAAGGCAAGATTATTCACAAACAGCATTTTGACTACTTACCTGAAACTCCTTTTCTAATTTTTCTTTTTCTGCACCATTAGTATGATTCAACTTATCCTGCTTCTTATACTCCTTCTCCAGCTCATACTCTTTGAACTGTTCCTTTCTCTTCTTATCAGCCTCTGCCAAATCAGCAGTAGTTTTAGCAATCAGTTTCTTGAGATCATCTATTTCAAAAGTGTGTGGATTGGCGTGGTCTACATGATGATGTGTAGGGTCCTCATCTATGGAATTGGGATCTTCAAGTTGCCTTTTTTTTTCTGTGAGATCTTTGAGTCTCTCAAGTTCCACACGTTTTATCTCATCCAGTCTTGTTCTTACATGGTGTGAGACAAATTCCAGCTCTTCAGCTATTTTCCCTGATCTGATGTCACTTTCATCAGCTTTTTCTAATTTCTGTCTGAAATCTGGGTCAGACTCTAGGGCATTGACTACTTCCTTGAGATATCGGTGATATTCCATATAGTCTTCTAAGCCATTAATTCCAGAGTCTTCTTTACCTTCTTCTTTTTTGGTTTGTTGGACAGGAGGGGCATAGCAAATTTGGATCATCAGAAATGATAGCAGGATTATCACTTTCATATTGATGTGGGTTCAATTAAATACCCAATAAATAGCTATAATTATTCTGAAACATATGAAAACATTTGTTGAGCAATATTTTTTTGAATGATCAAAGTATGAACATAAAATGGATAGGTAGGTACTTTACAATAAAATGACAAGGCTCTCACTATTTTTCTAGGTCAATTAAACTTTATATATCTATGGATCATCTATCACCATATTATCATTTATTGAAGAAGAAACTGATATCAAATATCACCACCACAATCCACGATTACCAGAACACCACGTATATTGTATTTTTCAAACCAAATTAAAAACATCAACAATTTTTCATACAAGTGACAACCGACGTTATTAGTCTATGTGGTAATCTAGCACCGTACATATGTGGCTAGAGGACGGTTTACTTCTAGCGGCTTGAGAAGAAGTCTTCATGATAATATTTCTCAAGGCTATCTTCTTACTAGATAAGAGGCCAATAAATCAGAAGAAAATCTGTCATTAGTGTCATTTGACATTTTTATTTTATTTTTCTTTCAGAGCCAAAATTTGACATCAAAAAATCAAAATAAAAAGGAAAATAGAAAAGCAAAAAGTAGCTATGCATGGAAAATTAGGTTCTTCCAAATTTGCAAATTCTATTTCATTTTGCCTCAAATGATATTCTTGGAGCCAAAATATGTACTGTCTTCAGTGGCTCATTCCAGTTTTGTTGATGCCAAAACCTTCCAACCCTGCCCTGGTGCAAACCCATGTAATGTTCATGATACTTTATTTGATTGGATTTTTCCTGGAGCGAAAACCATGTACGATTTGCAGCCTGGTATTTCTAGCAACAGTATTCTTAATTTGCTACAGTGGACTTGGCAACTGCCTGATATGGGCTTCAACCTGTGAAAGTGAAAATGGATAGCAAAGCAATGGCCAGAGCACTCCTACCTGAACTTGACTCTTGCTGGGGAAGGTACCTTTGACATTAATTTTCAAAATATGATTTTCTCTTGTAAAGAAACTTTTGTTGTTAATTGAATTTATCAATATTATGTATAAAATGTAAATATTTTTATAGATTATATTATCTACCTATGCCTGTGGCATATTATTATGCCAAAGAATTTTTGACTTTTATTCTGTATTTTCTTACACCAAATCAGTATAATGGTATAGACAATTTTCTATTACAGCTCTGCTTCTGAATTGAATCCCCACTATCAAAGAAATTTTCCTACCTACTGATTCTATGGGCAGTTGCATGCAGTTGTAAGCATAAGTTTATAAAATAGTGTGATGGCTAGCTCCAGACAAGACTGACAAATTTAGCTACCCCTTTGTATATTTCTCAGACTTGGCAACTTGGCATAACCACAGTATATTATCCTAAGGGATAATATACTGTGACCTAACCCTAAGAGTTTAATCTTGAATAAAAATCTCATGCAACTAATGAATTCTTTCTGGTTTGAATAAATTCAGAACATTGGAAACTTTTAGCCAAGATGAACGTTTTTTGAAATAGTTCCTGTATTGAATATGTATTTTCCAGATTCAGGGATGAGTAACTTACATCAATAAATGAATGAGAAACATACTAAATTTCAACAATTTTTCTAGAATAAAATTATATTTATATTACATTGTTACAATTTATGAAATTTGTAATGAATGGTGGAATGGACTTCAACTATCCAACAGCATTTCTTGGTTGTAGTCCTGAAATAAAGAAGAGTATGTTAGGTGCATTTTACCACTATTTAATAAAACAAATATAAGTTAATTGATCAGTTACTACTTCAGCACTTTATTAAATAGGGCTGATAGTGCTGATTATCTATCAAGAAGTGTATTAGGGTGGTCCACAACTTGGAAGGGTGTCTGGAGCTTATCTTTCAAGATATAGAACTTTGGGTCGTAGTTATTTTCATTCAATTCAGCTATCCATTTAGGATATATGTTTATCAAACTACCATTATAACAGTTAACATTATAACAGAAGACTAGGATTTTTTCGCAATGAAAATTATGAAACATTGAGAAATACTTACATACATCTTGTACAGATGTGAACCTATCTCAATCTTCTTGCTTCACGTTCAGATTCCAACAAAGTGAGGATATCCCCTTCTCTGACGGGGCCCTTTACATTTCGGATGATTTGACGGTTTTGTTCGCCGATGAACTCAACTTTAACTTGGGTACACTGGCCCTGGGATCCAGTTCTTCCCAAAACTTTGATAACACGAGCAAGAACTACTGGCTTATCCATGTTTTTAGCAAACCAAACGGTTCAGCAAAAATGTTCTAGTTGCACGTGGAGAGCTTTGGACAAAAAGGAAGCAGATGACAGATTGACAGATTCAGTCAAATTGTATCAAATATCAAATGTCAAATTTGTTGAGAATGAACGACGAGTTTCTCCAGACAGAAGTGATGGCTTCATTCTGATCGGAAAGCAAGAATTCAAATAGCCATGACTTTCGGTATAGATGCAAGTCCAATGAGAAAGATTCCACTTCTCAACGAGAGTTATCATTCACGAATGTATGTATTGAAATATTTAGGGATATAGACCTAACTATTATAGCGAACCATCAGAAAAGAAAAATTTATAGAGGCCGGATATTTTAACAACTCCTATACAGGGTGTTTTTGAAATGGAGGTCAGTTCGTTACTTGATCGAACTAGGGTCCCTTGATGGAATTTGACGTTAATGTCATCTCAACAGGGTACGGACAGATCATAGCTGCATTCTTTTTTAATGATCTAGAGATTTTAGTTTTGCCTACTGGCATCCCTGACATTGCTGTCACGTCATATCCATGGGCGCTACAGAAAATTATTCAAAATTTTAATGATGGGTATGTTATGAATAAGTTAGTCTTGACCAGAAATTGGCTTTATTCAACAAAATACAGCATGACATGTGATATGACATAAATAGATAACTAATCAAAGTAACAGGACAAATGATGAACTTCGGGAATACGGCGTGTTAACTAAATATTATTATTATACAAGGAATGATCATCACATTCTCCCGTGCATTTAGAAACAGTCATAGACCTCTAAATACTTTGGAGGTCCTCTAATTCTTTGAGGTCGATCTGTAGATTCAGAGGATGACACCTCAGGAACGGAACTGCTATGCACTCTAGTTGAAATTAATTCATCATCATGTGTTCCAAGTACATCTTCAGTTTGGTTCGAATTATCTTTGTTGGCAATGCTTTCATTTGCTTTCGAATTTGGTTGGTTATCTCTAATAGGAGTGGAATGGTACTCGACACAATTTCGATCAAAATATCCCTCAGTACCTCGTGGTGCTAAATGTTTATTTGAAACCGTTGTTTCCCTACCGTCTGGTAACCTAACATAAGAATAATCCGGGTTCGCTTCGAGTAGTTCGACTTCTTCTACAAGTGGCTCATACTTATTTGCTCGAATATGTTTCTTCATAAGGACTGTACCAGGTGATGTCAACCAAGAAGGCATAGATTGTCCATTGCTGGATTTGCGACTGTGGAAGAACATTCTCTCATGAGGAGTTGCATTTGTGGAAGTGCACAAAAGGGATCTTATCGAATGAAGTGCTTCTTGCAACACAGATTCCCATTGGGCGATTTTCAATCCTTTGGAGCAAAGAGCCAACTCAATTGTCCTCCATATGGTACCGTTTTCTCTTTCTATTTGGCCATTTCCTTGGGGATTATATGCCGTAGTGCGACTGGTGGCGATTCCTTTCGACTGGAGGAAATGTTTCAATTCAAAGGACATAAACGACGAGCCTCGATCTGAATGGATGTAACAAGGTAAACCAAACACCGAGAACATCATAGACAAATGTTTTATGACTGTAGCAGCTGATAGATCAGCACATGGAAATGCAAATGGGAATCTTGAGTATTCATCTATTACCGTCAAAAGGTACCGATTGTGAGATATGGAAGGCAATGGTCCCTTGAAATCTAAAGCCAATCGTTCGAAAGGTACAGTTGCTTTTATTAATTGACCTTTATTTTTATAGAAACGAGGCTTGACAACAGCACATATAGCGCATGAAGATGTGATCCTTTTGATATCATCGATGGAAAATGGAAGATTTTTGGAACGAATCCAGTGTGTCATTCGAGTAATGCCAGGGTGGCATAGAGATTGATGGAGATTGTATAAATCAGATAATTCTTTACCACTTGTACTAGCACAAACTCTCGATAGGGTATCTGCTACGGCGTTATCTTTTCCAGGTCGATATACGATGTCATACTTAAAACTTGATAATTCCAGTCGCCATCTCTGAATTTTATCGTTCTTGATTTTTCCAGAATGTTTATTATCGAACACAAATGACACGGATTTTTGATCTGTTATCAAACGAAAAGCTCTTCCAATCAAATAGTGCCTCCATTTTCGTAGCGCTTCAACTATTGCATAGGCTTCTTTTTCTATAGCAGAATGTCGACGCTCACTGTCAGAAAGTGTTCTTGAATAGAATGCAACTGGTCTTCCATTCTGTGATAGAGAAGCAGCAATTGCATAGTCTGATGCGTCAGTCTCTACTGTGAATGGAGTTTTGTCTTCAATGGATGTCACCATCGATTTGGCTATATCTGATTTCAAATTTTCGAAAGATTCAATGACTTGTGAATCTATTGGGAATGAGTTGACTTGAATTAGTGGCTGGATTTTCTCTGAGTATTTTGGGATCCATTTGGCATAGTGCGAAAACATACCAATAGCTCGACGAAGAGATGGGTAATCATTAGGTGGTGGTAGTTGCAGGAGTGGCCGAAGGCGATCAGGATCTGGTTTGATGGTTCCATCTTTTATAGCGTATCCAAGAAGATTGATTGATGTTTGGGAAAACTTCGATTTGTCTTCATTATTAGTCAAATTATATTTCTCAACAATCTCTTTGAAGTGATGCAGATTATGTTCATGTTCTATCGCATCTTTTCCACAAATGGTCACATCATCTAGATATGCAAAAGTTCCCTCTAATTTTTCATCTCTAATGATGTTATCTATAGTTCGTTGAAAGCATGAAACTCCATTCGTGACCCCAAATGGAACTCTTAAGAATTGAAAGAGGTTATTACCACATGCTTCAAAAGCAGTATATGGTTTCTCATTCTCTGCTATGGGTATTTGATGGTACGCGCTCTTGAGGTCGACTGTACTAAACACCCTGTATTTAGATATATTAGAGACGATATCTTCTATATTGGGAAGGGGATAAGCGTCGAGTTCTGTGAATCTATTTATTGTCTGAGCATAATTGATTACCATTCGCTTCTTGTTATTCGAATTTGTCGTAACAAGGACTTGTGCCCGCCATGGCGATTTACTTTTCTCGATGATTCCTTCTGAAAGTAGTCTCTGGATTTCTGATTTGATGAATTCTGTATCATCCTGGGAATACCGGCGTGATTTAACGGCAATAGGCCTGCAGTCTTGGGAGAGATTCGAGAAGAGAGTCGCTGGAGGAACTGATGCTTGAGTAAGGCTGCAGATTTTGAAGGGAGTTCTAGGGCCTCCGAAATTTACTTCTACTGTAGAGTGATCTCCGAGTATATCATGTCCAAGTATAACGTCAGTACAAAGTTGTTTCAATATCAATAACTTTACTTGTTTATAGGTGTGGTTTTCCAACTGGAGGTCAACTAAACAACATTCTTCCACTTGTGAAACATAATTTAATGATGCCATATTGATTCTTTCACTGGTAGGCATTCTTTGAACATGACAACGGTCAATTAGTGAGTTATTGATAAAACTCGAAGTACTCCCAGTGTCAACGAGTGCTACAGCTGCTACTCCATTGATCTTGATTGGAATTGTTGCTTTGTTGAGGCATAATGGAGTAGTAGCAGATAGAAGAATGCAAGATAGAGATTCGGAACTAGCTGCTGCAATTTTAGATTCGGCTCTCCTACTTCTACAAACTTTGGCGAAGTGTCCTCTCTTCGAACAATTTTTACAGATTGCGTCAGATGCTGGACATTGATACCTTGGATGTCGCAAATTTCCACAGAAGAAACATTTGGTCGGTTCTTGTTTACGAACGACAGCACCTACAACATTATCGGACTGATTTGGAAAAGAACTTCTTGAAACCGCATTGATCGAAGAGGTGGCTGACATGAAGTTTTCTGAATGAAATTGGGCCATTTCTAGGGAACGAGCTTTACTGAATGCTTCATCTAGCGGGAGAGAAATGCTTTCGAGTAGCCGCTGTCGTATAGGAGCTGAGGAAAGTCCGGCTATAAATGCATCTCTTATGCTATCATTCTTATTTTCTTCTGCTGTCACGGCTCTGAAGTTACATTCTTTCGATAACTGTTTCAATGCATGCAGATATTCATCTATAGTTTCTCCTACCTTTTGACTTCGAGTTGCAAGCCGATGACGAGCGTATATTTCATTTTTCGGTTTAACATATAATTTTTCCAATGCATCGATGGCTGATTGTAAGTTATTGTGCTCACTGATTATTCCGAAAATACTTGGTGTTATGTGGTTGGTTAAGAGTTTCAATTTCATTTCTTCTGTTATATCGTTATTCAATTGAAGGAAATTCTCGAAGGTTCGCTTCCAGTGATTCCATTCTTGATCTGCCGAACTTGAGTTAGGGTCAACATCTAATCGATCAGGACGAAGATACCTTTCGTTGGTTTCCATAATTGAATTTATTTTGTTGAATAAATTGTTATGAATAAGTTAGTCTTGACCAGAAATTGGCTTTATTCAACAAAATACAGCATGACATGTGATATGACATAAATAGATAACTAATCAAAGTAACAGGACAAATGATGAACTTCGGGAATACGGCGTGTTAACTAAATATTATTATTATACAAGGAATGATCATCACAGGGTATGTACAGGGTATTTACTTGTTGGGGAAGATCATATGGCGAACGAGTTTTGTAATTATGATCAAAATTGCAAGGTATATGGGGTTTTCCGGGATTGGAGATGATGATTGTTTCGTCTAACTTGAAAAATTCAAGATGACGGATCCAATATATAGCAAAAGAAATTTCTAATTACGATCTGATTCTATTTAAGATTGGTATCTGAGGGTTTTCGGGGTCGAACTTTATGATTTTTTGTCAAAATTGGGAAATTCTTGATGGCGGACCCAATATTGTGAACGAACTAGACAAGCCCAGTCAGCACATCCTTTCGTTGTCAACCTCGAAAGATGTCGAACAGCACTTTATCAAAACTCCTTCATCCATAGAACGGCTAGGCTCTGGAATTCATTGCCTGTGGAAGTATTTCCAACAACATAAAATCTCCAGAAGTCCAAAAAAAATCCAATACCTACCTCCTATCCCTATCCTCCCTAGGAACGCACGATGTTCTTTGAACATTATAGGGATGACTTTAACGTCAATTTCCATCAAGGGACCCTAGATCGAACGATCAAACGAACGTACAGTCGCATTAAAAAAAAGCGTACAAGAATATTACAGAGAGAAATTAACGTCATCCTATGACTGTGTCAAGTCTGTGGTTCGACCGGGCACATACGTTCAGTATAAAGTCTGACCATCAGTTTGACCAATCAGCTGTTTGGGAATATCGGTCACATTTCAAACCTGCCCACAAAGTAAGTACAGTCAGCCAATGACCATTCTGCTATCGCCACTGTGGTCAGACGTAGGGTCCCTTGATGGAAATTGACGTTAAAGTCATCCTAACAGGGTACGGACAGATCCTCGTCTCCTCTCACTCTAAAGTGTTTGTGAAACAGTTATATAGTTCCATCCTTATTCAATTCTAGGGAAAAACACTAGATTTTTGACATTCGTTGTTTTTTAGGTTATATTGAGGTCACTGGCGTATCATACGTAATTTCCATATGGAATTCCCGATTCAACTATACCAAGATATAGATGAACAGTCCTCTAGATTTAGAGTGTACTACTCCAGCCAGCATAATCTTTGCGAGGTAGGGAACATAAAAATTGTACTGAAAGCTTAATATATTTCACTAAGAGAGACTGTTCTTAGACTGTATACTAGGGTTGACTGAATTGACTGAATGAATTCTGATTTCAAGCTGAGCAGAAGTTTATCTATCAGCTTAATGAGCTGAGCCTTATGATTGAGAAATGATGGAAACCGAAACTACTGTACTTATTCATGTGTGCTCAATATATTTTTGGAAATCCAGCTCGGTGAGGAATTTATGGAGTGACTAATATCACGTTTTGTCTAGGACGAAAAGTAGGCTGATAAAAAGTAATACGTAAAATATGCAGGAAAATAAAGAATAGAATATACTTTACCCCCATGTTATACATATGATTTTTCCGTCCCCCTCAAATTGAAAGTCATTTTCGAACAATTGATTCATAAAAGTAACAAAGATGTAGGTATACGCAGTATAACTTATAGTCACGTTATTTTCACTCTTGCATCCTACATATTTTCTATTTGTGGTAGAGTAATGATCATATAAACTAATGTCTTTCGCCATATAGAATCCGCCATCTTGAATTTCCCAATTTTGACGAAACGATCATTATCTCCTACCCCGGAAACCCCCACATACCAATTTTGAATAGAATCGGATCATAATTACAAAACTCGTTCGCCATATGATCTTCAACAAGTAAACACCCTGTACATACCTATTATTGAAATTTGTAGCGCCCATGGATGTGACGTGACAGCAATGTCAGGGATGCCAGTAGACAAAACTAAAGTCTCTACATCATTAAAAAAGAATGCAGCTATGATCTGTCCGTACCCTGTTAAGATGACTTTAACGTCAATTTTCATCAAGGGACCCTAGTCAGACGGATGACTTGACACAGCCCTATTCTGCATAAAACGGGTTATCGGGAATGACTGTTCACCCATTGTTCACCTCCTGTTCACCAAATGTTGACAGTAGAGTTGTCATAGATTCTCGAAAACACAAATCATTGGCTGAGCCAGTTTTACACAACTAGAACTAGATACTTGTACGCTATTTTATTGAATACGACTATTGTCCGAGGATCATTGATTAATGATGGAAATAAGTAGATTGAATGGTGAAAGTAAGATATGGTGCGCGTATTCGGCCATTATTACGTATTGAAAATTTCAGAGAAATCACTCGACTGCCTACGAGCAGCGAGTGTATAATCTCTGATTTCTCCAATGAACTCAATATGAACTAAACAACCTACGTTACACCGAGCGAGACGTTGATTCTACATTTCCCCGCTAGATGGTGATATGCTGCTATTACTGGTGTGACGAGTGGAAATAAAATGGCAAATGGCATTTCAGGTACGCGGAACATATATGTAACAGTGAGATTATTCAACTCTGAATTCGAAAAAATCTGCCACAATTTCAAAACTGACAAATGTCATAATTGTGAAATGTCGCCATCTTTTAGAAGATCGACGGTACCATTGCTCTCGCTGTTCTCGAGAGGTCGAGTAAAATTTCCAAAACAAAAGCGCATCAGTAATTACACCATATCTTACTTCCATCATATAGTAGATGGTGTACTTATTGATGCGATTTTGTTTGAAAAAATCTTCTCTACATCTCGAGAATAATGGTTTCGGTGATATTCTAGTAGATGGCGACATTGCACAATTATGACAAGGTTGGTAGAACTGATGATAATTTTGATTATCAGTTCTACTAACCTTGACTCGTCTCAGCAGCATTGCCATCTAGCGGAAGAATGTAGATTTAACGTCTCGCTGTAAAGAAACCCTAGTAAGCGGTCGAGTGATTTTTCTCTAAAATGGCAGAGTACGCGCACCATCTACTTATTTAACAAGTAGTTAGCGGTCTTGCAGTGCTGAAGGCAGCTAAAGGTCATCCACATGGTAACCCAACATAATTACGCTTGAAGTGCCTGCAATATTTATTTAGGGCTTTTCAAAAATTGCGAACTTATTAGAGGTTTTCAAATAATTCAAGTAACAGCGAAGTGGAATGGAAGATAAAAGGACTTGCAGTTCTTTCTTTGGAGCCGGTGTTGTTGGCTTATTTTTCGGAACTAGCTTTATTTGTATATATACATATATATAAACAGAGAAGTGCACAAAAAACGGCCAGGACTGTAACTTTTGAATTATTCGAGATAGAGTTTTCAAAATTGGTGGGTAGCAAGTATTCCAAATATTGCTCATTAATTTATGAACGAAAACGACCCCAACTTTTGATTATCAAATGGAACACCCTGTTATTGTATTCCACTCGGTATTCCATAATCAATTAGGGATTATCATGACGAATTCAACGAAACCGGGTTTGATATGGTTATTTCAAATAACAATTACAAAGATAACTGCGTTCGAAGTTTCCATAATGCTCAATGGGTGTGACTTTGCAATATCAAACCTTCCTTCTCTGTCACACTCATTGAGCATATATGATGGAAACTTAGAACGCGAATATCTGCGTAATCGTTTGAAATAACCCTATATATATTATTATATCAATCCCAGTATCAATTAATTCGTTATGGTAATCCCTAACCGATAAAAAGTCGGGTTCGTTTCCAGTGAAACCAAAAGTGATAGAATCAAAATTGTTTCGTCAATTAATGAGCAATTTGGTATACTAGCTGCCCACTAATTTTCATGACCCTATCTCGAATAATTCAAAAGTTATAGTCCTGGCTGTTTTTTGTGTACTTCTGTGTATATATCCGGGAAAAAAGCTTTAAACACCTTTATTGTATTGAATATTGCTTTTGCAGAATTTGAACCACTGTTCAAAGGTCTGTTATGTATAAAACCGTTTTGCAAAAGATGTTGATGGTTTCTACCACCATAGGGTTGCCTCTATATAGATGAAAAAAATAAGTGTCTGTGGTTCTCCTCTGATGTTCTGAGTTTTCTTAATATACCCATGCAGGCAAATTACTAAACATAGTATCAGATTCGTAATTAACGAATCTGATATTCAAGGACTCAAGTAATTAGGAGGCGCTTAATTAATTGCAATGAAAATAAATGGGGTATTCCATTTGAAAAAATAAAGTTACTCCAAATATCTGAAAAACTGTAAACTTGGCAACATTGCCAATGCCACTATCGAATCGGACATCATCAATAATCACCCTGTAGAAAATTTCGGGAATTTTTCTCAAGCCGTTCCTGAAATATGAGACCGTTCCGATACTTTTGAAAGGCACTGTATATCACCTGGCAAAATGAGGCTTATAATATAATAGTGCTGAACGGTGGTGGTTGACTGTCCCATACTTGACAGGTGTTTAATCTGTTCCTGAAAAAAGGACGAAACCTCTGCTACATTTTCTTCAAATGGATCTTCTTATGACGACCCTCGCAAAATAACCACCACAGGTTGAATGAAGTGTTGTACTGTTTCCTGTTTCTGTACTTATAGCCGAATATAATGATTCCAGTGATGTCTCTATAGTCTCTTCTAGGTACCCTGTCTTAAGAAAGCCTTCCTAATATTCTCCCTGCAATCAGGTTGAGGGATGCTGACTTAGGGTGTTTTGTTCTGGAAATGGAAGATAACAAATTATCATTGGGTTGGTTCTAAACACCAACATTTCAGAAATAAGTAGCTTCTTAAAGATTGGGAACCAACGGTTGTGTTGGTTAATTTGGAAATACTACAATACCCAATTCTCTTCCCGAATTCAGTAAAGATTACTTTTTATAGTTTATACGCTTAGTTTGCCGATTCCTACCTTATTTTCCTTGGTTCCCACCATGTTCTCTGAACATTACAGGATATTTGGCTCTTTCTAAAGATCTAATATTTTACTGCTAGACATGCAGCAGAGTGTATACCTACCTTCCAAAGCACTCTTCGCAAAAATGTTTTTTTGTCAATTTTGAGCAACAGGAAAGATTCGATCATATCGTGTGATACATCATTGTCATAAAAAAAATACTTTTCAAAAATGCAAAAATCCGATATGACGCCCATCAAAAACACAAATTTGAATGTTGTAAGTTTGGCATCAAGAACGTCATAGAAAATACGATACGATGTGAAAAAGTGCCTCGTCTAGGTAACTTGGTTTTTGCTTGAAAAAATAAAAATGAAAATTAACCGACTTCGTATCTCTTATAATAAATGAGATTCCATCATCGTGAAGCACGAATAAAAATGGGCAACCTGTATATGAAGTCAATTAAAATTACGTAAGATACAGGGGGGCTTCCAATTGAAGTGAGACACACTGTATATTGTAATCTATCTATATAAAAAAACGACTATGATATTTAGAAATTCAACATGGCGGATCCAATATAGCGGATTATGTTATTATGATCCGATTCTATTCAAAATTGATATCGGAGATTAGGATTCCTTCGTGAAAATGAAGAAATTCAAGATGGCGGATCCAATATAGCCGACGAGTTTTGTAATTATGTTCCAATTTCATTCTAAAATTGGTATCTGGGAATTTTCGGAGTCGGAGATTATGATTCTATCGTCGAAATATGAAATTTCAATATGGCGGATCCAATATATGGCGGAGGAGTTTTGTAATTAGGATACGATTCTATTAAAAATTGGTAACTGGGGGTTGTCGGGGTCGGAGATTATGCTTCTCTCATCAAAATTTGCGTTACCAAGATGGCGGAACCAATATGGTGGACGAGTTTTGTTTATGATCCGATTCTATTCAAAATTGGTATTTGGGAATATTCGGGGTCGGGAATTATGATTCCTTCGTCTAAATGTGGAAATTCATTATGA
This sequence comes from Phaedon cochleariae, assembly GCA_918026855.4. Lineage (NCBI taxonomy): Eukaryota > Metazoa > Arthropoda > Insecta > Coleoptera > Chrysomelidae > Phaedon > Phaedon cochleariae. The sequence goes on along the minus strand of OU896714.1, from coordinate 45,829,210 downwards.
TGGAACCAATATGGCGAACGCGAGTTTCATAATTATAATCCGATTCTATTCAAAATTAGTATTTGGTGCGCAGCACCCAAACGTACCCTGAAATTGTTGGATTCTCTCCAAAAAAGGGCAATTCGTCTCGTGGGTGACGCCTCGCTCACAAACTCACTTACTTCTCTGGAACACCGTAGGAAAGTTGGCGATCTGGCTCTATTTTATAGATATTTTCATGGACGATGCTCTTCTGAAATATCAACAATTGTTCCTCCCTTGGTAGTCCCCGCGAGATTAACCCGTCGAGTTGAGGCTTCACACCCCTTCGTGATCACTCTGGAGACCTGCAGAACATCTCTTTCCAAAGACTCGTTCATCCAACGAACAGCGAGGCTCTGGAACACATTGCCAAGGAAGGTGTGGACTTGGCAACAATTCTCGGATGGGGATCCGTTAACTTGGTAGATTTCAATGCAAACAAAACACAAGCATGCCTTTTCTGAAGGAAAGCCGATATCACTGTGCCCAACATAAGCTTGTCAGGAGTAACCATACCTTTGAAGACATCTATTTCGATGCTTGGTATTACTATCAGCAATAACCTTTCTTGAGGAAATCACGTGAGATCAATTGCTAGAAGTGCATCCAAAAAACTTGGTTGTCTGTTTCGAGCCAGGAGCTATTCTACTTCCAGTCAGCTGCTTAAGATCTATAGGGCACAGATCCGACCTGTCCTGGAATACTGTTCCCATATTTGGAGTACAACACCCGAACATACCCTGAAACTGTTGGATTCTGTCCAAAAAACGGCAATTCATCTCGTGGGTGATGCCTCGCTCACAAACTCACTCACTTCTCTGGAACACCGTGGAAAAGTTGGAGATCTGGCTCTGTTTTA
>OU896714.1:44447398-44515348 GCA_918026855.4 Phaedon cochleariae | reverse complement strand
CAATAACAATAACAATACGTCCATAAAATATTTAGATCGAATTATGAATCACCCTGTATATTGAGTTCTGATGGTTGATGACAGTATCAACCATGTACATAAAAATATCTGAATGTAATGTGCAATGCAGAAAAATGTAAAATAATGGAACATTTTTACAGTTCATATCCTTTTGTTGTCCACATATTTTCATTTTTATTTACTAGAATGGGAAATGTATAGTATATTTATGGATAACAACAAAAACCTAAGCTAATTTATTATTCTGACTAGAATTACCCATATTAATTATTCGTGCCGTAGAAATTTCGAGTATTCCACTAGTCAACAAATCTTCTTTCAGCAATTATTTTTTTCATAACAATCATTAAGTGCGATGAGGGAGGTATTCAGAATATTAGTAGGTACATAAATTTGTACGATTTTTCAGATTATTTCGAATTGGCATCGTGGCTTAATTGATTGATGAAAATTGACTATTCACAATTACCATTATTACCCCAACTTGACCCCACTAATCAGTTATACAATACCTACCTATGAGTTCAAAAGGCTATAACAATTTCTAAATTATTAGGTATAACGTAAGTATATAATTTATTTCTATTTGTACCTATCTTTATATATTCTGATAATAGTTATACGTTATATATGTTGTATATTGTTGTATTATTTTCCATAATCAACTGAAGTTCCCCCAACTTCTGCATTTAAATGGATATTGCCTTCCCAGGAGCTCTTTGCATTTTAGTTTGATAATTAACTCGACACCCACTAAAATAATTACGTGGTAGTATATTCTTTGAATTCACAAATTGTAACATTAGGATATTTCAACACCTTATATACTTATTATTTATAATAGGTATTAGTATACTGAGGTTCATTTTCATTCATTGCTTCAATTCCCGATGAGTGCCAAAAAGTAACTTTGAATAGTTGTATATAAAGAATAGTATTTTACTCGAGCATAATTGCTATTACCCACGCAGATGATAACTCCATTTGCCCTTCAGCTTTTACTATAATTTTAATCTTCGTGCGCCTGTTGGGAATGTTGGATATTATACTATTGCATCATATCAGTCATTATTCTACCGTGAGGTTAAATTAGGGCAAAGTCGCGTATTTTTGTACTGATTCAATATCCTGAAATGGAATTTGACCCATCTTGATTAGTTTTCCAACTCAAAATCACAGACAGGATGGCATTTAACGATTTTGTTTCCTATTTTTTCAACGGAAAACCCCCCTAATTTGTTCATTTATCAATAAACAATCATTATAAATAAATTAGGTATTTCGGCTATCACTAGGGGTAAGGCAAGAGGAGCCAATTTTGATGGAGTGAGCAAATTCTTCAGGTTGATGCCAAATATAACAGTACGTTTTGCCATTGTGTGGTTAAAGTTATGTAAGTATGTTGTGCAAGTGACAATTTTATTCATGTATGAAAAATCCCACAAGCCGCGTGATTTTGTCATTATGACAGCGAAAAAAACTTTTGAAAGCATGACAACCAGCCATAAACAAATGTTTGATGAATTAAATTGTCTTACCGAATTACACTCTAGCTTTTTTTTTAGTCGAAATAGTGTCACGAGTAGACATACGGTATATTAGTAATTTCGAACCATGAGGGTTTTATAAACAAAAAGTTAATCAAATCATCCGTTGACATTGAATTATGAAAACTGACCAAGGAACTCTCATGAGAAACGTGCAAATCTAATGAAATGATGTATATAAATATTGGATGTGAGGGTTCCGAAGTTAGTCTGGTCTGGGGCTACCCTTGACTTGACAAGAGTTCGTCGCAATGGTCGTTATAATGTAGGTCTTTATATTCATTGTTGCTTATTCATATTTATAATCACTACACCCATAATGTTTCATGCTATTATAAATATTGTTTTGTTTGAATGTAGTCTCGTACTTTCAGTTACCCCAAATCTATTAGTGCCTATTTGAATATTACCTCTCGCAAAATATTAAGCCAAGCATTACCCCTTATAAATCGATATAAATCGATATGGATGGCTCAACCATCTAATCGTAACATGGTGGAAACAACTCTTATATCGTGACATGGTTATTAATTAATATTAATTCATGGTGGAAACAACCCCTTTTGTTGTGACATGGTGGAGGCGCCTAAGCTTCTTTCCTTGAGTCTCATTCCTCATAATGGACTCATCAATTTTTTTTTGCATTCATCGATTTATGTTAATTTTATATTTCATACAAAGGCACTAGTAGAAAGGGTTATTTGAAAGTAATTAAGTATAGCAGCATGAATTATGGGTGGTAACAAAGTGAAAAAGTCATTTAAATTTGAAATCCAAAATTTTTTCAATATTTTGAATACCATTAAGCTTGAAAAGTTGAATAACAATCATTCCATTTTTATTCAAAGACATGATATAAAGCACCGGACCAGACTCACAAAGTTTCTGATGATGCCAATGGATTCTACGCATCATTATATATAAATAAAAATTTGAATTTTTTCAATATCTCTCTACATAAAGTACTCAGAAAATAAAAACGAAATCGGCCCTTTTTCAATTTCCCCCTGTATCTCTGAAACGAATGAAGATATCAAAATTCCAATTGTACCATTCGAAGTTTCTCTGAAATCGAACCCGTAACATGTATATCGATTTTTGATAACTCCTTCAGTTACTGAGATAGCCTATGAAAACGCCCAATTTTGCCCACCCTGTACAGTACAGTACATATTGTAAGAGTCTCGTCAGCGCCTTGTACGTTATGGCAGTAAACTAAAACTGCATGAGAATGCATTTCAAAGATGTATTATCATATCACTATTACGAAACCTAAATAAACTGAGCACATTGACACACATCGAAGATAAGTAAACACCCTGTATCTCAGATAGGAGACGCATTTCATCCAGGTGATTTGGGTTGAATCTTAATATTTTGAGCTCAGGATTCGATAGTTGACATATATCCAATTATTAATGAAACACCCTGTATATCCATATATACAGGGTAATCCAGGTTTCAAGGTACAAACTGAAATGGGAGATAGATCTCAACATTTTAATCAAAAAAGGTTTTATAAACATTAGTTCGATCTCGTTCAGTAGCGGAGCTACAGGGAGTCAAAGTTCTTGGGAATATTCGTAGGAAGCAATCGAATGTGACCCAATCAGTAAGATTTCCTTCTTTTTTGTCGGGTTTTCGAAAATATTTCATTTTCTTTACCAATACTAACTAAAAACAGCGAATGAATACTTAATAATGTTAAAATATATGAAAGTATGAATGAATTGGTATACTTACTAACATGAAATATACCTACAAATTTTCTCAAGTTCTACAAAAATTTACGAAATTTTACTGATTGGTCACATTCGATTGCTCCCCACGAATATTCCAAAGAACATATAAGTCACGAAAGCTTTCCTTTGTAAAATACATACATACCAAGTCAAGTTAAATAATTCCTATTGCTTCTACCCACCTCTACCTCCTCCAAACCCCTTACAGATCCTAGCAAAAAATGCCTAACGTTTATTACATCAAAGTAACCTAAATATCACTCCAATTCCAGTATATTACCAACTGATATTCATAATAAATAATGAGACATTACTACTTAGCTACTTACAAACATACAAAAAGTTTCAAATTGGGATCACTCTCACGTACGCTCCATTTCGTGTGAGTTTATCTCATCAGTAGATTGTGTAAATCCGCGTAATTTGTTATACTAACTTTGTGAGTAACTCCTTTTGTCTTGTATTTGAAAGTTTGGGGTAATTCCATATCGAAATAAGGTGTTGAAATCAAGATCAACTATTCAACTCAATAATAAGACGCCCGTGCTCGCACAAAACGACATAATGACAGAGCAAAAACGAAAACAAAAGCAGGAACCCTAAGATGGCAAAGTGTACACTCGTCTTCAGAGAACATGTCGCACATAAACGGTGTCAGCTCCCTTGATGACCACTGCAATAAGAGCGCTCATACCGTCCAATCACGACATGTTTGCTGAAGACGAGTGTACATCCACTTTAGGTACCTATCATACGCAATTCGTACTGCTATTTGGCAGCGAGAAACTTATTGGCAAAATGTACATCTATTTGGCGTGTGTATTGCAATGTGTACTGTTATTTGGCATCGACCAATCAGGAAGCTTGAAGCTTAGATAATGGCGTTTGCCAAATCCATTTAAATGAGAATCAGTTAGACCATCAGTGATTCTAGACCACCTTCGCACCTCCATTTACAATAAGTACATCGCTTAGCGGGTGAAAATCCGCTTCTCTCAGTCTAATCACAGAAGAAATGCCATAATAATCAAATGAAAATCAATTAACAAATGAAGATCGCCTGAAGTCATCTGAAGTTGAAGTAAACTAATGAGAAGAAGAAGGGTGTCTACCACATTAAAATTGGCCTTTCCTTACAGCCGAAATACCTAATTTGTTTATAATAATAGAACATTGATAAATAAACAAATCGGCGGCGCATGAGACATTGTAGACTCCGATGTAGATCCAAAACTTAGGTGATTTTTTGTATTCTCAAGTTGATAGGTCAACATTCTATCCATATTGCACAACTTTACCATAATTTAACCAACTTCTCGAAATAAGGGCACCCTGTATAAGCCTTTAGCTCCACAAAATGGACCTCACTACCAACTACTTAGATTCAAATTTCAACAATAAACGATGAACTATCCTATTTCAACATTTCCCAATGCATTTGGTATCCCGAACGACGTTTCTCAACATTTGGGCTGCATCATCAGATTGGCTAGTTTGAATACTCGCCACCAGGCGGTGAACGGTGGCGTAGACCGCGTGTCTTCAGCGCTGCTGCCGCCAGTTGGCGCCAGGGTAGAGTTGGAAGTTTTGGCGGAGTTATCTTTTTGGCCGTTGTTGCCATTGTTGAGGGCCGGAGAGGTCATCTTGGTTTTCTGCAATGAGATTTTGTATTAAATACTGTCTGTATAGGTTAATCGAAAAGGTGGTACATTCATTATTCCAGTTTTTTGGGATTTTCTCTCCTCGTTCAAAAAAAATTCCAATACCTACCTCGTATCCCTATCCTCCCTAGGAACGCACGATGTTCTTTGAACATTATAGGGATTCCCTCTCGTGCGCTCCAAGCGATAAAAAAAATACGTTTAGTAAGAGCAAATCAGATGATTTGCCCCAAAATGTATGTTTTTACCAACGTCATCAATTGTCACTGAGAACTGAAAAGTGTCAAGACGAATACGAATTTGCTATTCAAATATACATTTTTTTATGTTGAAAACGGGAGCAGATTCGTTCCCGAAACGTCCAAAGCTATACTGGTACTGGTACTGGTGGACGTTTCCACGTCAGCAACTAGTCCCCAATGGGACCTTTTTGCAAACCCCAAGTGTTTTCAATGACTGATGTGGTTCGCTCAAGAGAGCTGGCTAACATCCTTTTCAGGCACAGCCCTTCAGCTCTCTTTTCAGAGTTTTTCAGCTGTGTTTTGTAGGCTAGTAATGTACTCACTACCATATGCGCAGTGCGCACGTCCAAAGCTAAGTGAAAATTTGATATTTTTTCTATATACCTTTATTTCTCTTCTCCAAACCTTTTTCAATACAAATTGTCACTCACAAGCTAGTGACTTTTTCTTTTAGACTCTCTAATGGGAAAATTCTTTAAACGCAGTGACATTTTGGGGCAAATCATCTGATTTGTCCTTATACTACACGTATATTGGAAATAATATTCATATTTTTATTCTATAGAAACGAAGAGAGAAAATCCCGAAAAATCTGGAATAATGAAGATTTTGTATTATAAAAGGTGATACAACGAGTTCTTCATATTACAGTGTGTCCCAAAATTACTGGGACACAGAACTACCATGTGTAATATGGAGGTAAAAAAAAAGTTGATTGAACCCAATTTATTTATACAGGGTCATTCATTATGAACAAGGGAAAAAATAATGGAAACATATATTCACGGAATATTGTGAATATCTCGTTTCTCATTAGCTGAAACACTTCAAATATACAATATTGACATGTATAATATGAACAGCATAGCACAGACATGAGACATAAGCACAAAACTCAAAACTTTGTTTGGATGGAAGACAATATTGATAGTGCACATTGAACTTTTTTCTGGTTTGTTCCGGTTATGTCGATATTTCGATATTTCAAGTCAAAATATGGAAAACGTACGAATTTTGTGATCGGCGTACTAGCGTACTATACAACGCTGAAAAATTGCCACTGTGAGGGCTTTTAATTTCACAATCATTAACGATTTCACTAATAAGTTAAAACTTGGTAGGTATTCCCGTTCATTCATTTTTGCACCTAAATTGGAGTTTATCTTTCATTAACTATTCGCTGATAGATGACCAATTAACTTTTATTTCTCAACGACAAATATAAATAAAACTGTGACTTGCGCAGGCGCGATTCTGTCAGAAGTCAGACAAACACTTTCTTCCTCTTCTTTTTCCAACATGTGGTCGAAAATTCTGAAAATTCTAGTCATATGTTCATATTAGACTCTGAAAACCATATGAATGCATGATTCTTATTGTAATTATGTGATCACAAAAGACCCATCTTGCTCTCCTTGACATAGCGAAAGCATTTGACAAGGTGTGGCATGATGGTATCTTATACAAAATGATCGATATGGGCTTTCCTGACGATTTGATTCAGTTGATGTGTTCATTTCTGAAAAATCGAACTTTTCAAATAAAACTTGATGATCAACGATCTGGTATCAAGACCATTGAAGCTGGTGTTCCTCAGGGTGCAGTTTTATCTCCGCTGTTGTACAGTTTATATACTAGCGATTTGCCAAGACCAGTGATGTGCAAGATGTCGCTTTTTGCAGATGATACGGCAGTTCTTGCATATTCAACAAATTTCGAGCAAGCAGCTATGAACCTCCAAAGCGCACTGAATTCTCTTCAGGAGTACTTCCTAAGATGGAAAATCAAATTGAATCCTACAAAAACACAATTGGTCGCACTCGGAAGGGAGCGGAGGCCTCCCAGAACCAGAATAGTCCTGGATGGTCATGAGTTAGAGTGGTCTTCACAAGTTAAATACCTAGGTGTGTGCATTGACAAAAAGCTCACCTGGGCCCAGCACATTGAACAGCAAGTTTCTAAAGCTGAACGAGCCATTGGAGCCCTGTATCCATTTCTAAACAGGCGAAGTAAATTGGGTTTGAGACAAAAATTGAATATTTATATCATGGCTATCAGGCCAATTTTACTGTATGCCTCAGTAGTCTGGGGCCACACAGCTAAATCTCATATCACCAGATTACAAACATTACAAAACAAAGTCGCGAGAATGGTGACAGGATCTCCTTGGTATGTTCGGAATAACCAGATCGCCAGGGATCTGAAACTCCCTTCAATCGTGTCAGTCATTAAAGAACGAAACATCAAGACTTTCGGAAAAGCTGAGGTTCATGAGAATCCAGCTTCTTCGAAATGCAGTTGATTATGACCCAGGTGATCAATCAAAGTTCAAAAGACCGAGATTGTCCATAAACTAGAGAAAATATCGACATTATGACCAAATTTACTATTCTCAAGTTTTTGATATTTATTTTTTCCGTTCGATCTCTTTCAATTCTTAGAATGTATTTCTGAAACTTATTTGGAGCAGAAGGGCTGTTCGCATCAAACTTCAATACCGTTTTTATTTTGTTCCATAATAGATATCAGGATAAGAGGGACTCTTCCCTGGTCTGAATAAAATAAAAGAAAGATCCAATATTATGTGATCACTGAATGTTATAACACACATATTTTCAACGGGCCAAGTACGCTGACTATGTTTTGATCATGAAGAAGAGTTTAAAATTTAAAAAAGGTGGTGCATGAAGGTATCATAGTCCTTAAATAAAAATAAACTTCAAAGTCAGTTAAGGTGGATTCATGCAACATCAACTAAATTATAATGAATTTAAGATTTAAACGAATTTTAAATTAAAAATATATGAGTGTTCATGCAATAACCTTTCATCAGCTGTTTATTCTTTTTTCAGCGCGGCTAGTTATTATTTGGCGCATGCGTTGTTGTGAATTATGGAAGAAATTAATTTCTTAGTTGAATGTTGGCCATCTTTCTTAGTTTTAATTTTAGTTTCAATTTTTTAGTTTCTTGCATGAGCACCTACATTACATTTCATAGTTTTATATTATTGGTTTAAGTTTAAAATTCATTTAAGTTTTAAATTTTGCTTGCATGAATCCACCTTTAATGAAAGTAACAGATTAATGTAACAGTGGTGAGCATAAAGGTTACGCTGGAAGAGGAAAAACCAGAAGCCGAAAGATGCAAAGGGGATCTAAAAGCTATATGGGGTCTTATAGAATAGGCGGGGCTAGTCAAAGAACTCTAAACTATTCCGATGGCAGACATCTATAGATCTGAAAAAGCTCCATTCTAATCTAGTCTACAACTTTTTCAATATAAATTTACAAATTTCCGCTTTTGGCCACTCTTTGTCGACGCACATGGAAGTGTATAGTCAACTTTGAAATCGATATGACCTATAATAATGCACAGCGTAGCAACCCACGTTTAATTCCACCTAAGCACAAATATTACGTAATGTCAATAAAATTACCTAGAGTATGAAGGATAGGTAGATCGTAAACTCTCCATTAAATTGCTGATATCATCAGCCAATATACCGATGAGGAGTGCGTGATTATGACTAAATTAATTGTCAATCGAAGCTATTAGACAACACGAAGGTTAGAAACATATGAAATTATTGATACCTATATTTGATGGAATTATGACAACAAAATTACTGGAGTTTTTCCTGTTTCACCAGTATAGATGTTAGTCCCCGGCTTTCGTAGTTTTCAGTTCATTCGAGTTTTCTTTTGTGAAACTGCAACATAAAAGGGAGGAACATAATTTGATAACCAGAAACAGGGAGTTTCAAAAAAACCTGACCCCCTTACTAGGGTAGGTAGAACCAGGGCCTACTCCTGGTAGAACACTGCAAAATAAGTTGGGTTTACTTATGTCGAGACTACTGGCAATATTGTGATGTAATTTGGTATGGATGTTTCTTGGAATCTGACCTTTAATCTGACACATCGCATGCATTTATTTTGATACCTGACTGTCTTAGGGGACGCTAGTTACACGGTTCGTGCCGAGTAGTTTTGAACATAACTTTTTTGAGGTTAGATTTTTTAATCAAAATTTGATGTGAACTTGAACATCATTCAATTTACCACCAATAAGGTACTCTTGGTAAAACTCGATACTGTGTTCCGTTTTTGGAATATTTCGATTTGAAAATGATGAAGTGATAACTGTTGCTGGTATATAGCTATGTATTAGAGTGAGTATTATGAAAAATTATAACCTATTTATTGAAAACCGAAAACAACAATACATTTCTGATGCTGAACTTATTGATTCAACAATGAATCACAAGAATAACATCGAAACAGGTTTGACTAAGAACATGGATTACACACTTATGTTGTATCTTGAGCAGAAAGTCTATGCATAACATGCAACATAGGTAAATTCACGTCAAGAGTTGTAAGACATTATTGAACATCACTTAAATGACATAACAGCTGATTCTCAACTGTTTAGAAGGATAATACATTCTCAAGAAAAGAATATAGAATCGTGAATTCGTCGAAACGTAGGACATTTTGAACACTTACTCTAACTGATTCAATATTTCATGTTTCTAGTCAAATATCTCTTAATTTTCTACTTATGATTCTTTGTTCCATCAATACCTTCAGCACATGAATAATTTTATTTTTTTTGAATCTGAATAAATAGGTAATTGAACTCAATAAAATTCATTTTATAACAGCATCATTACTACTCCATTATTTTCAAATCGAAATATTCCAAAAACGGAACATAGTATCGAGTTACACCAACAACCTTTTTGGTGTTAAATTGAATGATGTTCAAGTTCATATCATATTTGGATTAAAAATCTAACCTCAAAAAAGTTATGTTCTAAGCTACTCGGTACGAACCGTGTAACTAGCGCCCTCTATGAGAGTCAGATATAAAAACAAATCCATACGATGTGTCAGATTCCAAGAAACATCCATACAAAATTTCATTGCAATGTTGCCAGTAGTTTCGACATAATCGTGAAAAATGTGTAAAAAAATCATGTTTTCAACACCTTGTATCATGAAAACGGATGCCGTTACGACATTTTCTCACTGAACAAACCCAACTTATTTTGCAGTGTTCTACCTACCCTAGCAAGGGGGTCAGGTTTTTTGAAACACCCTGTATAAAATAACTAATAACAAAACATGCTCTCCATATTTGCTGTCAGCTATCAACTTTCATATTCCTCCCCCTCGGCTTAGATGACAGTAAATTAGGAAGGATAGTATCATTGAATGTAGCCGATAGTGATTCATTGATTCAATGATATTTTCGTTTAGGATCGAGCTATATTCGAGATATTTCAATGCATAAATAATGCATAACCTGTCAGAATGAAGCCAACTACCCTGTGCATTCCTGCTCCGAGTACATTTGTGGTTATGTTTGTTTTTGTTTACCAGTTTCACTTCTTCTTCTATTTTTTTCATTCGTTAGCTATTCGTTAGCTATTCGCTAGCTATATTCTTCACCATCAGCTATTTTCAGACTAGATTCAGAATGTACGTCACAGTTTGCCGCTCCGAAAATTAGAAATTGCTTCAATTTGAAAATGATAACGACTTGGACTTTATCGGTCGCCATTCTGTACAGCGTGTACATAAAACTGGGAAGTCCCGAACTTATTTCATAAGAATTCATCTGAAGGAAACTTCCCCATTAACTTGCAATTAACTTGGAATTTTTTTTTCGATTTATCGTCATTCAGAGTTTTCGTGAATTTTTTTCAAAATGTTGATGGAAACTTACTTTTTCTTAGTCTACCTTATTTTTGCCATAACCACGAACAAAATTATTTGTTACGCCAATGGAATGCATTGCTGATTATATGATAATTCAGTAAAGTAATTGAAATCCTAGAATGAGGGGGCGTGAAAAGTCGAAAAATATAAAAACATGTGTCGGTAACACATTTCTAGGCTAAGTTTGCGTTGACCCATAAAGATAATGAAACTAGAACGATCAAGATTAGAGAAAATCTGGTGGTCGTTTCAGTGAAAACCAGTCCTAACCAGATCACCATTTTCGTCGCTGCTGAAACGAAATTGAATCAAACAAAATGTTATTTAGAATTTGAATTCAGATTCACATTATGTCTATGTGTGTCAATGAAATCGTTGATCGTTAGTTATAAAGATTTAGCAATTACTCATTTACTATACAACCTGTTTCCCATCATTATACTTTTCACAATGTCCACGTGCTTCATTCGTTATGTAATGTTTGAATTAGGTAGAAATGAGAATTTTTAGTTTGTGGAATGATATGAAATGATTTCATTTAACGTTTTACCATAAGTATCTATGGTACTAGTTGATGGTTTCTCCATAAGAACTGAGGCTTGAATATCCGGCCTTGGTTCAGATTCCAATTCATTACATAATTTCAATTTTCTGAAATCATCAAGCATTTGATCACAAACTTAATGCGACCTTTGATAATTGATAGCGATGATTGATCTCTTGGGAATTTTATGCTATTCCTTGAAATGAGTGTCATTTGTCACATACATAATGTTTTTTGTCAATGTCATTCACATTTGATATTTGACACAATACGAAATGTGCAACACTTGAAAATATTTTTTTTTCATTTGGTGGTTCCCACGAAAAGGGATATCCTGTAATGTTCAGAGAACATCGTGAGAACCAAGGGAAATGAGGTAGGAATTGGTGTTCCTCTTGAATTTCTGGAGGTTATATGCCTCGGGGAACACCTCCCTTGGCAATGTGTTCCAGAGCCTCGCTGTTCGTTGGATGAACGAGTCTTTGGAAAGAGATGTTATGCAGGTCTCCAAAGTGACCACGAAGGGATGCGAAGCCTCAACTCGACGGGTTAATCTCGCGGGAATTGCCAAGGGAGGAACAATTGTTGATATTTCAGAAGAGCATCGTCCACGAAAATATCTATAAAATAGAGGCAGATCGCCAACTTTTCTGGTTCACTCGAAAAGGGCTATCCTCTAATGTTCAGTGAACATCGTGAGAACCAAAAGGGAAATAAGGTAGGAATTGGTGTTCTTCATGAATTTCTGGAGGTTATATGCCTCGGGGAATACCTCTCTTGGCAATGTGTTCCAGAGATGTACTTGACCTATATTTTTTTTCCACGCACTAGCTATGAAACCCATATAGAATTATTCACTACCCCTTTTCGAGGCGTAAAGTATGTTCTTACTACCACGGTTCTCTTCATTTTATGAACCACAAGTAGATGAAGACATCATACCCAGCGAGCACAAACATCCCTGATGGGATGTTTTGGGATGTTTTGAAAATGTTGGCATGAAGATGTTATTTTGAGACGTAATATGCACTGACCAAAGAGGTGAAAGTATTGTTTTTGTTCTTTTGTGCCCTTTCTTTGTTTGCCACATCACAACGTCTCATGCTTACGTCACAATACGATGAATTCTGATTTGTTTTCGATTTTGTTCTTCTTGTTCGCAATTGGCATTCGCGTTTGCAGCGTGTCACGCTTACATCACGCTGCTAACGAACAGAAAGGAATTTGGTGAACTTTATTGTGTTAGAAGACTTATTTAGTTTGTAATAATGACTATCAGATGCAAGATGTGTTGTTCGGTGCCTCAGTGTAATCAATATATAAAAGTACGAATTTATCAATACACAGCTTCTCCGCAGTTGCAAAATTATGCATTGTGGAGAACATTTCAAAAATTGGGAAACCAATTTTCAATTATATGTATGTGTGTAGTGAGCACTACTCAGAAATTGATTAAGAAGGTAAATTAATATCAAGAAAATATTTTTATGTTCAATCTATTTTTTAATGCATTTTTTCATTCAAGGGAAATGGAATCCTAATGCAAAAGTTCATTTTGACAAAAGGCAGAAAAGTACCTCGAAAATGTTTTTTTTACAGCGATTTAATGTGCGCAAGACGCATTGAAAATGTTTTGTTGTATCCATGAAATGGCTTTAAAAAGAACTAGGGAGAAGGTAGTTTTGTCATATCAAGGACATCTCGATAATTGCCGTCTGCGGCGGACATTTGCTGTTCTATAATAGTTCTATTCATGTGTGAACAGAACATCGCAGTGGAGGTTCAATGTCTCGAAATCTCGTACTTTTAACATCTCTGAGATGTTTTTGTGCTCGCTGGGTAGCCACCTCTGTTGTCGAATGCATTGTTCTGATCAGATTCGCAGGAATGGCAGTCGAATCTAGTAGATATTTATCAATAACGACTTGTCATATCCATATGCTGTCATGGTCATGGATAATTATTGAAAATAGTGCTTTCATAGTGACAATAGGTCCATATCTCGGTTTCACAGAACTAAAATGATTGAAATATATTCCCTTATAGCACCCAACGTCCTAGGGACGTCCCTATTTGGTACAATTAAAGGCCGAATGTCCCGGACCAAAAATAAGTGTCCTTAGGACGTCCCATCCTGTACATCTCATTCAATGTCCGAGCAAGGACGTCTACGGAATGTCCCAGCAGGTACATCATTTCAAATGTCCTAGAAATACCATCCCTTAGACGTCTCACGTGGTACATATTGTAGAATGTCCATGCAAGGACGTCCTTGGCATGTCCCTGATGGGATATGATTTTAAACGTTCCTTTAGGGACATCCATCGGATGTCCCGAGTAGTACATATTCTGGCATGACTTCAGATCTTATACTATGTCCTTTCTAGGCAACCCTGATGGTACATTCCTTCAAATATCTCTGCGCAGACGCCCTCAATATTTCCAGGATCGTAAAACAATCGAAATGTCCCTTAGGGACATACTTCAATGAATGTCCCGATAGGACGTCCTATGGATGAGAAAACAACTACTTTCCTGGCTATTTGCCACGTCGAACATTGAATTATATCTGTTGAATATCCAAAAAGAGAGCATGAAAAATGAAAATCATCTGAAATTGAGAATTTACATCATCTCTCAAATCGGATAAAATAAGAATGGGAAATCTCTGAACTACAGATAGTGAACAATAAAATATTAAGATTTCGCCTAATATGCGTAATGACAGGAGAAATAGGATACAGGGTGTATGAAGGACAATTTATTTGAACATTTCTCAATAACTTTTGTAAGTTTCAACAGCATGAACATGAAATCTCAATTTCAGGTTCTATAACCTAAGCAATGATTGCTCATATAAAGGGCGCATGTTGGGTCTAATCTTCAAATTTTGGTGTTTACTATCTGTATAGTTCCCATTCTTAATGAATCACCCAGTATAGTGGATTTTCGAAGAGTCGGATCAATTTTGTTCTGTCATTATTGGAGATAAAAAAATCAAAATACTTTTCATCACAAACGTGGTGGTTTTGATTTCTCTATGCCTCTTTTCGTATTCGTAGAACTCGTCATTGATACAGTCTTGAATATGTGTTCACAAATTTTGAAAGCTCATTTTATTCTGAATATACAAAGTGATTTGAATGTGTTTCGCCCTAGTTTCAGCCATCATCACTATTTTTCAAAATTAAAAAAAAATACCATGTTTGTCACTGATTTTGAAGAAATATGAAATCAATACGGCACTAATACTACCTACCTCACTAACTGGTAACAATTATTTCGATGATTACAGTTCGAAAAATCGAATTATGACAAGTTCTCTCTGAAAAATACAAAACAAAAATTTTTTTCTCCATATCTTTAAACTTTAACTGAAGTGAAATTGAAAATTTTCGGACGCTGTTGAAATATGTTTTATTTTAGGCAGGTGTAATAATTCCCGTACTTGCTGTATCCACTGTGGGGAAGAAAAGATTGTATTACTTGTTAACCGTTTATGTTTGATGCTAGGAATGTACACAACTTTCCACACATCCTATATTTAGTATACCTAATTTGCCAATAAATTCATTGTGAAACAGTAAAATGTCCAAATGAACTGGTCGTTTGTTGAAACGTTGTGATTAATTTATCGTCTCATTATGTTCGTAAGATTATCATTATCTCACTGAAAACAGTACAGTAAAAGTGTCTAGGTAACTTTCGCTTTCCAAATAAGTAAATAAGTTAATTTGACCTATGTTTCCTGTCTTTTACACTATATACACTACACTTTTTACACTATACTATAACATGCAATTATATTATCTATATTGAGAGAGGAAATCACTGCACATCATTTTTTTTTGGAAATCGACTCAAAAGTCGTCCAGTTTTGATCCAAAATTAGCTCTTGAAGTTTCTTTTAACACAATAAAATGATTAGTATGTATATTGCTAGGCAACACTTTTAGTGTCTATGAAATAAAGTTGAAGTTTAACTCCTAGGAACTAAAAGTGTGTCGGATGACAGCTGATATGATAGCTGCTTTGACATTGGCATGGTCAAGTGAGTCAGAATAGTGGTGACTTCTCGGGTAACTTCACTTATATTTTATTGATTAGATATCAATTATTTCGATTGCAGAAAAAACACCATGTTTCATTCGGATCAAAAGTGACTCTGTTTGTAACATTTGATTCTAATAAAATAATGTACTATAATTTTTTCATCAGAGAAATTATTATATGATATTTTACGGAGTTTATATTCAAATGAACACTGTTCAAACAACTTCGCCATTTTTTAAAAATAGCTAAAAGTATTTTTTTATATTTTGTTTTTGTGCTTTCTGAGTTGGTCCCTCAATATCCTGGAGGAAGGGGGAGCATGCCCCCTCAGCCTCCCCATGTAGTTACGTCAAGGCTTGATCTCACGAATCTTACAGGATATTTAAAAAAATTAGCTCCGTTGCTAGGACATGTAGACCACTGCAAAATACCTGTTTATATTTGTTAATAAATAGGTATAATTTATTTAATAATATTCACCTCGATACTTTATTCATACTAGTGCAGTTTCTTCATTTTTGACTCAAAATATTCAGAAAAAGGTACATAACTATCAAGTCATCAGCTTTTCTTCGTGCTAACCATTCGTAAACATACGAGGTCGTTTGAAATAAATGTACATATTCAGCACATCAATATGATACAGTCCAACGGATATTACCATAATATCAGATTTTTCCTAATTCTTTTAATTAACGAGGAATTTCATCCTGAAAATTGAACAGAAAACGGGGAAATTTGAACAGAGCTGACGCCACAATTGCTACGGTATGGAACTTTGTGTGGAAACATGGATCTCACCCCAAATTTTTCATTTTGATTCCAATACTTTTTTATTGGTGCCATTCGATAGTATACGTCGAGCTTGCTCAGAGTTTGAAATATTTGCATCTATTTCAATTCCATCCTGTATATCATTTCATCGAAATCAGAGAAGAATGAGACCAGGGTGATCAATTTGGCAAAATGTCTTCATGGCTGGTTTCTTTACCGGTGAGTATATTTCATGCATTTCAAAGGTGGAAAAACGGAAATAAAAAACAATGAACGACAGTACTCGTAGCGGAACTCTACAGGGTGTTCCAGATCAAAATGTACATACGATACCTGAAGATAGAGGACAATTTGATGGTTCCAAATCAACCCTCATTGAAGTGTCTACCGTCTCTCATAACTGAGATACATATACAGACATGGTAATCTTGATTTTGGCAAAATCTTCATCTGGTCATAACTTTTGAACCACTTTGTATAATCTATTATAGTAGAAATATTTCCCTTATAACACCCATCATCAAAACCGAGAATCCAGGTCCGTCTTAAGGAAAAACAGGAAACTTTTTTCATTTCAAAAACAACACTCTGTATGGAAACATTTAGTAGATCTGTTTTGATATTTGAAAAGAGCGGGAAAAAACGAATAAACTGACCTACTTTTCAGGAGCGCGCATCTATTTCGACATCAGATGTTTTATTATTATTTTCTGAAATATTCAGCATTTTTATTGAACTTGTATACAAAATCGAATTTCTATAAAATAACTAACAATCTTAAAAAATCAAGATAAAGTTCTGTATGTCAGTTATAAAAGACGGTTGACATATCAATGAGGGGTGAATTGGAACCATCAATAAAGTGTCCTATATCTGTAGGTACCGTATGTACAGGGTGGCCAACTAAGACTCCAGAGTTCGATTTCTCTGTTGTCTTGAGAGATACAAAAAAAAAATCGTGTATCAAAATTGAAGTATTAACCGAGCTGCACATTTCAAAATTTCTTTGAAATACACAGGGTGTTCCGGAAGGTCACAGCACATCAAAGCTATGTTTTTTTCATTGAAACACCCTATATTTTATTTCATTTTTGAATTCTCCCTGAAGATGTGATTTCAACGACCCATCATACTTAGGGTCAATTGGTGTTCAATTGAAATTGATACAAGGTGGTCAAAAAATCAAAATTTATAATTTGTTTCAATTGAATGTCAATTGAACACCAATTGATAGTGAGTGAAAAGTTGAGATAGGGACATGTAAACCGTTTTGACGAATGGTGAACAGTTTCAACAAAAAAAATCCTGAACTTGGAAAATCTCGATTTTGCACACCCTATATGTCAGTAACTTTCACTGCAAGACCCTAAGTATGATATGTCGTTGAAATCAGATCTTCAGGGAGATTTCAAAAATGGAATAAAATATAGGGTGTTCCAATGAAAAAAACATAGCTTTGATGTGCTGTGACCTTACGGAATACCCTGTGTATTTCAAATAAATTTCGAAATGTGAAGCTCGGTTATCACTTCAATTTGAATGCGAAACTTTTTTTTGTATTTCTCAAGACAACAGAGGTATCGAACTCTGGATTCTTAGTTGGCCACCCTGTACATACATTTAAATCTGAGTTTCAAAATGTCAATTTTGCTGACTGAATGATGGGTTATCTCATTTTTGTTGACATCGAAAAGTGAAGTACCTTGAAAGCGTTGGCATTTGAGAAAAATGGGCCATTTTAGACCCCCCAACTGAGGTATTGAATTTGTACCCCTTTATTATTTGAACACGCTATGTTAGTACAGCAGAACACCTCAAGCAAATTAGACACTCAACAATCTGAACCATCTCACCTGTTAAATCCTCAGCGTAAGCAAACCTCACGACGTTTCGGCACCTTTTCAGTCCTCTTCAATGACCAGGTCTCGCAGTCGCAGTGGACCAGTAGATCAGATGTCGATATATAAAATACCGTTATTAATTACGTTAATTACGTTATGTCATGGATTAATCGATGGTTATAAGATACGTGGTCGTGTGTCTTCACCCAATGCGTTTTCTGAATGAAGAGTTGCGCGAACTGCAGTCTGCAGTGTTGGCCGTTCGATATCTAGTTGGCTCTGTCGCGAAGTATTAATTTCGGTGCGCGACTGTTTACAGGCCCGTCGTAGGAGATTGGTGAGGGATTGGGGAGGGATGGCCAAGAAAACGTTCAGGCATTATTTTTGTTTGACGAGATAGTTATTTACCTAACAAGTGCAGAAAGTCGTTAAGGGCGGAAATAAAGACCGCAAAAGTTAGGTACAAAGTTTTTCCTACGAGTGTTTTTGTCCATATTATTAATGAAAAAAAAACAAGATTTTCAATAAACAATCTTTTACAGTGATGCTACAAAATGACACAGCCAGAATAGTTACCTGGATCATTTAGTTAGTCCTGAATATGTTTATTTTCAGCAATACAAAAATCGTGCGGGAAAGTAACTTTTTCTTTTTTTTTTATCGCTTGGAGCGTTCGAAAGGGAATCCCTATAATGTTCAGAGAACAGCGTGCGTTCCTAGGGAGAATAGGGATAGGAGGTAGGTATTGGAATTTTTTTTGAACATCTGGAGATTATATGTTGTTGAGAATACTTCCTCAGGCAATGAATTCCAGAGCCTAGCCGTTCTATGGATGAAGGAGTTTTGATAAAGTGCTGTTCGACATCTTTCGAGGTTGACAACGGAAGGATGTGCTGACTGCAGACATTACAATGTCGGGCATACTGAGTTCCGCCTTTCTAGAGAAAATACAGGCTTGAGTTTTGGTGGCGTTGAATTCTACTAGGTTGTTGGTTCCCCAGGCTGTGATTTCAGCAAGGTCTTCATTGACAGCATTAACCTGCCTGCGCCGTGAGTTCTCAGTTTCCTGGGAAGAAATGGGAATTCTGGAAGAGAACGCAGTATGGAGGGTACTATCATCTGCAAAGATGTGGATGGGGCAAGTTGTTACTCCCAACAGATCATTGATATGAAGAAGGAATAATGTTGGTGCCAAAATTGATCCTTGTGGAACGCCGGAATTGATGCCAAAGGCGATCTGCCTGAAAGAAAACTCGATAAGAGATGGCATAGCTGAGGTGGTAAGCCGTATGATGGTAGTTTGTGGAGGAGTCCTTCGTGCCAAACACGGTCAAATGCTTTCGATATGTCCAACGCGACAGCTAGAGATTCCCCGTGTTTTTCTAACGAAGCTTGCCATAAATGGGTGACGTAGGCAAGTAGATCTCCAGTATATCTTTGGTGGCGAAAGCCGTATTGTCTACCATTGATGATTCCTGAGCTCTCCAGATATTTGATAAGCTCAATGTTGATGGCTTTCTCCATCATTCTGGAGATTACTGATAACAGGGCAATGGGCCTGTAGTTGTTGGGCAGGTTCTTGTTCCCTTTTTTGGGGATTGATTGGACTCTAGCTGTCTCTCAGCATGATAGAACAATACCCGACCTGTGTACGAGACGGTAAACAACTTGCAGAGAATCGGTGTTAAATCTGGTGCACATTTCTTGAGAATGATGGGTGGAATTTCATCAGGACCGTTAGCCTTATTCGTTTTGAGACCAAGCAAAATTCGTCTGATAGTGCGTTGACGGAAGACGATTTCGGACATTCGACTCTCAACCGGTGGAATGTCTGGCGGTACTTTTCCTTGGGAATCTAAAGTAGAGTTTGCTGCGAACATCTCTGCAAAAATATTTGCTTCCTCCTGCGATGTTGTTGCTAATGTGCCGTCGGATTTGGACAGTGTTGGAAATGAACTATTAGAGAAATTTCTTCCGACCGCTTTAGCAAGAGACCAAAACGAACGGGAGCCATTGGAACAATCTATGAGTTTCGATCTTATCTTGGCATTGTATGTTTCTTCAGAAGCATCTATTGTTTGGATGCAGTTATTCCTGGCATCAACGTATTCTGCTCTAGTCGCGAGGTTAGGGTTCTAGCGCCAGCGTTGGTAGGCTGTTTGTTTCAAGGCAACAGTTCTAGAACAGTTTTTGTTGAACCAGGGTTTCGATGGTGATGACCTTTTCGAAGAATGAGGTATGTATGTGTCCATTCCGAGCATGATGATCTCGGATATTTCCGCAGCACACTGTGAAGGGTCCTGAGAGTCAAAGCATACTCTATGCCAAGGAAACTCGGAGAAAAACATGCGGAGACCGTCCCAATCTCCTGAATTGTAATGCCATATAAGACGTGGGGGTGCCGGAGCAGTTGATGGAATGAAGAATGGGCAGGTTGTAGTGATGAGTGTGTGGTCAGAATTGCCAAGTGGAGCTCGTACATCTATGATGTAGGGTGCTGAATTATTAGTGAGGAATAAGTCAAGTATGTTAGCTGAATGGTTATTGGCATCGGGAATTCGTGTGGGTTCTTTGATAAGCTGCTCTAAGCCGTGAGTGATGGCGAAAGCTACGGCTATAACACAAGATTGCTCTTGTTTTACTGTGTCAATGAGGTACTTTGTATGTCATCAATTTTATTTCTGTGTTATTATTTTAAAAATAAAACATCGCCCATGAAATGTCAAATTTCAAGCAATGACAGCTCTGTCGGATGGCTACAACACGAAGAAATCGAAAATACCGCTGTTAGTGTTAGTGTTAGTGTATAACTGCAAACTTCATTCTCGTAGGAAATCACCATCATTCCGTGCTCGTCAAACAATATATTATTTCAGCACTAATGCGGTGAAATAACTTCTCCGCACGGTATTTTCATACACGGAGATATAATGAAATAGATTTTTTTCATCGATATAATAGGAAACTTATTTGAAGAACTTTTAAATAACAATAACCGAAACATTAACGATGGTAAATATTGAAATTGAAAGTGCAATTTGTGTTTGTTGCATGCTGTAATATAGCATATGCCGCAACATCTTGAAGATCATCGATGAATATACAGGGTGATGGTAAAGAAACGGCCCAACCCATGGCGCTGCTATTGATTATTCAATTTTGAAAAACAAAAAATCGAATGAAATCACTTATCAGATACTATGAGACGGATCTGATCATTATTTTCACCAATTTCACTATTTGTTTTTGATTTTTTTATTCTTCATTTTTTCTTGACATACAGTCGTTGAAATAAAGAATAAATGCTCAGTTGACAAAGATACGTTATTTTTCTTCAAGCGGCATAAAAAGTGGCTTTTCTATGGCACTCAACAGAAAGGAAAGATGGTACATTCTCTGCCTAGGCAGGAAAAGTTTGTTGCTATGCAACATTACAAGTAATTTGAATGAAATTGGTTATTAAAATTGACAGTGACATTGGGTGAACACAATAAGATGGAGTTTTCAATTAAAAAATTACACAATTTTTCTTTAATAACATTTGAAGAGAAAAATTATGTGTTTCACACGGCATGCTGGCTAAATTCCTGAAACCATCAGCTACGGCAGTCAATCTTTTACTTTGCTGTCTATATAGTAATAGTATATTATGTAATATGTGTTGTAAGAAGCATATTACGCACGAATGGAGACGTTGGAATTGCTTTACAACACGCATTACGTAATATACTTCACCTATTGCCATATAGTACATCAAAAAAGTTTGGACAAACAGTCGGAATTGTAATTCTTGACAGTTAAGTCATCCGCTGTTGACGGCGATTACGCGATCATTACTGGCGGAATAAACGTAAACTGTGCGATGTGCTTACTTTGCGCCAAGAGCTACTTACTGAGGTTGTATCTCGTGTGTTTTTGCCTACCTTCTATAGTGGCCGTAGGTAAAACAAATAACTATTTCATAAAATGTTGGTAATGTGGTAGTTAATATCACCCGGTTGGAGACTTGAGTTTTCATAAAGATTTCTGAGAATAATTTTCATCACAACCGAATTCTCAAATCTTTTTTTGTGTTGAATAGTTTGTCAGACAGATTTTAGACAAATTTCACCAGCCAACCATGGACTTTGTCAAAAAAAGTGGATCATCTGGAGTCGCAGTGGAGGGGTATTCGCCACACTCACATGGAACCTAGCCTCAACTAACCTAAGGTGTTTGGTAATCAGGCAGTTGAACATTTAGTTGAGGTGTTTGTAAGTTTTCAACTCTTGAAATCGAAGGGTTTCCGGACATATAGTTATTTCGATAATTATTCATATTGAAATATTGTGAGACCAGTTAACACAAATTGATCCCAGAAATATTAGCACATTCATGTCACACATCACACCCGTGACACGAAATGGGAGTCCCACTGAGATCACAATGACTGTTATTGCAGACCCTTTTGGTCCCTCTATGATTCACATTATGATGCCAAAAAACTCTCACAGTAAGTATCAAGCGACTCTTTATTCAACATCGAAATTGATTGATTCGGTTTATCACATAAATAGACAAGAATGTAAGGTTTCTGTGAGTCCCTTAGTTGTTAGGGTGCCTCACAAATTCACCTACATTTTGAGTATCAAATCCAATAAAATGTGAGAAATATTACGAATGTTTTCTAAATTAAAGAGTCCCCTGGCAATACCAATGATGTTTTCTTGTAATTCGCATGTTACCTAGCGAGACATGTGACATCCCAGGGATGTTTGTGTTTACTGGGAGGAATCACCTCCTGAAGTTCGACAAAGTACTCTTGAATCCCCTGAATATATGAGCAATTTGGTAAATTTTTATCATCAATAAATCAATCAATTTTTATCCAAATGTGCAAGTTGTTGGTATCAATGGTATCATAAAAAAAAGAAAGTTTGATATCAATTTCTGGAAAATAAAAGAACCTGTATACCAGAATTATCTCATTCAATTTTTACATTTCCAATCTCTCCGTATGTTCAGGAAAAAAACAAGTTAAAGTAGGATAAGTTTTGAGACACGCACCTTGTACAATTTCCTTTAGGTTCTACTTGAAATGAATAGTTGCTCCTTCCGTTTTAACATATCTCGTCAGATGAGGATAAGCAGAGTCATGGGCTCGCTTATACTGACCTTCTGAAGTACGTGTACTGTTTCGTAAATGAATCCAATTCAACCACAATATCTGTTACACCACCATTTATCAAATAGAGAAAGAATTTAGAACTTAATTATTCAGTGGATAGCAATTGGATTGATCGGGACATACTGTATATAATTAGATACACGTGTCGTTCGGAATTGGTCATTTTAATTTTAGATCCACAGTAATTGGATAATGTTATTCTTCCTGCTTTCTGGTTATATTTTCGTAAACTGCACATCTGAAATTGTGAATGAATATTATTAGTCATATTTTTAGGACAAAGATCATTAAAATGATATACGGTTTATACCATTGAGATTTACATTCTCCGCGTCTATGTTCAGGAAACTTTGGAAATCTAATAAATCAATTTCGCTTCTTGTTCATATTTCTATCAATCATGGAATTTAGTGAGGCTCACAAAATAATAACGATGATTATTTTCTTCGTATGATTTTAAACCAATCAGAACGGTCGATTGAGTATAATTTCGATTATACGTGGTGATTATACATAGAGTAACTAATCATATTGTTAGATACAAACAAAGTACCTACTTCGCGCGTTGTTATGTAGAATATACATATGAACTTTATAGTTCTCAATCGAGCAAACATGCAAGAAATCATCTATTTCTGAATGTTCAACAATAACTTCGTTTTATCTCTTGGAGCGCACGAAAGGAAATTCCTATTATGTTCGTGGAACATCGTGCGTACAGGGTGATTGACTATGGATTTCTCGACTTCAACAGCTGATATCTCGAAAACGAAAAAAGATATTTGAAATTTGGAAAAAGTTACTCGAATGAGATGTCATTTCCTTCTGGAAAATGTGTTCTCTGCTTGATTTTATCATTTCATATACAGGGTTCGTGAAAAAAATTTTTTTTTTCAAATGGAACCCCCTGTATATTATCGCATATTTGGAAAGAGCTATCTTTCCTGATTTCGAAGATATATACTTTTCATATATTCTATCGAGGGCTTGACGAAATATCAGCAAAATTAAATATTAATATTTGGTGCAAGTTAGCTATGGTTGAAATAGAATGAGATGATGAATAAGTGAATTGACATTTGGCCAACATTCCAGTGACATAAGTGCGCAAAATTTCTACAATTTTTTCACGATGCCATATCCACTGGAACAAAGAAGAGATATTTTGGAGTGCTATTTTTCAGTTAATAAAAATCTTGCTGAAACACACTTTATACTTACTTATATTTGATCTTTCAGATATGACAAGACAAAATTCGATCCCAACAAACATTTTAGGTATAATATACGTCATTTCGACCTTAGAATAGGTCAACGACTTATTTGGCCTAAGTGAATATTACGTCTTATTTACTTCAAATTTACCAATATGGGGAAAAAACTGGAAGTAATTCAGAAGACGAGAATAGGGATATTAGGGTATCATGACCAATAGGTCGAGGAAACAATTAGGTGAAATTGCCCTAATTCTAGTCCGATAGTGGTCTGATTTTAGTTAATCTGACGGTATTCATTACCTACTTATGGGTGGGTTTACTAAGATTTCTACCTGGTTTACTGTCATTTGGTTGGGTTCGGAAGACAAATATGTATACCGTGTTTCACGATCGACTATACCTACTCATTTACGTGTGGAGACTTATAAGTTTATGAACATGGCGTTCAAAAGAAAACTCGATAGTAGTGGAAGGTGTAGATAATATGCATGTTGTTTAGCTTATTTGAGGTTGTTGTGAATCGTTATTCAACCTGCGATGCAAAATTTATTGTGATAATGTTGATTTTACACATGTAAAATTAGTGGGCCCACGAAATTATTGGATTTGTAGAAAAATACTGGATGATATTCTTTGTGTTTTCGAATTATTTTTAAACAATTCCATCTAAAAATGAATCAACTGGTAAAATATGATCATATATGCGAAATTTAACCTTTTCTGTATTACTATTAATTAGGATGTGGTCGCTATGTAGAGATTTCTTCTTTTTCCGTCAATGGCGAAAAAGGTTCGAGCCAACAAATATGGCGTCGGTTTCATATTGGACTTGAAAGTCGAATTTTCCAGAATCTTCAACTTTCAGGGCGAATAGGCTTCGTTTATAGTCGAAAATTCTGTATATTCTGACTATGGAGCCCAATTTCCCCATATTGGGATTTTAGACTATATCAACGAGTATACTATTTGAGTAGCAGTCAACCTGATGGATTTATATTATCAGATGTTCCCTATAATCATATAATTTGTCAAATGTTCGTTGTTCGCTTTCAATTTCTTATTCTGCACCACGGTATGTTTTCTAATTGGTCGCTGGATGACAGGCTTCATTTTTCATCGAATCAGAAAAGTCCATCGCCGTGTTGTCATCTCTCGAACAGTGTTGCCGTTCTAGTATACTTTTAGTACATTTGCCATTTTTGTACGTTCTCAACCGAAGTGTAATAATTGATACCTGTTTTTTCTTTATAAAAGTTATTTGAAATATGCATTCAGATCTGACCAATGGAATAAATGGAAGTAAAACTTCGAATGTCAGAACAAATCGATGGTTTAGATGATCAAACATCATCGTAATGTATAGAAAGATATCATGATTTGCTTTAGAAGCGTTCAAGCGGTAAGCTACCTGAACCACTCACTGGTGATAAAGAATAAAACATCCAAAACTCATATACATAGCGCTTGTCTCCAGTTTTTAATTTTTTCAGAAATTAATGATCATTTCAAAACATTTGCCGACCTCAGAGCACCAGGATCAATAATAGTCATCAACTTTGAGAACATGATTTTAGGACTAATTTTGGTATTCTCGGCTCTCTCAAGGACACTTCGTTCTATAAGGATTTCATAGTGGTAATCTTGCCTTCATCGGATATGAAGTTGGTACTGATTAGGTTAAAAAAAGTCTAAGAAACTCCTTCGACTCAATTGGTCAAAAATAGGCAAAACAGAGTATAAATCCGACTTATTTTTTCCATCTGATTATTCCCTGACTTTATGATCGTTTATCAAGTTAGAATTTGGTAAATTTCAACTCCAATAAATTTCCTGATAGTTCGAGGGCCTGGAAGACATTTTACTGGTGATTTTGATGTTAAATATTACCTAATTGATAACTAAATGCTCACTAGGACCATGAAGTTATGTTTGAAGTCTGTAATGAGTAGTTTCCAACTATGCAATTTGTCTATAAAGTTGATGGATTTCATAGGAAATGTTGAGGTCCTAACCAGGTATTTTACAACCTAATCCATAACTTTCAAGTTACTCAGGGCATAAAGGTAAAATATTTTGTCGGAAATTAGTAAATTTCGACTTCTTCGAGTAAATTCTCCTCTCTGCTTGGCATAATTCTCTTAAAATGTTGGTTGGGATCCGCTTCTCATTATCATCATCATTGAGTTTGTGGCATGGTCTTATTCTGAAATCCCTATATTTATATTTCTTTAAGGTATGTTGAACAAAATAATAGCTGAAACCAAACTCTCTCACTGCATTTCTTATCGACCGTGAAGGATCCTCAACAAAATACTGGATTACAAGGAATTCCTCGTCTTCGTTGTCTTGATTTCTCACTATTCTCTTGATATTCGACAAACTGGAAGTTCTGTCAAATTTAGCAGCCAAATACTTTACCTAATTCTTACTTGGTAATCTCCTGCCTGGATAACTCCTCATAAACTTATGAAGTGTTTCAGCAAGATTTTTATTAACTGAAAAATAGCACTCCAAAATATCTCTTCTTTGTTCCAGTGGATATGGCATCGTGAAAAAATTTTCGAAATTTTGCGCACTTATGTCACTGAAATGTTGACCAAATGTCAATTCACTTATTCATCATCTCATTCTATTCAAACCATAGCTAACTTGGACCAAATATTGTTATTTAATTTTGCTGATATTCCGTCCAGCACTCGATAGAATATATGGAAAGTATATATTTTCAAAATCAGGAAAGATAGCTCTTTCTAAATATGCGGTAATATACAGGGGGTTCCATTTGAAAAAAAAAAAAATTGTTCACATACCCTGTATATGAAATGATAAAATCAAGCAGAGAACACATTTTCCAGAAGGAAATGACATCTCATTCAAATAACTTTTTCCAAATTTCAAATATCTTTTTTCGTTTTCGAGATATCAGCTGTTGAAGTCGAGAAATCCATAGTCAATCACCCTGTACAGGGTGATTCACCATAAATGTCCCCCCCTCTAGCTCACTTATTTTTGAACCGATTTAAAAATTTGAAAAATAATCTGAAATGATTTTTCAGAATTTTTTTTTCCGTTACATCAGAAAATACAGGGTGCTCAGAACAAACGACTTACTTGATTTTTCCAAATTGAACACCCTATATCTCATTGTATTTTTAGATTCTTCCTGAAGAGCTGATTTCATCGATATATCACACTTATGGTCTAGCGGAAATGTTTACAGAAATTAGGGTGTTCAAAATCGAGATTTTTCAAATTTCAGGATTTTTTTCTGTCGAAACTATTCATCATTGGTCGAAACGGTTTTCATGTCCCTATCTCAACTTTTGATTTACTATCTAGTGTCATTTAATTGGAACATTTACAGGGTGGTTCAAGATTCAGAATTCTGATCACCCTGTATCTGTTCCAATTATCAAACGTCAGTAGATAGTGAATCAAAAGTTGTGGTACGGACATGGAAGCCCTTTTGACCGATAATGAATAGTTTCGTAAAAAAAAATCCTAAAGTTGAAAAATCTCGATTTTGAACACCCTAATCTCTGTAAACATTTCCGCTAGACCATAAGTGTGATATATCGATGAAATCAGCACTTCAGGAAGAATCTAAAAATACAATGAGATATAGGGTGTTCAATTTGGAAAAATCAAGTATTACTCTGTAAGTCGTTTGTTCTGAGCACCTATATCTCTGTAATCATTCCCGCTTGGCCCCGAGTGTGATACATCGATAAAATCAGCTCTTCAGGGAGAATCTAAAAATACAATTAAAAATAGGGTGTTTCTTTTAGAAAAATCAAATAGTACTCTATAGATCGTTTGTTCCGAGCACCCTGTATCTTCTGATGTAGCAGAAAAAAACTTCATCGAAAATTATTTGAGATGATATTTCAAATTTTGAAATCGGTTCAAAAATAACTGAGCTAGAAGGGGGGGGGGGACATTTATGGTGAATCACCCTGTACCTAGGGAGGATATGGGGAGGCCTTTTAAGCCAGTTCAACAATATTTTTGAATCAAGCTGAGCATATTTCTACTTTAAAATAATATTCTTTGACGTTTGTAGAAAAAATGTTGTTTGCAACTCGAGCGCGAAATACTTTGGTCATCTCGAATATTTTTTCAACTCGGCTACGCCTCGTTAAAAAAATCTGATCTCGATCACCAAAGTAGCATTTCGCGCTCTAGATACAAAAATAACTATTTTCTACAAACGTCAAAAAATGACAAGGTTCGCGCATTGATAACAAATTGCGAAGTGACACTTTTTTCAGTTTCCTACGTTACCATGATACCTTGCACATAACAATGCGCGAAGTGAAACAGTGCGCGAAGTACCTACTTCGCGCATTGTTATGTAAAATATATAAGATATTTTTATTCCTACTTAATGGTCCTCAATCGAACAAACATCCATGAAATCATTTATTCCTGAATGTTTAACCATAACTTTGTTTTATTTCTTGGAGCGCACGAAAGGAAATTCCAATTATGTTCGTGGAACATCGTGCGTACCTAGGGAGGATAGGGGGAGGCTTTTTAAGCCAGTTCAACACTATTTTTTATATCAAGCTAAGCATATTTTCACTATAGAACTATATTTTTTGACGTTTGTAGAAAAAATTTTGTTTGCAACTCGAGCAACGCCTCGTTAAAAAAATCAGATCTCGATCACCAAAGTAGCATTTCGCGCTCTAGATACAAAAATAACTATATTAATCCTAGTCAAAAAATGGGTCGATTCGGACCTTTACCATTGGAAATGGTATATAGACGAGTGTGTTCAAAACAATGAGCCTCATAATACAGTGAAAACAAAAAAGTACGTATGGAAACAGTTCCTTGCGTTTTGTAGTGAAAGAAACTACGTACTGAATGAATCGATTCCGACTGAAATGATAGCAACTATTTTGAAAGATTGGGCTTTCAATATACGAAAATGTAGTGGAGATAATTATAAAGAAAATGTTGTAAAAACCATATGGAACGTTACGGCAAAACAAATCCAAGAAAAATATATGAAGGATTTCAATAGAGTAATTGACCGTTTTTCCAGTCCAATATTTGTGGAGGCACGAAAAGCGAGAAATTCAAAAAGAAGGAGCTCCAATCCTTACCAGATAAGAGGATGGTCAGTGAATCAGCATTCAGAGACAATGAGTATGAAGCAATGATAGAAGCTTGGGATTAAAATGAACCAGAAGGGTTACAGATAAAGTTTTTCTTGATTGCGTCATGCTTGATCCACTATTTCCAAAAAGAAAATGGAAATGATGGTTCTTCAACTGGTAGGATACAATATAACCCTATTTTTACAAAATCAACACAGGGTGGAGCAAACACTTGTGCTAATAATAAGTGGCTTGTACCCAATCAAACTAATGTGAATCGTTGCCCAGTGAGACTTCTGAATGAGTTGATGTTGAAAAGGATGGAAAACAAGAATATCAAAACAAACAGGTTATTTTTGACAGTGAATTCAAACTGGAAGAATCAAAAATCCCTTGGCTGGTACGAAAATATGCCAATTGGAGTACACGAAATTAGCAAATGGACGAAAAATCAGCAGAATTAGCCGGTTTAGACATAACAAATAAAAACATTTCAAATCATTCTCATCGGGCTACCGCCGTTTCACAATTGGCAAAAGCAGGAGTATCGGAACAAGAACTGATTGAAATTACAGATCAAGGTAGTAGTAATTCTTTGAAACCATATCTGCAATTATATCAATCATTCTCATCGAGCAGGAGTATCGGAACAAGAACTGATTGAAATTACAGATCATGGTAGTAGTAATTCTATAAAACCATATCTGCAATTGGATCAAGAGCTTCACGAAAATATAATAAATCAGATGAGGACCAAACAGAGACACACTTCTGGATCCGAAAATAACACGAATAAAAAAATACTGTTTTTTCTGTGACGGGAAAAAAGTTTGTCATTTCATCTCTGTTGGCAGGTTATAAAATGTCACTTTTCATAAATTACTTTTTTCCCGTGGGAAAAAAGTGAGTACTTCTTTCCCGGATATATATCACATATATATACTCTGTTAATGGCTTTTGTTGTGCTATAGTTCCGAAAAATGAGTCAATAATACCGTCTCCGAGAATAAACTGGAAGTCCTTTTATCTTCCATTCGACTTCGCGGTTTCGTATATTACTAAACAACTACTGAATTCGCAAATTTTCAAAATCAAATCACAGAATTGAACTGACAGAAGTGACATCAGATATTTGATTACTTCAAAAGAATGATGAAGATGCCTATAAAACGCAGGTGTCCCTACTGTTAAAAACTTGAAATTTCACGTCGATAATTTTCAGATTTCGAAATAATGTAATATCTTCTCAATATTGATTCGTCCTTCCTTCTGTCACAGAAAAAAATAGTGTATTATACACGGGAAAAATATTAGATTTTAGCTCACGGTTTTTTGTCTCCCTCCGCTACGCGTCGGGAGACAACACAACCTGGAGCTAAAATCTACTACTTTTTTCCCTTGTATAATAAATAACTATTATAATGTTGAAAAGGAATATTCTCAGATAAATAATGAACATACAAAAATGGATATATTCATATGAAGCAATACATTCTCTATGTGATGAGAATATCTACTCTCTTTCAGTTTATTCAATAGAAAACAACTACTTTCCTGGCTATATGCCACGACGAACATTGAATTATATCTATTGAACACACACGATAAGAGTTTGAAAATAATATATAAAAACTTCTGAAATTGAGAATTTGCATTCTCCTTCAGACAAAAATATGAATATGCACACATCATTCTGAATATTCAACAGAAAACAACTACTTTCCTGGCTATTTGCCACGTCGAACATAGAATTATATCTGATGAACATTCAAAAGGGAACATGAAAAATTAAAATCAAAATCCTCCGAAATTGAGAATTGACATTCTTCTTCAAATCGGATGAATAATGTGCGATGTATAATGATATAGAAATATAACTTACCAATATATTCAGCATTGAAATGAAAATTGGAATGTATAGGAGGAGTATACTGGCATAAACTCTGATCTTGATGAGCTTGAAAACTTCCAAAAATAATCATTCATATCAGTGATATGGGAAATATTATCTCTCACACACAGGTTATATGACTTCATTGCAATGAAACCATTTCGGATTTCTGAATCCTCATCAGTAACCATGATGTCCACTTATTCTTACAGCCATTCTTCATGATATACACAATTTTCATCTCTCTATAATACAACTAAAACCGAGAAAAAAAAACTATAACAAAATGACATCTGAGAAAATTTGTTGACATTCTATTCCTGTCATTTGGACGTTTTTGCTTTTGGGTGTATGATAAATTGATATTCGAAATCTTCAAGGTTATACATCTCAAACTTCCTGCATAATCACAAGTCGTGCCAGTTTAACAGAATATTCAAACTGTCAAACTGACACTCTTTGTGATTATGCAAAAAGTTATCGATGTATAACCCGAATATTTTGAAGTACTTATAGTATTACTACTGATTATGATAATAATAATAATCATTTTTAAGACCGTTACAAACCATATATAGCAAAAGTCCGTTGCTTACATTCAACATGTGTATATTTTTACACTCGTAGATTTACAATACAACAATACTGAATGAATTATTTCACAGCAAATTGCCAGCTAATAAAAACTCTGTTCTGGCTAAAAAGATTTCGAATTATGTTTGAATGATTATTTTGTTAAGCATTTTTTCACATTTTTTGAAGGAAGAGCATTGTATACATTCTAGGAACCATATATGACTGGGAGATTGGTGAGTTGGTCGTTGTCAGTCTTGACCTTGAACACCGACGACATTTTCGCCTACGGCGCATTTTAAACATACATAATTTTGGTCTGAGTTTCTTGAACTTCTTCCTGCTATACACTGAAATGGAGTTATGGTCACTCTGAAAGAAATCAAATTTTCAATTTGAAGCCATGTGACCTTGAAACCCCAAAAAATAGCCTGCGGCGCACTTTATTACATTGCAATACACTTCTCCCGAAAATTAACGCACCACCAAGAAATACCCAAAAGTTTGAGGTAGATTTTTGTCAAAACTACTTGTCCGATTTGGACGTTTTTGGTTTTGAATGACAGGTTATCTCCTCCTGAACAACGGTGTGCTATATGTATTCGTATATAAAAACCTATTTTCTATAAATACTGGGTGTAGCAATTGTAGCGTGTTTTTTTCATAAAGTTTGTAATACCCTGTAGAGTGTAACACTCACATTATCAAGTTGGAATTGTAACTACATTTTAGTGTCATCTTTTTTCAACATTTCTTATTTGGATTTACTCCATTATCTGTCTTATTACTCTTATTACTCCAGAAACACCAAGTCAAAGCATAACATGATTTTATTGGATTCAACAAGCATTACGAGCTTATCTGTAGCAGGCTATGGAAAAATATGGAGAACCAGTAATTGTCATACAGATGCATATTGTCAGTGTTAGTTCTTGATGTTCTGCGAATTGTTTTATCGACGAATATGGAAAGAGAAACGCGAAATCTCACACGGGAAGAATGTGCTCAAACATTTGGGGAAGGCTGGACTTACCGAAGAATTGGTGAACGATTTCAAGTACGTTTTGTAACAGCTCGGACACTCCAAACTCAGCTCAGAAATGCTGATGATTTACAAGTTTGTACAGAAACTGTTCGTCAGCGACTAAATAAACATAATTTGAGACCTAGAATTGCAGCTCGAGGTCCAGCTTCAAGTAAAGAGTAGAGATCATCGGAGAGCGAGGCTAAATTTTGCCAGTGAACATCGTAACTGGTTTGAGGCTGAATGGCAACATGTTTTATTCACGGATGAGTCCCGATTTTGTTTGTTCAACAATGACAGGCGTATACGTGTATATCGACGCCCTAATGAAAGGTATTCTCAGTGTAATTTCTCACATACCACATTATTTGGTGGAGGATCTTTGATGGTCTCGGGCGGTATTTCTTTGACTGGTCGCACGGAACTTGTGATCGTAAATGGAAGCCTAACAGCTGGAAGGTACATATTGGAGATTTTAGAACCACATGTAATGCCATTTGCGCCTTATTTGGGGCAAGACTTTTTGTTGATGTAAGATAGTCCTAGGCCACACGTCGCCCGGGTTGTAAGCAATTATCTAGAAGAAGTCAGTATCGCTACTATGGTATGGCCAGCACGAAGCCCGGATTTGAACCCCATTGAGAATCTCTGGGATATTCTTGAAAGAAGATTACGAGAGGAACCTAACTTGAATACTTTGGAAGACGTTCGGCAGAGACTAATTCAGATATGGAAAGACCTTGACCAAAATGACATAAGGTCTCTTATTTTAAGTATGAGCCGTCGTTGCCAAGCAGTTATTCGTGCCAGAGGCGGAAATACTCGCTACTTACACTATTGGTTGATTTGTTTCTTTGCAATCTGTATCGTCTTTTCGTTGTTAGATTTGGATGTTAATTTTCCATAAAATCATGTTATGCTTTGAATTGGTGTTTCTGGAGTGATAGGAAAGATAATGGAGTGAATCCAGGAGAAGAATGTTGAGAAAAGATGAGGCTGAAGTGTAATTACAATTCTAGCTTAATAATTTAACTGTTGCACTCTACAGGGTATTGCAAACTTTATGAAAAAAACACGCTACAATTGCTACACCTGGTATTCATAGGAAAGAGGTTTTTATGCGAATACAACTTGCACACCATTGTTCAGAAGGAGATAACCTGTCATTCAAAACCAAAAACGTACAAATCGGACAAGTAGTTTTGACAAAAATCTACCTTGAACTTTTGGGTATTTGTTGGTGGTGCGTTAATTCCTGGGAGAAGTGTATTAAAGTCGAGTCAAATGAATATTAAATCATTGAATTTATAACAGTTGATTTCGTGTACGTATATATCTAGGTCGTCGAATTAAATGTCGCTAGAACATCAGAGGAATCAATTTCTCTGTTACTATTATATTATGGCTGAGAAAACTATCAACCAAAACAAAAATAGTGTCGCTATTTATCTTAAATGAACTGACATTTTGATGTCGCTTTACGAGTGAAAGTCGTTGTGCAATGTTTTGTTTGTAGTTTATGGCCTGATGGACTGATGCAATGCACACATAGTTTGTTTCATCTATGGCACACATATATGAAAATAAAAACAGGGTCATATGTTGAATTCCCTACTTGCTTAACTTAGCACCTCCGGCACCTTGTATAAAATGATTCGTAAGATGGTATTCTCTGACCAAAGTCAGTTTGGACATTGTGTAAATAATCAAATATTACTTCTCTGCACGCTCGTAGAAAATTGATATTTTCGATGAAAATTCAAATCCACTGTGGCGCAAAAAATTCACTTGTTATAATGTACCCAGAGTGCTGCGGAGAGCTCATTGTTAACTCAATTGTGTTGTCGTCCTGGGCGTTGTCAGCAAAAAATGCTGGGGAGAGGCGAATAGGACAAAATGTTGAAAATATTCATGAATCATGACTTGATCCACAAATTTAAATTGAAAATAAAAATTGCAGTTTCTTATCATTTTTGCCGAAGATATTGGTAATTTTCGATATTTCATTCTCTGCAGTTTCTCTGTGCATGGATACTCAAAAAGCATAATCCCGTCAGCCTTGATTTTTAATCTCAGCCAGTTCTTAACCCTTACCAGTGTACTAAAAAATCTTTCGGTAGTAATGGTGGTGAGAGATATTGATAGAAAAATTTCAATGGCCTGAGATATAGGCGAAAAGAATTCACATCCCAGCCGATGATTCAATCAATCAATCAAAACTGTACTTTATTGTCCAAGAATAAATTCTTATTGACAAAGCGTTATATAAATTATAAATTATGCTGTTGCTCACAGTGAGGAGCTTAAATTTATAGAATATAAATTTCAAATATAAAACATGAGGAAATCTAAATACATAAAAGGAGTAAAAAATGTATAAAAGTACAAATATTACACTCTTCAAAATTTTCAATATCGTAGGTTTTATGCTATATTTTCATGGGGGACGGGGGCAATGTCATTTTTCTCTCTCAAAATTTCGGGGTGTTGATGAGATCGAAAATGAAATGGAGAAAGAAAATATGAATCAATCGTCTGCAGAAGCTGTCCCAATATTTTTGTTTAATTGATCTCTGATCAACTTTGGTTCTTGTGGCTTGGTTGAAATCTCTATTTTTATTGATGAAATCATTTAACACCGATTCAATTTTAACAAAAATTTCGGAAAATAAACGTATGGATTTATATTAGGCAAACTATCCAGATTTAGAAAACAAAACGGATATTGGAAACTATACAGGGTGTTTCAGACTTAAATGTAGTAATGTACATACGATACTGGCAGATAGATGACACTTAGACGGCTTCAAATTGAACCCATTGATGTGTTTACCGTCTTTTATAACTGAGGTACAGGACGTTATCTTGATTTGGCAAAATTTTCATCTGGTCATAATTTTTGAACCACGTTGTATAATATATTCATACTTGGTAGAAATATTCCACTTATATTACACATCAAAACTTAATGACAATTGAGATCAGAATCCAGGACCGTCTTGAGGAAAAACGGAAAACTTGTTTATTTCAAAAACTAAAACTCTGTATGACAAAATTTTGTCGATCTGTTTTGATATTTGGAAAGAGCAGGAAAACATTAATAAAGTGACCTGCTTATTACGAGCGCGCATCCAATTTGACAGATGGTTTATTATTATGTTTTGAAATATTCACCCCATTTCGAGGCATATTTATTGAACTGTAATTCAAAATCCAATTTTGATACAAAAAAATATTTGTCTTCAATTGAACGTCATTAGAAGCAAATTTGGTGAACTATTGATAGATTTACCGCAGCTCATGAATCAATAGTGAAGAATAAAACGAGCACTCAAAAATTTCCAAAACCACAGACGCGTTATTCTGTTGAACGAACAGATCTATCTATTTCACCCCATTGATGTTGAACTTAGAAGGACGTTATTATTTTGTGGAATAATTGGATTTTGAATTACGAGTTCAATAAAAATTACTCAAAATGGAGCCGAGTATATCAGAAAATAATAATAAAATATCTGTCAAATCGGATGCGTGGTCGTAAATAGTAGGCCACTTCATTCGTTTTTCCCTGCTCTTTTCGAACATTGAAACAGATCTAAAAAAATTTGCCATACAGATTGTTGTTATAAAAGAAGTTTTCTGTTTTTCCTCAAGACGGACCTGGATTCTGATCCCGATTTTAATTTTGATGAGTAATATTAGTGAAATAGTTCTACTAAGTATGGATAGATTATACAAAGTGGTTCAAAAGCTATGACCAGATGATGATTTTGCCAAAATCAATATATTGTCCTGTATCTCAGTTATAAAAAACGGTAGTCACATCAAAGGGGGGGGGTGTTTTGGAACCATCACAGTGTCCCCTATATCTACAGGTATCGTATGTACATTTAAATCTGAAACACCCTGTATAAAGATCGGCGGTGTGGAC
Source organism: Phaedon cochleariae (assembly GCA_918026855.4). NCBI lineage: Eukaryota > Metazoa > Arthropoda > Insecta > Coleoptera > Chrysomelidae > Phaedon > Phaedon cochleariae. The sequence goes on along the minus strand of OU896714.1, from coordinate 44,478,285 downwards.
AATCTTGAAAAAATTCATATTTCTCATGAATATCTATTACATTGGTGATGGTTATGCTCGAAATCTTCAAAGTGCATTTTCAGAGGGGCATCCGCCCCTTCCTGCCTCCCTCTCCTGGTGCCCATGGTTGCCGTACAGCAATACATGGATCAATTACTCCCCCCAGAATCGTGCTATTATTACTCATGATATGAACACTTCACCAACATGTGACAATGAGAATTATGCAGCTATATCTCATCAATAATCTGGATGAATGATGAATGTAAAGTGCACTTTTACGCAGATGATACCCAAGTTTATTACAGCTTTCCTCCTCAAAGTGTAGAAGTTTCCTGTGAAATAATCAATAAAAATCTGAATGAGATTGTTAAAACTGCCACAGACCATTGTCTACTGTTAAACTCTCGTAAGTCTAATGTGTTACTGTTTGGACCCAAAACCAAACGATCTGCAGTACTAGAATCCGTAAATATATCAATAAATGGTGAACCAATTCAGCTGGTAGAGGAAGCTAAAAATCTTGGGGTCATCCTTGATCATACTCTTAGATTTGAAAAGAATGTTGATAATCTTTTGCGACGTGCATATTCTTCGCTGAAAACTATTTATGGTGTTAGGCGTGTTCTTCCTTTTAAATTGAAAGTTATTATGTGTGAAACTCTCGTTTTATCACATTTCAATTATGCCAATTGTGTCTATGGACCACATTTAACAAAACTTTACAAAAATAAGATACAAAAGCTACAGAATTCATGCTTGAGATTGATGTATGGGATAAGAAGAGGCCAGAGAATCTCTCATAAGATGAAAGATGCTGGTTGGCTGACTATGGAAAACAAGAGACTTCATCAGACCGCTAACCTCTTTCATAGAATTATCATCAGTAAAAAACCTTCCTATCTCCATAAAAAAATTGTTTTCCGTACAGACGTTCACAATGTGAGTATTGTCTCCTCCCCCTTTCAAAACAGAACTTTTCCGAAGATGCTTCAGTTATCAAATATGCCATATTTACAATAATATTCCACATCAATTGAAATCAGCAGTGTTTCATAAATTCAAAACGAATACAGTGTGTCCCAAATTCGATCCTCACCATTGGGATCTCAGTAACTATGAGAGATAGAGAAACGGTTAAATTAGCAAAGTTGTAGCAAATTTAATGTTGAATCATAATCTATCGAGAAATCCGGGCTAGCTTCAGTCATTCTTGAGTTATTTGAGAAAAACTGAAATCTTGTATTTTTGTTTTTCTCGAATATCTCGGAACCTATTGATTTTATGAAAAAATGACTTCAACATTCTCATAGCACTTTTTAGTGCTCTTTTCAATGGTTTTGTCAGTTTTCCGTCAAAATGTCAAATTTCTGAGATATCATCTACAACTTCAATTTTTCTTATGGACGCCATATTGGATTTTGACAGATTTGAAATCAGCATCAAATTTCCTTTCTAGTGATGTATCACACTTACAGTTTCGCTCTATTTGGGGTACTGATTTCCAATTTTTGTTTTTATGTCAAGTAGGCTATGAATTCTGTGTTCTATGTTCTTGCATAACTCATCGCATGGAATTGGATGTGTACTATTATAGCAGAAAAAAAATTTAATAACAGTTGAATAATACAAATACTGAAAAAAAAATCAATTGAACTGCTCGAAATGGCCCCCATTGTTCTCGATACATTTTAATATTCGCGAGCGAACATGATTCGCTGCTTTTCTCAGATGAACTCTGTTGATGTTCTGGAATGTGTCCATCACCCTATCTCGTAGATCATCAATATCTTGAATTGGATCTTCATAAATTTTATTTTTGGCGTAGCCCCACAGGTAAAAATCGAGAGGCGTACAGTCAGGCGACCTTGGAGGCCATCTCACAGGTCCATAGGTAGTAATTAATTTAGCACCAAATTGATTCTCGAGATATTCCCTAACCAATCGCGTATTGTGCGGTGGGGCACCATCTTACTGAAACCACATTAACTCATATTCAGCAAGTGGTATCTCGTCTATAAAATTCGAAATTTCATTTCTCAATAGCTCTAAATAACGTGGACCATTCAAGTTATAATCGTAGATTATTGGACCTAGTAGTCTACTGCCTGAAAAAAATACACAATGAGAAACAGTTATTCATGGACCAAAATTCTAGTAAGGTACCAAATATCCCACACCAAACATTGAAACCAAATTTGTTCTGCCACTTTGATTCTCTGATGACATGCGGATTATTTTGTGCCCAGTAATGATGATTATGTTTATTGTAAATTCCATTATTATGAAATCTCGTTTCATCGGTCCAGCAGATATACAATGGAAAGTTATCGATTCTTTCACACTGGTTATGGAACCAGTGACAAAACTCGAGACGACGTTCATTATCACCAGGTCTTAACCCTTGTACTATCACTGGTTTGAAAGGATGGTACTTATCATTCACTAAATGTCTGTGGATTGTTGTTTTCGGCACAAGAGTTCTCCGACTAAGCTCTCGAATTGAAATGGTAGGAGTTTGATTGATGATTCCTTCGATATTTGCAATATCTTGTTCATCCAAGCGCAAACCATACCTTGGCCTATAGGTGCAATGAAACTTCCATGCTCTTGCAAATTTCTTTGTAATGTTAGAAAAATAGAAGGATGCGGTTGTTGTCTTTCTGGATATAAATGGAAGTATTGTCTAGCTGTTTCTCTGTTATTTCGATTATTTCTGATATAACAATTGTACATATCAAATTTTTCGAGATTTGTGAACGGCATTGTTTGCCCCGAAATAATTGACTTGTATTTTTTCTTGACGTTTACAGAAATGTCACTTGGCTCACCTTTGCTCCAAGCCTACTCTATGAAAGTTGTGCCAGAACACATTATCGTTAATGTTTATAGAGAGCTTAGCGCATAGCCTACTGGACATAAAAACAAACATTGGAAATCAGTACCCCAAATAGAATAAAACTGTAAGTGTGATACATCACTAAAAAGGAAATTTGATGCTGATTTCAAATCTGTGAAAATCCAATATGGCGTCCATAAGAAAAATTGAAGTTGTAGGTGATATCTCAGAAATTTGACATTTTGACGGAAAACTGACAAAACCATTGAAAAGAGCACTAAAAAGTGCTATGAGAATGTTGAAGTCAATTTTTCATAAAATCAATAGGTTCCGAGATATTCGAGGAAAACAAAAATACAAGATTTCAGTTTTTCTCAAATAACTCAAGAATGACTGAAGCTAGCCCGGATTTCTCGATAGATTCTGATTCAACATTGAATTTGCTACAACTTTGCTAATTTAACCGTTTCTCTATCTCTCATAGTTACTGAGATCCCAATGGTGAGGATCGAATTTGGGACACACTGTATATTTTCACATCTGTTTAATTCAAATCAATAACAACATTCAGACTTCCTATTATATGTTATCATCCATATGTACTATTTTTTCACTTTTTCTAATTTCTTCCTTTGTTGTTCCTATATGTTGAATTGTAGAGGTATTTGAGGGTTAAGTGGTACTAGTGGTAGAGCAATTCAGTGGACGGAGTCATCTAGAAACTGAGTTGAACTTCGCCCTTTGCTTCTGAAAATTATTATCCACCCATACTTTATATATTATTTTCTATTCAGAAGTAATGAAGACGTTTATTATTATTATTATTATTATTATATTCCTTAAATGTGATTATCTCGAATACTGTCGAGTTTTCGAGTTGATAACAAATAACAAATATTATATACTTATTTTTATTGAAATGACTCACGCGAAGATATACATTGAAGTAGTTACTAGATAGCAGATTATGATGTTTTATGCCTAAAAACTTCTAGTTTCGAAACTATCATACATTCATGTTAAGAAATTGAAGTCAATTCGAAAAATTAGTTAAGTGGGAAAATAAGGTAATTAGTGAGTAGAAGGAACTACAGGACCACCTTGTATATGCCATCTATTGGAAAGTCATTGAGATATTAAACAATGCCAGAAGTAAAATTGTACGCAACCAAACATACACCGGTGGCGTCCTATACATTTTATGCTTGGCTCCCGACATACTTTTGCCTTTCTCCAACAGATGACACTAGCTAGTGTGAAATAAATGATGCTCATATGAATTTTATTTTATCCCGGGCAAATCATCGATAACTCATAATCGCAATATGAGCAAATCGAACATAATACTTGATAAAAAAAATATCTTGGGGAAAGCACCGAAACAGGTAATTTTGTTTTGAAAATGTTTCCTAACAAAGAAACAGAAGAGTTTTTGAAAATAACTGATGACTGATGGTTTTCACATCAAAACTTCTAAATCTCTTGACCGAATTTCGATCAAATGAGGTGGCATTGGAATAAGTGCAAATGTCCTAAACCCTGATGAGAATGCTCGACGTATAGAATAGAATAGAATAGAATAGAATATATTACATCCATGGTATACAATAAGTTATGGACACGTCATACAAAGAAACAAAGCAATTACAAACAAAAATTACAAGGGATAAAATCATTGAAAATCAAGAAAAATTAAAATTAAAATTAAAATAGCACCAGTTGTCTACAAGAGTCGTTGATCAACTCACTGAAGTGGTTGATTCTGTAGAGACTCATTCTGACAAGAATCTCTCTCAACGTTTTTTTAAAACGATCCAACGGCAGATCTCTGATATCTGTAGGAAGAGAATTGAAAAGAGATATTCCTATGGATTTGCTCTTTTCTAATCTCCTTTTATGAGGTACAATGTTATATAGAATGGCACCAATAAAACAAATATAGGGATCAAAATTGAATTTGGGATTAGACCCTTTATTCCACCCTGAGTTCTACACTGTAGTAATTCTGACGTCAACTCTTTCCAACTTTCTTTGCAAAAGGCACAATCGTGCGGAGTTCAATCATTTAAATTGTTTTGAAGTGGTGATATTATTATGGTTTTTTGTTCAGTTTTCGGAACGAAATTTCTCGTTAATTAGAAGAATTAGAAAAAATCTGACATCATGGGGTTACTCGTTAGATTGTATATACAGTATGATGCAAATGTATGGAATAAATTCATTTCAAAACAAGACGACTTTCGAAAAAAAAAACCAAAAACTACAGTTAAGAACTTTTTCTCAGTAAGGTTTGTTAATCTGTGATCAAATGATGATCAATTTCAATTTCAATCTTTTCATGCAAAATTTTGACTCTTGGATAGACGATCAGTAGACCTTTCAAACGAGGTGTCACATGACCCCTGTTTGTATTCAAAAAAATCGTCCATTAAGTCATCACTCCAATACCGGTGACGTAACATCTCTCATATGAATATCAGGAGATGAGGCTTCAAAAATAGAAACTGACGTGTTTTTGGAACTTTTTCAAATGTCGCCCATTTCTGAAATAATGCATTTTTTCCATTCATTTGTATCATACTGTATCTGTACTTGTTTCAAAACACCTCGTAAGTATAGAACTGAGTAATGATTGAAATCATCTCTAGAAATTCTCCAGTGGCGTAGATAAGGGAGGGGTCTTTATATCCTTGCCTTTTTTCCAATCTTCAGTGTCACTGGATATTTTACAAAAAGATTGAATTTTTCGATTTCTTGTTCAATTTAGAGAATGAAATTAGCTTCACAAATTTTTATTTATGGCTTCGTAGGAAAATTTGACTTTCTGAGCACCCTCTAGGATATTTTTGATAAGTCTCATTCATGTAGATCCTGAAAATATTATTGGGTCTGACTAGCTCGAATTTACAAAAATAAGTTTTTTCTCCAAATGACATTTAAAGTGGATTTTAAATGACACTCAACAGGCAAAAAAGGTGTACTCTTACTGCCTAGACAGAAAAAGTTTGCTACTATGCAACGTTCCAACCCTAATAATACACTTATGTCTCATGGATGTCCTGTCGGGACATTCAGGACGTCCATAGGACGTTCGAATTTGGTACCGTGGACGTCCATTGGACGTCTGTGGGACGCACAAATGTCCCACTTGAGGACCAACTAGGGACGTCCTTGAGGGATGTCCCTGTGACAACTATCGAATACCTAAATCCTCCAGTATTCCTCATCAAGCACTACAGAGGACATCCTTAGGACATCCATATGACAACCTGTCAGCAACGCTGAGGGATATCAATCGGATGTCCATAGGATGTCCCAGGGACGTACGAATTATTCTTGAATTTGAATTTTTCTGGGTCCCTCTAGGACCAGATCTTGCATAACTGATTAGGACATCCAGTTGAGTTGATATTCCGTAGGAGGTCCCCAAAATGTTTCCCAAGGATGTCCAATGGACTTACGTGAAGGAGGAGTACTTATAGCCTACGAGCAATCATTCGTCGGCGAGGTGTAAGTTAACGTCCTCACAGAGACAACATATTGAAAGTACCACTAGGACGTCCATAGGACGTTATTTCTAGGACAATGGAAGAGTACAGTTCATGTACCAATTGGGACATCCGACGGATATTCCTAAGGGACATTCGAAGGATGTCCCTGAGGGACATTTCGATTGTTATACGATCCTGGAAATATTAAGGGCGTCTGTGCAGAGATATTTGAAGGAATGTACCATCAGGGACATTTCATGGTTGTCTAGAAAGGACATTATATATATAGGATCTGAAGTCATGCCAGAATATGTACTACTCGGGACATCCGATGGATGTCCCAAAAAAAAATCATATCCCATTAGGGACATGCCAAGGACGTCCTTGCATGGACATTCTACAATATGTACCACGTGGGACGTCTAAGGGATGCTATTTCTAGGACATTCGAAATGATGTACCAGCTGGGACATTCCGTGGACGTCCTTGCTCGGACATTGCATGAGATGTACGGGATGGGACGTCCCAAGGACACTTATTTTTGGTACGGGACATTCGGACGTGAATTGTACCAAATAGGGACGCCCCTAGGACGTTGTGTGCTATTAGGGAAGTAATCTCAATTAAATTGGTAATCAAAATTGACAATGACTTTGGGTGAACAAAAAATGATGGATTATTTGGACTTGGCATGAAATTGAAAAAAATTCGGAGAAAAAATTATATGTCACATGGCAGAAAAAAAGATGAAATGCCTTATTTGGCTGGTTTCCTAGCCTCGGCTTAGGCTATGAAACGATTGCCGCGGCATTAAATCTTGTACTTTTCTGCCTAGTAAAACGAATAACTATTTTTGTAAGGTTCTGCATCTGTGAAAAGTTTCGAAATATCTTGAATGGACAAAAAACGGCGTACTCTAGACGTTCTTTGAATGAAGTTACATTGGATTTCAGTGTGGATTCCAAAAATTCAATAAAATATGGTACATTCGATATCGACTCAGCTCGTCCTGAAAGACCATTAATTTACGTCTTGTGGATGAGGATGACATTCATTGAGGTCAAAACGTCGACAGTGATGCTGGTGAAAATCACATTTTGGTTATTTCGCCACCGGCTGATCTTCCCTCATTCAATTTATAGTTAATTAGTTGATACTTTATCCACGTGGAAAATTGTCCTGCAGAGTACAAAACATTAATAACGAATATTCATCTATAACCAGGAACTGACTAGGTGAAGTTAATAAATTAATTTCAACACTCTGTTAGGTGGACCAGAAGGACATGAATGGTCACACTGATTTATGACACCATTAAAGCTATTAGTATTTATGGATGTTGCACTAATAACCAACGATACAGTACGTTCCGATAAACAATAATAACAATGCATTTAATGGAAAGCAATAACTGAAAATCTGACTCCATAAATAATATGAAGTTGACAGAATTTATATGAAAGTACATTGTTTTGAAATGGTGCATATGCTTGTGTGTATTATTTAGATTATTTGGTAGTGGTTTGAGGTAAGGAAACTTCACTTTTGACATTTTATCAGTTACTCTCAGAGATTATACACTCTTGTGATTCGAGGGAGGTTTTCAGCAGATATTTGTTCAATAAAGTGTTTCACTACTTCAAATACAAATGCCCCAATTTGAGGTTACATTAATTTGCATTTCGTTCCCATTCAGTAGAGAAATAAATATTGCAAAATAAGTGGAGTGAATATGATGTTGAAGTTCACAGAATGAGTATTTGATATGAATATACAGGGTGACATAGAAAAAAGTACATTGTATTGTGCCACACAGTAGAGGACACTAAAATAATAAAAAATAAAACAGGTGAAACTAAGACACCTCTTTCAGTAAGGACGAAGGAACATAAGTACAATATAAAGAAAAGACAAATCGAAACTAGCAGAACATATCCTTACTGAAGATGGAGAAAATATGTCGTCAGAGTGGAATAATATAAAAATCATTGGAAAATAAGATAACAACCATAAGTGAAAAATCAAGGAATCTGCTTGCATTCTTCTGAACGGAGAAAATAGCATTACTTCCTGTTCAGTTTATATAGATAGATCATGGTATTCACTACTGAAATCTGAAAATGAAAATCGGAATTTCAAGATTAATTAATGAAAACATCCTGTAACTCATTTGATTGCCAACGTCACCAATTGTCACTGAGAACTGAGAAGTGTCAAGACGAATACGAATTTGCTATACGAATATCCATTTTTTATGTTGAAAACGGGAGCAGATTCGTTCCCGAAACGTCCGGAGCTAAGTGAAGATTTGATATTTTTTCTATATACCTTCATTACTCTTCTCCAAAATTTTTTTCAATACAAATTGTCACTGACAAGCTAGTGAATTTTTCTTTCAGGCTCTCTGATAGGAAAATTCTTCCAACGCAAATCATCTGATTTGTCCTTACCGAGGTCCTTACCTACTACACGTATTTTGGAATAATATTCATATTTTCATTTTATAGAAACAAGGAGAGAAAATCCCAAAAAATCTAGAATGATCACCATTATCTTTTGAAATCTGGATTCAATATTCCACCTATGATATAAATTGAATTTTTTTGAAGTATGCATTAGAATATGATGATTGCTACCCAAACATGATGATAATAGCAGGTGGTAATAATCATGGTGTAAATTGACAGATTTTGATACACTTGACATTAATATTGACACCCTTAAAAAGTTTCATGGTTATGATATTTTTTATATCTTATGATATTTGATGATATTTTTGATTTCGCCATACTTGATGGAATATAATGATATTATGATATTTTATGGTCTCTACATTGATTGGTCTCTATAAACCTTGTTGATCATGGTAATAAATAGGTCTGAAACTTGATATGCTTTTATTCATCAAATATATTAGCACTGCCATTCAAGAAGATATTTTCGTATTACTATTCTAGGATTTTGTTTTGGAAATCATTGTATCTTCCTAAATATTTGGTTTTCTCAATTATGCAAGTAAAGTTTATTATGCAATGTCAGTTGAAAAAACACATCACCGCAAGCCATCAATATTGAGCTTATCAAATATCTGGAGAGCTCAGGAATCATCAATGATAGACAATACGGCTCTCGCCACCGAAGATCTACTGGAGATCTACTTGCCTACGTCACCCATTTATGGCAATCTTCAATAGAAAAACACGGGGAATCTCTAGCTGTCGCGTTGGACATATCGAAAGCATTCGACCGTGTTTGGCACGAAGGACTCCTCCACCAACTACCATCATACGGCTTACCACCTCAGCTATGCCATCTCTTATCGAGTTTTCTTTCAGGCAGATCGCTTCACGTGGTGGTGGACGGTGTATCGTCTGATACCATTGGCATCAATTCCGGCGTTCCACAAGGATCAATTTTGGCACCAACATTATTCCTGATTCATATCAATGATCTGTTGGGAGTAACAACTTGCCCCATCCACAGCTTTGCAGATGATAGTACCCTCCATACTGCGTTCTCTTCCAGAATTCCCACTACTTCCCAGGAAACTAAGAACTCACGGTGCAGGCAGGTCAATGCTGTCAATGAAGATCTTGCTGAAATCACAGCCTGGGGAACCAACAACCTAGTTGAATTCAACGCCACCAAAACTCAAGCCTGCATTTTCTCTAGAAAGGCGGAACTCAGTATGCCCGATATTGTAATGTCTGGCTCCACCATCCCCACCAAGCCCACCATATCTATGCTCGGTATTTCCATCAGCAACACTCTTTCATGGGATAATCATGTCAGATCCATCGCAAAAGCTGCTTCACAAAAACTTGTTCCGTGCGAAAAGCTTTACACCCCAACAGCTTCTCATGATCTACAAAGCGCAGATACGGCCTGTTCTAGAATACTGTTCTCACATATGGGGTTCAGCACCAAAACATACGCTGATGCTCTTAGATTCCATCCAGAGAAGAGCCATTTGCCTGGTGGGTGACGCTACACTCACTCACTTTTTGACATCATTGGAACACCGTAGAAAGGTCGGCGATCTTTCACTTTTCTATCGATACTTCCACGGGAAATGTTCTTCGGAAATCTCTGCTATCATCCCTTCACTAGCAATACCAATCAGACGAACTAGACAAGCCCAGTCAGCACAACCTTTCGTTGTCAACCTCGAAAGATGTCGAACAGCACTTTATCAAGACTCCTTCATCCATAGAACGGCTAGGCTCTGGAATTCATTGCCTGTGGAAGTATTCCCAACAACATATAATCTCCAAAAGTTCAAAAAAATTCCAATACCTACCTCTTGTCCCTATCCTCCCTAGGAACGCACGATGTTCTTTGAACATTATAGGGATTCCCTTTCGTGCGCTCCAAGCGATAAAAAAAAGCCGTCGGTCCCTTTGAAAGTTCAAACAGTGCGGCAGCGCGACCCGATATTCGTTTGATGATCTGTTCAGCTGACTTTGCATAAAATATACCAGTAATTTTTTGTAAATTGAGTGGCGCCCTCTGAACTTGAAATTAAACTGTCAGCAAATATTGCGAATCCACTTATCTGTTCTCTGGCGAAGGACTGCCTTCAGCTCATGTGACTTATACATTTATTGAATTTTGTTTGATAGTACTCAATAATACTCTTCAAAAAATTTCAAATAAAATTAAATTCAATTCGATTGTAGAAATAATATAGTGCACAAGGTGCAAAAATTATGCAACATCTCGACAACATCATGCATCAAACAACAAACATACACCTTCTGCACTAGTTGGACGAATGATTTTGTAGACCTTCGTTCCCTTACTTTCAGGAAAATGTTAGAAACAGCATCAAACGAAGGACATATTTTCGTTATAGTCATTTTATTATTCAATATGGAAGTGTTGAAAAGGAATATTCTCAGATAAATTATGGACATACAAAAATGGATATATATATTTATATGAAGCAATACATTGAGAATTCGCATTCTCTATGTGATGAGAATATCTACTCTTTCTCAGTTTATTCAATAGAAAACAACTACTTTCCTGGCTATATGTCACGACGAACATTGAATTATATCTATTGAACACACACGATAAGAGTTTGAAAATAAAATATAAAAACTTCTGAAATTGAGAATTTGCTCCTTCAGACAAAAATATGTATATGCACACATCATTCTGAATATTCAACAGAAAACAACTACTTTCCTGGCTATTTGCCACGTCGAACATTGAATTATATCTGATGAACATTCAAAAACATAAAAAATAAAAAATAAAATCCTCCGAAATTGAGAATTGACATTCTCCTTCAAATCGGATGAATAATATGATGTATAATGATATAGAAATATAACTTACCAATATATTCAGCATTGAAATGAAAATTGGAATGTATAGGAGAAGTATACTGGCATAAACTCTGATCTTGATGAGCTTGAAAACTTCCAAAAATAATCATTCATATCAGTGATATATGGGAAATATTATCTCTCACACACAGGTTATATGAACGATGGAAACTTGTGATTTTTATAGACCTCTAATCGCAGATTCGTGATATAGTCTCAATTCAGAATTTCTTTCCACGCCCTGTATGATGAATGTCAATTTATTATACATCCAAAAGCATTCAATATGGAAATTATTTGTTTTTCTTTGGATAAATGATTAATTAGTACGCAGTGTTTTACCACTAGCCAAACCGATTTTTTACGCCTCGACATGTGTTTCGCATCGCGTTAGCACCTCCTGAAGATGCTAACATAGTTAGCGAAACACGTGTCGAGGCTTAAAAAATCGGTTTGGTTAGTGGTGAAACAGTGCAATTAGTGCATAGTGTAATATAGTGCCAAAGGTTCCAAAGGTCTTCGATAAATCGCCTACAGATCGACAGGGGCGTCGCCAGAGAGGGGCAGGGTGGGGCAGCTGCCCCCCCTACGATTAACGCTCACCAGTCACCCTGCTATCATTGAAACGACTATTTCATTCATCACATAATCTGACCATTCACAAGCCAGAGAAAACGTGTGCTTATCGCGAAAACTAGATGTTTTCAATGATGCAACGATGGGTAGCGAAGCAAAGTCTGTCAATTTGGCAAAACATAATGACTGTACTTGTCAGAATGAATCATTCATTCAAAATAAATGCTTCTTTGGTTCGTGAACGTGAAATAGTCTCCACTCTGTTCTGAATATATTCTCATAATTCTTCATTTCCTTGTCAAATCTATTGTGTTGCCGTACAGCCCTACCTTTCGTCCTGACTCGTGGTGTTGCTCAGCTACACAATTTCGTGAACAATGAGGCGACAGAATTATCTCGAATATTAAGAATATCGTGATATTACTTATGATAACGCTCACTTTGAGCAAAGAACTTCCGAAAGTATATTTTTCTCCTGAAGTTGAGAAGGCTCTGAAGATCCTTGTTGCCTTTACCTTGTAAGCTTTGTACAGTTGAAAGGTCATTTAGTAGCCTTACGAGAATCAAAACCTGGTTGAGGAGCACCATGTATGATGCTCGACTCAATGGCTTCGCAATGATGAGTATACACAGGCAACATATTTTCAAAAACTTGAACGATTTCGTCAAAAAGTGACCAACGAATTCCCAAAGAACCCTAGAAGATTATTTTTCAACTGATTTACTGTATAGATTTTTTTCTGTTTTTTTATTTTCTCATTAAACTCTTTCTACTTGATTTTTCTCTTCCAGTATTTTTATGGTGCCCCCCCCCCCCATTTTTTTCGGTGGCGACGCCCTTGCAGATCGACGTGAAGAGAAGCTATGGCAAAGGGAAAGGGGTTTCCAACGAGTGCCTTGCATAAACACAGAGATTAACATGAGATCTTGATTAATTTGAGGGTTCAATTCCTTTCTCTTATTCACAAACAGTATCATACAGCTTTCGAAATGCAAAGTTGTGTGAATAATGTCAAATTTCAAGAATTTACTCGAGATTACAATGATATAATGTATGTGGAACACAGTATTATACGTGTAAGCCTATCAACGCCACGTCATGCGCTTCCTTGAATATACATGGTGATCAAATGTATATGAATGATAATTTCTAGATCTTCGATGTTGTTTGAAATTTCGAATTCAGAATCTTATTTACCATCAAATGTTCATACCGTACCAACACCAATTTCTGAAAATTTATTGTGAAGGACTTTGAAGTTATAGAGAAAAAATCGTCTTTGAGGTGTCCTATTCAATGTGGCGTAGCTCCCTTGGGAAGCATTTTTGAACCCTTATTAATAGTAACTTTTTGTCTTTTTTTCATTCAAGGAATATGCCCCTGAAAGGATGTCGCTTACTTTTGATTCACATTGTATACAGGGTGTTTCGGAATTCGACCGATAACGCTTGACAGGTGATAGCCCTCGTGATTCCATTATTACTGACATCGGGATATACGATCTTCAAATGTTCAGTTCTCGAGATACAGGGTGTTGAAGTTGAGAAATAAAAATAGTTTTTCGCAATTACTCAAGAACCATTGAATATTTTGCATTTTAACTATAGGTATATTGCATCTTTTAATGGGTGATTATAACCAGTGGTGCGCAACAGGGAGTTGTGGTAAATTTTTCTCCCATAGCTTCAACGCTACTGATCAAATAAGTCAGTATAATTATGTGAATGAGATTGTTATCAGTTTTGATGCATTTTTGAATTGATTGACAGTGTCAGATATTTTTATGATATTTCAAGTTTGAACTGTAAGTAGTAAAAATAACAAGGGACAACACAGTGAAAATATTCGTCTAAATCCATCTAAGGCCATAAAGTTGGATCCTTACATTGGTTCTTCGAGCAGAAATGTTTCTTCCGGAAGTTGCGAGAAAAGGAAGAAGTACTAGGAACAACGTTGGAAATTTGGTTTTCGGGCGGAGGTAACGATAAGGAAAAATTTTATAAGGGAAGAAAGAAATGCTGACAATATCCTAAGAACCAAATCAACTGGAAGCAGGATGGAATTGTTGGAGCTGCGATTGAAAGTAACTAAGTCAAGAGAAACAGGAAAAGCAAAGCCAAAATCAAATAATATTGAGTCTGTAGAAGATGAAGATAATTCGTATGTGGACAAATGGGCTAAAAATGTTGAAGATTGTCCTTCCTAGAGGTGAAATCTGTTCAGGTGCCACATATGATTTAGTCAATTATAATAATTCTTCCAATATTAATGATAATAATAATAATAATGAATCGTCTTCATTCATCATTTGCAGAAAAAAAAAATCGCCTAAAAAAAAATCAACGAAAGATATACCGGGTGGCTACGGAAGTATTGCCTACGGAATATCTCAGTTATTGTATGAAGTAGGTTTGTGAAATTTGGAGCGTCGATATAATGACATGGGAGCTAGAATTTGAGCATATTGACATGTCGGAGTTAACTTCCGGTCTGACCGGAAGAAACATCAACTTTCTTATTTCAAATGGAAACCCTATTTTTTTTTCTTTTTGCTTTATTCAGCATTCAATTCCCTTTCTAATGACATATCACAAGTTGTTATCTAACCAGAAACTAGATCAGAAAAAAAATATTATTGAAATTCACCGAGTAGGCCGTGAAGCAAAATGAAAGCCAAAAAATGACTTTCTATTATATCATTAGAAAGGAATGGTTATGCTGGATAGTGCAGGCAAGAAAAAGTTGTATGTTCCTATTCAAGTTATGGACCTACAGAGTATTGTTTTTTCCCAATTTTTCCAATATTTTTTTGGCGGCTTTTCATAACGCCGACGAATGAAAATAAAATATCACAGTAGTAGCAACTGTTATCAACTGACGTATGGTTTCCATAGCCAACTTTTCAATTTTTGGCTTTCATTTTGCTTCCATCACGGCCTACTCGGTGAATTTCAATAATAATTTTTTTCTTATCTAGTTTCTGGTTAGATACCAACTTGTGATATGTCATTAGAAAGGGAATAGAATGCTGAATAAAGCGTAAAGAAAAAAAAATATAGGGTTTCCATTTAAAATAAGAAAGTTGATGTTACTTCCGGTCAGACCGGAAGTTAACTTCGACATGTCAATATGCTCAAATTTTAGCTCTTATGTCATTATATCGACGCTCCAAATTTCACAAACCTACTTCATACAATAACTGAGATATTCCGTAGGCAATACTTCCGTAGCCACCCGGTATTTTGCCAAACCTAATACCTATCTGCAATGGTGAATATATAGGCGGAGTATCAGCAAAAAAGTGTCTTTTTCTGTGACGGGAAAAAAGTTTGGCATTTCATCTCTGTTGGTAGGTTATAAAATGTCACTTTTCATAAATTACTTTTTTCCCGTGGGAAAAAAGTGAGTACTTTCTTCCCGGATATATATCACATATATATACTCTGTTAATGGCTTTTGTTGTGCTATAGTTCCGAAAAATGAGTCAATAATACCGTCTCCGAGAAAGAACTGCAAGTCCTTTTATCTTCCATTCGTCTTCGCGGTTTCGTATATTACTAAACAACTACTGAATTCGCAATTTTTCAAAATCAAATGACAGAATTGAACTGACAGAAGTGACATCAGATATTTGATGTTGAAAACTTGAAATTTCACGTCGATAATTTTCAGATTTCGAAATAATGTAATATCTTCTCAATATTGATTCGTCCTTCCTTCTGTCACAGAAAAAAATAGTGTATTATACACGGGAAAAATATTAGATTTTAGCTCACGGTTTTTTGTCTCCCTCCGCTACGCGTCGGGAGACAACATAACCTGGAGCTAAAATCTACTACTTTTTTCCCTTGTATAATAAATAACTATTTCAACTCAACCCCAATATTCCTCAATATTCCTGGTATCTTCACATCTGAATATGTGTATAGGCGTAAGCAGTATGGAAGATTGCACAGTTCTTCAAGTGTTGGAACTCAAAACTTAGAGGTTGGAGGATATAAATGAGTTGTTATCAGTTTTGATGAAGATGACCCAGTATTTTTTCGTTGACTGACAGTGTCAGATATTTCCATGATATTTCATGTTTGAACTGTAATTAGTAAAAATAAAAAGTTGAAATATTTGTCTGAATCCATCTAAGGCCATAAATTCGTTGGATTCTTACGATAGGTCCTTCAGCTATGTGTGTTCTGTGTGGGCTTTGTTACTGACTCCATATGCCACCTTAGTATTAGCAATGTTAATTGCACCGCAACAGTGAATAGAACGGGATAATCTCCGACTGAGGCTACGAAAAATTAGAATTTAGAACTCGTTTTATAAATAACAATTCTCTGCTCTGGCGGGGATTTGATCTAGCGAGCTTTCGATGTTCTGGTTACTATAGTCGAGCACTTCACCAACAGCGCTATTCCGTCGTCATTTACTGATCAAATTCCGATTATTTTTGATTTCTCATCACCTTCAACTGAGCTAAATTGAACAGCATTCGAGTTATTATGTGAGTTCTTTCGAAACACTGGTGCCTTATGACATTTTGAATGAAAACATCTGTTGTAGAAGTTGAAAGGCGAAATGTAATAGTGGTTGCTGAAAAATATATTCGAACTAAATGCAGAATTCTTCATTATTGATATTTGAGACACCCTGTAGGCAGTCTCTGTTCTCCATTTCATCGAGGGACCTAATTTTCGGGAGCTCTCCGAAAGCTCAAATGAATCATCGCTTCGGTTTCAATTCTTATGCAAAGCCCGTTTGATCGCCGAAATCCATCCCGTTTATACATCGTCGTAATGTGGGAATCATCCATAGGGAAATACATTTAATTCAGTAATGCATAATTTCTTCGGAGTGAGCCCCCTGACGCCGGAAATTAAGGTGCCAAACTTCGGGAGTTATGATCTTTGTGGCTATACATGAAGGGTGGAAAGGATCAGAATCAGTGTGACTCACCGAATAGAATACAATACAAAATGAACACGCGAAGCTTAAAGTCATTTCCAAAATGCTGGGACGCGTTTACGATGGTCAGTTTTGCACCAGATAGCGGTCATGAATGCTATCTGGGACAGCCCTGCACTGATGAGAGCCAAAAGCTCGAAACCGGTCTGTAGGTAGTCAAGTTTGTGAGCCTCTTAGGCCCAACTCGGCGTCTAGGAAGGAAGCACTTGCGATTTTATTAGGCCTTCTCTTCCAGGGCTCCAATACCAGCCAGGCAAATCAGAAACGAACGAGGGAGAAATGTTGTCAATATAAATATGGACTTGGCAACAATTCACGAATGGGGATCCAATAACTTGGTAGATTCCAATTCAAACAAAACACAAGCATGCCTTTTCTCTAGAGAAGCCGATCTCACTGTGCCAAAAATAAGATGTCAGGAGTAACCATACCTTTGAAGACATAATCTTCCTTGGGAAAATCCGTGAGATCAATTGCTAAAAGTGCATCCCAAAAACTTGGTTTTCTGTTTCATGCCAGGAGCTATTTCACTTTCAGTCAGTTGCTTATGATCTATATAAGGCACAGATCCGACCTGTCCTGGAATACTGCTCCCATATTTGTAGTGCTGCACCCAAACATACCCTTTAACTGTTGGATTCTGTCCAAAAAAGGGCAATTCGTGTCGTGAGTGATGCCTCGCTCACAAACTCACTCACTTCTCTGGAACACCGTAGAAATGTTAGCGATCTGGCTCTATTTTATAGATATCTTCATGGACGATGCTCTTCTGAAATATCAAGAATTGTACCTCCCTTGGCAGTCCCCGCGAGATTCGCACCCCTCCGCGGTCACTTTGGATATCTGCAGAACATCTCTTTCCAAAAACTCGTTCATCCAACGAACAGCTAGGCTCTGGAACACATTGCCAAGGGAGGTGTTCCCCGAGGCATATAACCTCCAGAAATTCAAGAAGAACACCAAATCCTACCTTATTTTCCTTGTTTGTCACGATGTTCTCTCAACATTATAGGATATCCCTTTTCCAACCATAATTTTGTTATCACCCTGCATGAATTTTGACATTGAAATTTCTGATCTTTCTCCAAACAATCGAAGCTATTACGAAGGTTCGATATTATTTACAGAGCCAAATAAAAATTATCTTTATGTACCATAAAATTCACCAATTCTTCAAATATTTTGAAAACGAAAAATGATAGGTATAGGAAACATTGAACAAACCCACCTCCATTTGTGCTGCGGAATCCGAAAAAGACAAAAATATAGGGTGTTCCATATAAAAAAATATAACTTCGATATGTATATTTTTTATGGAACACCCTGTATATCTCGAAATAATTTGAAATTGTACATGAATGAATTCTCTATCCAGCCAGTTGAAAATAATTGTAAAATATTGTATGGTTTTCCACATAGAGACCGTGTCGTATACGATGCCCCACCCTGTATATATACACTGTTGTTATGCTATAAGCTAATAACACCGTCTCCGAGAAAGAACTGCAAGTCATTTTATCTTCCATTTGACATCGCAGTTACGTAAATTACTAAACAACCACTAAATTCGCAGTTTCTGAAAATCAAATCACAGAATTAGACCAACAGATATTTGATTACTTCAAAAGAATGATGAAGATGCCTGCAAGAAGATGCTTGCAACGCAACGATAATTTTCAGATCTTAATATAATGTAATATCTTCTCAATATTGATTCGTAGTTTTTCCTGTCACAGAAAAAAAATAGTGCATACGGTTTCTTGTCTCAACACAATCTCGAGGTAAAATTTACAACTTTATTCCCTTGTATAATGAATAAATATTTGAATACTGTCTGTAGGTTAATCGAGGAGGTGGTACTTTCATTATTCCAAATTTTTTGGGGATTCTCTTTTCGCGTTTCTATAAAGTAAAAATATGAATAATATTTCAATATATACGTGTAGTAAGGACAAATCAGATGATTTGCCCCAAAATATCACTGCGTTTAAAGAATTTTCCAATTATATAGAGAGTCTAAAAGAAAAATTCACTAGCTTGTCAGTGACAATTTGTATTGAAAAAAAGTTTTGAGAAGAGAAAAATCAAGGAATCTGCTTGCATTCTTCTGAACGGAGACAATAGCATTGCTTCTTGTTCAGTTGATATAGACAGAACATGGTATTCACTACTGAAATCTGAACATGAAAATGGTAAATCCAATCCAAATCCAATTGTCAATGAAAACTGAAAAGTTTTAAGACAGATACGACTTTGCTTTTAAAATGATCATTTTTTATTTTGAAAACGGTAGCAGATTCGGTCCCGAAACGTCCAAAGATAAGTAAAAATTTGATATTTTTTCTATATACCTTTATTTCTCTTCTCCAAACTTTTTTCAATACAAATTGTCACTGACAAGCTAGTGAATTTCTCTTTTAGGCTCTCTGATAGGAAAATTCTTCAAACGCAAATCATCTGATTTGTCCTTACTACACGTATATTGAAATAATATTCATATTTTTATTTTATAGAAACGGGGAGAGAATATCCCAAAAAATTTGGAATAATGAGAATATTTGTTAACGTCCAGAAACGTTAGCATCTGGAGAGGATTAAAACGTTAAAGAAAACATGGAAGGTTCCACACTTGGGGTTATTATCTAGACTCTAGAGTATGAAGTTATGAAATGAGTCATAGGTAATTAATATGAAACATAGTTAATGGTTTATCAAGCCTGACTGAATAATATTGGACCTGAAATCACATTCGTCATATACTATATAATTCTGAATATTTTGCATGTCTGACCAAAAAAGTAAATTGGTCTTGATAAGGACATAAGAAATTCTTGAATAAAGGCACGCACGACACTATAGCCACTGTATACATCATTCTAAGAATGATCCCAATTAGTAGAGGTTTTATGCGTTAAATTTCAATCGATCTGTTCTCTTGGGCATTAATCAGTCTCATTTTGTGAATGCACTTCAGTTGGTTCATAAATAAAACGACAAAGATATGAAAAGCACCACATGCACTCCAAGTTGATCTGTATTTAGGTAGTCATCGATTCCGAGAAATATAATCTATATAGCGATTTCAGAACCGTTCGAGAATCGTTCTCGAACTGCGTAGAACTAGTGCACAGTCGTTTCGAATCCTAGGGCTGTTTCAGAACGGTTCACAAATTATGAAAAACCTGAACGCGGCAGAAGAGAACCTCTGAGAACATAACCTCTATTCAGAATTCGCGAAAAAAACAATAGTTTGGAACCTGTATCTTTATTCGAATGATATTCTGAAACTTCAAACTCTCCTCTGAGTCTATTCACAATATCTCTGGAAAGCCTCTGGGGAGGAATGGTGAATATATTCCATCATAGCATTCGTAGCTATATTTTCAATATGTTTTGCCCCTTGTGCCTACATGAATTTCGACACCCCATGCACCTGAAATGTTCAATGAATTGTGTATCTGAATATATTGGCAAAGTCACCCCAACAAAATCCTCCATTTTTCGGTTCATCTAACAAAAGTTCGAGAATTATCAGATTAGGTACAATATCTTTATCAACTTCAGCAAGTAAGTCCTTCACTACTGCTTCCGGAAGATGAAGAACTACTACTATCAAATGAATGTACTAACTTGCTAACTTCATAATATTGAGAAAATATCGAAAAGAGCAATAAACAGTAGAATAAACAGAAATATATCATTAAGACGTTATGCTACAACAGACAGAATCGAAAAGTAAATGAAATGAGCATGCGCCAAAAATGATCCTAGGACGGTTCATGCTCGACAGCAGGTACTGGTTTCGGATAGTTTTAGGACCTTCCCAGGACGATTTTGATGAAAAAACCTGAACGCGTAAAGAGTCAGTCCTAGAACAGTTCCACAAAACCTGAACGTGACCGATTTTACTGCGCAAACTCCTGACAGTTCTAGATCTGTATAGTTCAAACCCGAATGAACCTTATAATTCAGTGATGAAAATGAAATGAATGAAGCAATTTGTACGAAATTTGGAAAGTCTGGGTTAATTTTTGGAGACCACCACTAAGCCTATTGAAAACTATCATTTTTAAAGACACAAAATTGGAGACTGAAAACTGTTATATCGAAAACTGGTTTAACACAAACTGATTTTTCAACGGATCAAATTGAAAAGTTGCTGCCATAAACATTCACATTTGAATGCAAAAACAATGGGTAACTATTATTCAAACACTATCTTCTGAACAGAAATCGGCAAGAGTAACTAATAACTCTACCCACACGAAAAAAAAATTGTTGCACCAACAAAATGATTTTGGTCATTTTTTTTTGTTAAATTGAACACAATTTTGCGAAATCAACAAAATATATGTTCATTCCAAATAAGCAACCTATTCAAAGAGACAAAATAATTTGTTTGAAATATTTGCTTACTTGAACAAAAGTTTCATTTCATTCAACAACATGTTTAGTTGACATAAAACAAATTTTGTTGATCCAACTATTATATGCACTAATCATATGCATTTTGTCTATTCGACAAAATTGAATTAATTTTGACAAGGATTTAGCTAATACAACATCATATTTTGTTGAGACAACAATCACTTCATTCTTCAACCAATCAGAGATTTTTTTCTATTCGACAAAATCAAATTGATTATGACAACATTATATTTTATTGATTCAACACATAACTATCAAGAAATATGTTGTTATTTCAAACAAATTAGTTCGTTGAACAGAACCCACAAGTACATTATATCAAACAAATATTTTGTTGGATGATTATCTAGTTGCATTTTTGCCACCGGGTGGCGTTTCTTCCAACCTTCCTACGCTCGCCTCGATTGGGATGTATATATACCTACCTAAAACATCCGTTTATATAATTATATAAGGCTGTCCTAGAATTTCTTATGACGCTTATACAAGCTAATGGTCTTGAATCAACTGAGGACATTGATCTCTAATTTCTCTTAGTTTTGAAATTCAGTTATTGGATTTTTTAAAATATTATTCAGCAAAATATTTTGTCAATTCTAAATACAATTCTGTTGATCGAAGAATATATATTGTTATTTTAACATATTCACTCTCTGAAGAACTGAAAATTTTTATCATTTCAATCAACAGAATCGTTCATAAGAGCAAAAAATATTGTATTAAAGGAACAAAATAGTCTTTGTTTATTCAACCGATTCCTGCTGTTAATTTGAATCATTAATGAGCTACATCAAATGAATTTTGAATTGAAAACTGACAAAAAACATCTGTTGCGGTGACAAAATTTTTTGTCGTGGATAATTTTCAAAAATTTTGTAGTTTCAAACAATTTTTTTTTCTGTGCACTGTTGTCACCACAAGTTGGCTAGTATGATTTTTCTCGTGCATATTTTTGGATAGGGTAATACATGATTCATATGTATTGTTAGAAATAGTATGTATGAATATGTATATCATTCCGTCATCAGCTATTGAGGATTCAAAAACTACTTCAAATAATGTAAGTGAATCAGTGTCATGCGTAATAAGAATGAAAGAGGTATTGTAAATGAGGAGGCAATTCGTGAAGAAAATAGAAGTATTTAATCTCTGGTAAAAGTCCATGTTTTGTTTCATAGGAAAGAAGGAAAGCTCAAAGTTATCCCCACACTATTTTAATGATGTGCTTATTCAAGGGGACATGTTGTGGACTTAGAAAAGTCCATCTTCAGCTCAATTAAGAAGTTAATGGAGGTGAAATGGTGAATGGAGGGAAGCTTTACTTGTGATTTAATATGTACCTGAGCGCGTACACACGGGGCTCTTTATGTGTATGAAAACCCGTTTATTCTCAAAATGTTTTAAACCTTGACAATGATATTATGGTGTTGGGTATTAGCAACAACATTTTGAAAATGTTGAATGGAAGTACAGCCTCCTGCATTCTTCGAATGTGTGCGACTAAATTCCGCCCTTTTGTATCGTGGTATAAATAAAGACATATTATTATAATAATTATTATTATTATTATTTTGTTGCAATAATACAATATCTGCTTTGATGAACACATTCTATTGATTGAAATGATCATGTAATTCAATTCAAGTCACAAAATTGTCAGTTTTTCAGAAAGTGAATATGTTGAAACTAATTTCATTCGATCAACAAAATTATTTTTAGAATAGACAAACAATTTTGTCGACTAATATTGATTAAATCCCCCGATAGGCAATAACTGAATTATCTCAAAACTGATATTTATTTTCTCAGTTGAATCAAGACTATTAGTGTGCAAGCAGCGTCATCAGAAGTCCTAGAACAGCTTATGATATAATTACATAAACGTATGTTCTAGGTACCTATTTGTACACCCTAATCGAGGCGAGTGTAGGAGGGTGGAAAGGAACACCATCTATTGGCGAAAATGCAACTAGATAATCAATCAACAAAATATTTGTTTGATATAATGTATCTGTTGGTTCAGTTCAACAAAATAATCTGTTTGAAATAACAACATATTTCTTGATAATGATGTTGAATCAACAAAATATAATATTGTCAAAATCAATTCAAATTTGTCGAATAGAAAAAGAGCATATGATTGGTTGAACAATGAAATGATTGTTGAAACAACAAAATATGATGTTGTCCTCCGTTGAATATTTGTCAAAACTTGAATGAAATATCATTATGCGAACTCATGAAATAACTGTCACTTGCACTCAAGTCAAGTCAAGGCTATACAAAAGTATACCAAAATATTTACACCATCTTGGTAATCATACTACTTTAGTCTGGTACACAACAAATTTCGATACCAAACCAAGCTGGTAACTTTACCAAGTATACAGTTCATACCAAACTGACAAAGAGTATTTAGTCAAAATATAGTCATTAGTCAGCTTACCAAGACACGGTATGAAGGTGGTCAATGAAATTCTTGATAAACCTGGAGAACCAACAAACTACACGGAAAAAAACGATTTGTTGCATCAACAAATTATTTATGCTTGAATTATTTTTGTTGGACTAAGCAATTTTTTATTGAATCAACCAGATACATGATCCTTTTATGGAAGCAGCTTGTTCAAATCAAGAATGTAGTCTAATTGAATCAACAGTATAATATCAATTCCATCAACAAAATATATGGTTTTATTAAAAACAAATTATGTTGATCCAAAATAATGTCGATTCAACTATGAACATTTTGTTGCTTTGATCAAATAATGATCATTTTGATAGGAATATATCTTTGGAACAACATACAAGTTTTCTTATTCCGATGTAGCAATGAACTCGTTTCGAACGGATCATTTGCTTGAATAGAGCAACGAAATATGTAATATCAATGAAATATTTTGTTCATTTTACATCAAGTTAAATTTTCGCCTATATAGATGGTGATCATTTCGCCTCGTCTATGCCTGCCTCGAATTGATAATATAAGTGAAGCCTGATTCTTCGTGTCTATATTATCAGCTGGATAAATCGATCTTGATGATTAACAACCCGAAACAGTTTTGCATTAGCTGAAGAGAAGTGAAGACTGGAGATCTATGCTAAAAGTCGACTAATTTCCTAGTTTAGTTTATTCTATTGATGTGAAATTTCAGGAAATTCCCGAATTAAAACTGAATTTGGTTCAACAAAACAATTTGTCGAATGGAATGAATGAAAATGAATAATGTTTTAATTACTTTCTTTTTATCAATATTTTTATTATCGTTAATATTATTATAATTATTATAATTATTGATATTATATCACCTTCTCTCATTTTCTAATCTCCTCTAACGTTTACCGCTCAGGTATAGTTTTAGATTAGGTTAGTATGTCAAGCATGACAATTATTAAAAATTATTTAATTGAATATGACAAGGGTTGAGTGGAAGAGCACTAAGTAGTGAACTCCCCCTTGAGATTTCCGAACTGTTTTAAGAATTGTTGTTAGACTGTAGGTTATCATGGAAATAAAGTCATTTATTATTATTATTATTATTATTATTATTATTATTATTATTATTATTATTATTATTATTATTATTATTATTATTATTATTATTATTATTATTATTATTATTATTATTATTATTATTATTATTATTAAATACAGTTTCCCTTAAATCAACGAAATATTTCATTGAATCAACCAAATAATTCATTAAATCCACCAAATATTTCTTCAAATCATCCAAATATTTCATTGAATCAACTAACATATGATTGAATCAATATCTTGTTATATTGAATCAAACAAGATGATTGCTTGATCCAACTCAATATCTCTTCATAAACAATTCATGGATGTGCATTGATTGAATAAGATCCAGAGTTCATGCAAGACATATTTACTTGATTCAAACTTTAAATTCGCTCTGAAACAAGATATAGATTTACTCATTTCAGAATATATTTTGTCGTGCATATATGACACTCTTATTCGCTTCATTCAATTGAATTTTACTTGATTTAACAATTCCTTTTTTTCCGTGTACTTGAGGAATTCAACGCCATCAAAACCCAATCCCGTATTTTCTCGAGGAAAGCCGAAGTCGAAAAAAGATCAAAGCCAGAATCGACCATAAATAAGTAGTCGTAGTCGTGCAGGGCCTGGTACTATAAGATTAGGGGAATAGGGGAACCGCATTGCACTCGTTTTCTTGTACTAAACCCAATATTGAGACACGACAACATGTACTCTGGTATTTTATCTTCAGTTACATTCGAATGGCTGATCGTGTAGGTTCATTTACCATCGGTCAAAGAGTGCCTTGATCGCGTGGGTTATCGAGAAAAGACAAACGAAAGCGAGAGTTAGCCTTCGCGATATTTTCTCCGTCATCGAGAAGTAATTCGGGGTTTTTCTGGATGCTGTGCGATGCTTATAAAGGGCTCCTTGCTGTGACGTACCGTGTCCGGGAATCCGGTGAATGATCCGGGATATTGTCGACTCCTTAGGTGGCTCAATGCTTCGTGTAGGTATTTTTCTCCTGAGTCTTTCACGATGGTTGAAAGTGGGAAAATGAGTAACGTCTTTAATAAAGTCTGACATTAAATTCACTGTGGGGATCGTTTTCTTTATACATACTTGAAGTCGAGAGTAGGTAATGGACAGGTTTTCTATATTATAGTCTTCATGAGACTATAACAAAATTACCTAGAAAATTACTGCTTACTTTTTCTATAATATACAGGATACGGAGTCTCCCAAAAATGGTGTTAAATATACTCTACCAGCAGGTTCTAGGAACAGAAATACACTCGAAAAGGAATATTCTCAGATATATTTATGAACACAAAAAATGGATATATATATAAAGAAATACATTGACAATTCGCATTCTCCATGTGATGAAAATATTAATTCTTTCTCGGTTTATTCAACAGAAAACAACTACTTTCCTGGCTATATGCCACGACGAACATTGAATTACATCTATCGAACACATACGATGAGAATTTGAAAACAAAATCTTCAGAAGTAGAGAATTTGCATTCTCCTTCATATAAAGATATGCACATACTGAATATTCAACAGAAAACAACTACTTTCCTGGCTATTTGCCACGTCGAACATTGAAGTATCTGTTGAATATTCAAGAAGAGAGCATGAGAAATCAGAATCCTCCAGAAATTTAGAATTGACATTATCTCGGACATTATCTCTCAAATGATATGAAAATAAAACTCACCAATATGTTCAGTATTGAAATGAAAATTGAAATGTATAGGAGAAGTATACTTGTACTGATCTTGATGAGCTTGGAACTTCCGAAAAAAAAAAATCATTCGTATCAGTGATATGGGAATTATATCTCTCACAAACAGGTTACCTATATGACTTCACTCGAGTAAAACTCATTTCGGATATCAAATCCTCATCAGTAACCTGAAGTCCAGTTATTCCGAGAGTTATTCTTTCAGCCATTCTTCATGATATGTACACAATATAACTAAAACTATAATGAACTGACATCTGAGAATTTCAATTTGTTGACATAATCACTGTCATCTGTGCATTTGTTTTCAATGTATGATAAATTGATATTCATTATACAGGACGTGAAAAGGAATTCTGAATTGAGGAAACCTAATCACGAACCTGCGATTGATGTCTATAAAAATAACAAGTTTCCATCGTTCAAGTTTGAACCCTATGATTGGGTGAAAGTATTGAAAAGAATATTCCTCAATTCGATGTGTTGTCCAAAAATCTGATAATAAGGCGAAAACCGAGGCGAAAATAGTGAAATTAATAAATACACTGCCACTAATGGAATGGCTTACTGATATCAATTTCCGAGATGAAATATCTCGTTAGTTTGAAGATCATTTCATAGTATTGGGTATATATAGTATTTTACAACAATTTCGAAGACGAAATAAAAATTTAGGCTAATCCGGGCTTATCAGAAAGTTACTTGTTTTTCCACTTTCCTTGTGAAATAAAAACTTGTAAACTGTCTTGATCTTTTCCAGAAAACCATGCGTTCCACATTCGACGAATTTTAGTACCTACCTACTTATCTTAGTGTGTCACTGTGAGGTTACGAACTCGGTTACCAACAATTTATTTTCAAGTGAATGTGAAAAGTGCTGTAATGGTGCTTCAAAACGCATCTTTAGGATTTACAAATCGTCGTAGTGATCCTGAAAGCAGTAGCGAAGCACCTCAAGTTCCTGCAAGAGGAAGATTCGTTTCCGGTAATGGAATAAGGTAAAGATCTCTCCTCTCCCTGAAAATGAATTTTGATAACATCATTCTGTGCAATTATCAATCACTATGACAACACGATCGAATTTGACAATTTCTAATTATTTTCCGACGAATATCCCTCGGAATATCCCTCGAACATTGACAAATGCCTCACAATTTTATGATAAATTTCTCAAGATCGTTTGCTTGGTAACAAACCTCAGCTTTCCGCTTCGAGCTGTTACCAAGGAACCTCGCAAGGAACTAGCTTTCGATTGCCATAAAATTATCACACGGAAAAAAAGGAATTGTCGAATCAAGCAAAATTCAGTTGAACAAAATATAATCTTGAAATGAGTAAGTCTATAACTCGGTCTATAATCTTGTTTCAGAGCGAATTTGAAGTTTGAATTGAGTAAATATGTCTTGAATAAACTCTGGATCTTATTCAATCTAGCACATACATGAATTGTTCATGAAGAAATATTGAATCGGCTCAAACAATCATTTTGTTCGATTCAAAATAACAAGATATTGATTCAATCAAATATTTAGTTGATTCAATGAAATATTTGGTTGATTCAATCTCGGATTCAATGGAATATTTGGTTAATTCAATGAAATATTTGCTCAATTCAATCAAATATTTTGTTGATTCAATGAAATATTCCGTTGATTCAAGAGAAATTGTATTTTCATTCGCCAACTTGTTTTGTTGAATCAAATTCAGTATTAATTCGGGAAATTTCACATCAAAAGAATGAACTAAACTAGAAAACTAGTCGACTTCTAGCATAGATCTCCAGTCTTTACTTCCCTTCAGCCTCTACTGTGCTTCAGCTGATGCAAAACTATTTCGGATTGCTGATCATCCTAAGCTCGATTTATCCAGCTGATATTTCAAAGACGAAGAATCCGACGACACATATATAATAAATTCGAGGCATGCATAGATGAGGCGAAATTATCGCCATCTAGAGGCGAAAATGTAACTTGATGTAGAATGAACAAAATATTTCATTGATATTACATATTCCGTTGCTCTATTCAAGCAAACGATCCGTTCGAAACGAGTTCATTGCTACATCGGAATAAGAAAACTTGTATGTTGTTTCAAAGATATATTCTCATCAAAATGATCATTATTTCATCAAAACAACAAAATATTTATAGTTGAATCAACATCGACATTATTTTGGATCGACATAATTTGTTCTCGTTTGTTCTTGAGAAAACCATATATTTTGTTGATGGAATTGGTATTATACTGTTGATTCAATTAGACTACATTCTTGATTTGAACAAGATGCTTCCATGAAATAATCATGTATCTGGTTGATTCAACAGAAAATTGCTCAGTCCAACAAAAATATTTCAAGCATAAATAATTGGTTGATGCAACCAATCCTTTTTTTCCGTGCACTTATAATTAAACGAGAGCTTTTTTTGTCAACAGAAAGAACACAAGAGCTTTATTTTATCGGATAAATTTTTCCTGGTAACGAAAAACATTTCTCGATCAGTAATTTTACGAGAAAAACTGACATGAAAAAAACGGTCTCGCAATTTTGTCTAATGTCAGTTTTTTGAGAGAAATAACTGATGGAAAATGTTTGATTTAGTAAGGAAATTTATCCAAATACTGTCTGTAGGTTAATCGAGGAGGTGGTACATTCATTATTCCATTTATTTTGGGATTCTCTCTCCTCGTTTCTCTGAAATAGAAATATGGATATTATTCCAATATTATTGAAAACAAACAGAGTCAACCACAACAAAATCAACCATCAATAACGACAAGTATAATACCATACATTCCCGGAATATCTGAAAAAATAAAACGTGCTGGTGATAAATTTCAAGTGAAAACTGTGTTCAAAACTGAAAATACAATGAGATCAATTCTTACTCAAACAAAGCCAAAAAATGGAGAACAATCGTCAAAAAATTGTATTTACAGTATATACCTTGTGTTTGTGGAAAGTTTTATACCGGTGAAACCAAGAGACCTCTTTCAGTAAGGACGAAGGAACATAAGTACAATATAAAGAAAAGACATATCGATAAATCGAAACTAGCTGAACATATCCTTACTGAAGACGGACAACATATGGCAGAGTGGAATAATATTAAAATCATTGGAAAAGAAGATAACAACCAGAAGAGAAAAATCAAGAAATCTGCTTGCATTCTTCTGAACGGAGACAGCATTGCTTCTTGTTCAGTTGATATAGACAGAACATGGTATTCACTACTAAAGTCTGAACATGAAAATGGTGGATTCAAGATTAATTAATGAAAACATCCTGTAACTCATTTTATTGCCAACGTCACCAATTGCCAAGGAAAACTGAAAAGCTTCAAGACATATACGACTTCGCTATTGAAATAATCTATTCTTATGTTGAAAACGGGAGCAGAATCGATCCCGAAACGTCCGAAGATAAGTGAGAATTCGATATTATTTCTATATACCTTTATTTCTCTTCTCCAAACCTTTTTCAATACAAATTGTCACTGACAAGCTAGTGAATTTTTCTTTTAGGCTCTCTGATAGGAAATTTCTTCAAACGCAGTGACATTTTGGGGCAAATCATCTGATTTATCCTTACTACACGTATATTGAAATAATATTGATATTTTTATTTTATAGAATCGAGGAGAAAAAATCCCTCGAAAAATCCTAAAAAATCTGGAATAATGAAGATTTCTCGAGAGATTTCTGTTCATTTTCACTTTCATTTCCTGTTCAGCTGGATATGGCTAGATAATATTCGATGAATCCTTCATAATTTCCCTCAATTGCCAAACTATGTATGTACTCGTATAGTTCACTGTAGAGTTCACTATAACATGTGTAAAAATGATCAAAGTGTTACAACAAGTTACACTTACACATTTTAGAGATTTTATCTGGTATGCCGCGGAATCACATTTCAGAAGGTTTTCCGTTTGATAAGTTCATTAAAAACATGTGTTCGTGCTTCTTTTTCATTTCATGAATGCAGTGATTCAT